>JALGBA010001335.1:10000-339539 GCA_023970755.1 Azemiops feae | reverse complement strand
AGAGAGAGAGGGAGAGAGAGAGGGAGAGAGAGAGACACACACACACAGAGAGAGAGAGACACACACACAGAGAGAGAGAGAGAGAGAGAGAGAGAGAGAGAGAAGCATGCTAGCCTCCAACATCCATTATTTCTAATAAAGCTTATGAGATGGTTGGCTGGTTTGGTGGGATGGAAGCCCTCCTCTCTAGAATAAAACAAGGCACAGTTAGTCCTCTACTTACAACATTTCATTTAGTGACTGTTCAAAGTTACAAGAGCACTGAAAAAAAGGGGGCTCGTGACCGTTTTTCACACTCACAACCATTGCAGCATCCCCCATGGTCACCTAATCAAAATTCAGATACTTGGCAAGTGGTTTATACTTATGATGGTTGCAATGTCCCGGGTCCATGTGACCTTTTGCGACCTTCCGACAAAGTCAATGGGGGAAAACCCGATTCACTTAACAACCGTGTTACTAAACTTAACAACGGCAGCGATTCAGTCAACAGCTGTGGCAAGAAAGGTCGTAAAATGGGCCCCAAGTCACTTAACAGGTATTGCTTAGCAACACAACTCAGTTGTGGTCCTAAGTCAAGGACTACCTGTATAGCAATGAGTGAGGGACAATAGAGAAAGGCATTGATATAGGTTGATATAGTTGGACTAGAAGACCTCCAAGGCCCCTTCCAATTATCTGTTTCTCCTCTGCAAAGTAAGGATGGTGTAGAAATGAAAATGTTGCTGGCAATGATGGTGGTAACCACCATACAAATATTTTTTTTCCTTTGTTTAAGCGATTTGTGGACCGTCTTATTTTCTAATCTTTCCTACCTTTCTTTCCTTGCAAGCACAGTCCAAATTCATATTCTGGATTGGGTAAATCCTCCATTCTTGGAATTTCCAGGTATATGGACTCTGACTCCCAGAATTCCACAGCCAGCAGAGCCATTGCTGAGAATTCTGGGAGTTGAAGTCCACTCACCTTTAATTTGCCAAAGGCTCAGAGACGCTGCCTTAGACCAACTTAAAGTCTATAACAAGAGCAGGAATGTACAGCATTTCCTGGCCCAAGGTCTATACTTGGATTTGCGGGGGGGAGCCTCTTGGAGGCAGGAGGGAAAGATTTATAAAGATCAAGATGGTGGCCATGACTGTACGATCAAAGTCCCAACCCGTTTTACAAAATGGGTTTTCCATTGCATGCTCACAGCTGTTCTTGTGACTTTATGACTTCTCCTTCGCTCTCAAGAAGGCTTTAATTCTGAGAAAGAAAGAAAGAAAGAAAGAAAGAAAGAAAGAAAGAAAGAAAGAAAGAAAGAAAGAAAGAAAGAAAGAAAGAAAGAAAGAAAGAAAGAAAGGAAGGAAGGAAGGAAGGAAGGAAGGAAGGAAGAAGGAAGGAAGGAAGGAAGGAAGGAAGGAAGAAGGAAGGAAGGAAGGAAGAAGGAAGGAAGGAAGAAAGAAAGAAAGAAAGAAAGAAAGAAAGAAAGAAAGAAAGAAAGAAAGGAAGGAAGGAAGGAAGGAAGGAAGGAAGGAAGAAGGAAGGAAGGAAGGAAGGAAGGAAGGAAGGAAGAAGGAAGGAAGAAGGAAGGAAGGAAGGAAGAAAGAAAGAAAGAAAGAAAGAAAGAAAGAAAGAAAGAAAGAAAGGAAGGAAGGAAGGAAGGAAGGAAGGAAGAAGGAAGGAAGGAAGGAAGGAAGGAAGAAGGAAGGAAGGAAGGAAGAAGGAAGGAAGAAAGAAAGAAAGAAAGAAAGAAAGAAAGAAAGAAAGAAAGAAAGAAAGAAAGGAAGGAAGGAAGGAAGGAAGGAAGGAAGGAAGGAAGAAGGAAGGAAGGAAGGAAGGAAGGAAGGAAGGAAGAAGGAAGGAAGGAAGAAAGAAAGAAAGAAAGAAAGAAAGAAAGAAAGAAAGAAAGAAAGAAAGAAAGAAAGAAAGAAAGAAAGAAAGAAAGAAAGAAAGAAAGAAAGAAAGAAAGAAAGAAAGAAAGAAAGAAAGAAAGAAAAAGTCAAGAGGACTAGCAGCAAGGTGGATGGACTCACAATGGTGATATGTCCATCACTGGAAGTTCCTAAAGACCAGGTTAGGGACAGATCAACATGGGAAAAAAATCTGATAGAGTTAGCAGAGATGGCTAAATTGACTGCTTTAACTAAAGAACTAAATTTCTTTCTACTTGGAAACCCCTTCTGAACTTTGTGCCTGAGGTGGGGGGGGGGAATGAAACTTTGACTTTGGATTTTGCTGATTTGATAGATAGAACTGTTGATAATAACCAAAGAACAGTGTTGGAAGGGATTTTGGAGGTCATCTAGTCCAACCCCCTGATCAAGCAGGAGACCCTATACCATTTGTTTCGGGTTATTTAAATTCCAACCCAGTAACATTTGGGGACCAACCCTAATTCGGCTAGCATATATTGCTACGTAAAAGCAAAAAAGTGCAAATGTTATTATATTATTTTACTGCACTAAAAAGAGCCAGAAGTCAATGCTTTTCCTTCCCCCCCCCTCCCCTTTTATCCTACACTTTTTCCTCTTTCCCCTTTCCTCCCTTATTTTCCCCTTATTTTCATTTTCCTAATAAAAAAAATGTAAACGAGATGATGGAGACAGTCTCTTTGTGGTTGCTAAGAGCCAGCCCCAATTTGATGGCACGTGACCAATTGGATGCCTCTGCGGTCTGTGGAGCGGCATGCCAACAAATAGATGGAACAAAGACAAAAATGAACTTTGACTATATATTATTTATGTGTAATTAAAATCAAGTATAAACATGACGGTTCTCTCCAGCTAAGTACTGGATAATTTTCCTCTTCTGTTATAGAGGCAATCCTCGACGTACAGCAGTTCATTTAGTGACCGTTCAAAGTTACAATGGCGCTGAAAAAAGTGACTGATGATCATTTTTCACACAACTGTTGCAGCATTCCCATGATCATGTGATCAAAAATCAGATGCTTGGCAACTGACTCATATTTATGATGGTTGCAGAGTCCCGGGGTGATGTGATCCCCTTTTGCAATCTTCTGACAAGCAGGTCCAAGGTCCCTTCCAACTTTATTATTATTATTATTATTATTATTATTATTATTATTATTATTATTATTATTATTATTATTATTATTATTATTATTATTATTATTATTATTATTATTATTATTATTGTTGTTGTTGTTGTTGTTGTTGTTGTTGTTGTTGTTGTTGTTGTTGTTGTTGTTGTTGTTGTTGTTGTTGTTGTTATCTTTTATTCGTTAAACATGAACCTCAGTCAACTGAACATTCAAGTTGGCTGGCGCTGATGGCCGACACGGGTTGCTACCAGCATCCTAGGTGTCAACCAGATACCTTCTCAAAATATAAGATGTTCTGAGTAGCGCAGTTCTTTGTAACATTGCTGGAGTTATTGCAGGAAGCTGCAATTTCTTGATGTATTTTGCAAAGTTTTTGGACATAGTTCCCAGTGCCCCGATGACAATGGGTACCACTGTTACACGTTTCATCCATAATCGCACAGTTTCGATGGCCAGGTCGCGATATTTTGAATTTTTTTCCAGTTCTTTTTCTTCGACTCTGGCATCTCCTGGTACAGCAATATCAATCAGCTGTACGCTTCGGTTCTCTACAACTGCGATATCCGGCGTATTGTGTTCCAAATGGCGATATGTCTGTATTCGAAAGTCCCACAAGATCTTCACCCTCTCAACAACTTTTTCCACCCTGTGTTCCCACGACTTTTCGGACACAGGCAAGTCGTATTTTTTACACAATGCCCAATGGATTAATTTAGCAACTCGATCATGTCTAGATCTGTAATCAGTTTGTGCGATTTTGCTGCACTCACAGATTAGGTGTGAAACAGTTTCAACTTTGTCATTGCAAAGTCGGCAATTTGGATTGTCAGTGGATTTTTGTATTATTATTATTATTATTGTTGTTGTTGTTGTTGTTGTCAATGGGGAAGCCAGATTCACTTAACAACCATGCTACTAACTTAACAATGGCAGTGATTTACTTAACAACTGTGGCAAGAAAGGTCATAAAGTGGGGCAAAACTCACTTAAGAACTGCCTCATTTAGCAAGAGAAATTTTGGGCTCAATTGTAGTGGTAATTGAAGGATTGCCTATATTCACAACTGCAATTCAACAGCAAGCTATGAAGTTTCACTGCATTCTGGAATGCATTTATAGTTGCAAGTTTAGATTTACTGATGCTATAGCTATAAGTGATTACGCAACGCATATACAGAGGATATTGTAAAGAATCAAATTAATGTAGACTGAGTAAATAGGGAATGTGTGTCATATTCAATTAGGGAATCCCCTTTGAAATCCATTGTGGTTATTTTAATGTCTAAGGCAGCTTTGGCAAATGAGAGCGGGCCACCCAATCTGATAAGAAAAAAAACGTGACTTTATCTGCAATATCTTAGAATCTGTAGATAAGAATTACAATGCAGGCAAGGAGACAAATCATCAATCTACGTTTTTATAATATGCAGCGTATTTTGTATCTGTTTTTAATTACATCTGTCATCAATCAGTCATAGGACATAATTTTAAGGCAGTGATTACCTGGAGCCATTTGTATGAAATTCTGTTGGTCTAGAAGCTAACTCTTAAGGTAGTCCTTAACTTACAACCATTTGTTTAGCCACCATTTGAAGTTACAGTGGCACCAAAAAATGTGAGTTACAACCAGACGTTGCACTTAACAACTGTCATAGCATCCACAAAATTTGGGTGCTTCAAAAGCAGAAATTCTGGTCCCAACTGTAGTCATAAAGCAAGGACCTACCGTATTTGGTTTGAAGCTATGAAGCAAATCTACAGAGTGCAATGGCTCCCCTATCAACTCCAATATATTCCCCTAAAATCCGGTTTCCCAGATCCCCGAGGTGATTAAACAAAAGGGTATCCAATGGTGAGAAACTATAGAAATTAGATTGGAATAGGCTGTTAACTGCCAATTCCCATGCAATCTGATTTCAATACTTCAAAGCATTGGAGAACCAGGAATGTATAATCCCTCTGTGAAATACGTTTATATTAATTAATCAAGGCCTTATGAACATTATGTCAGTGAAAGTAGGTTAACATTTGCTTGAGAAAAAGCAGCTGAAACCCCTGGTGAAACCATCAATAGATATTTTTTTTAAAAAATCCCAAATTTCGGCCCTTAAGTAGCATTTGAGATCAAATCTTGCTTTGATTGGCTGTTGAAATTAGATCAGCATTCATCTTGTATAATAAAACTTATGCATAATAAACACATCCAGCTATATTTCCTGCAATCTTTTTAATAATATGCATGAACCTGTCAAAATACCGTCTCTTTTTAAAAAACAAACGCTTAAAACTTGTAAACTTGTTCTACAGCAGATTGCTAGATGGGACACTGTCAGATTCACTTAACAACCATGTATCATCAAATCGGTCATCAAATCGGGTCCGATCACATGACGACTCAATTAATGATGACGACACTTAGCAATTGAAACTGGTTGCAATTGTGGTTATAAGTCACTTGAGTGTCACTTGAGTGTCAAAAGGTAGTATTGTTTCAATCCATTTTGAGCTGGAATGTCAGTGATTAACAGGTCATATAAAGCAGAATAAAGAAGAACAGAGTTGGAAGGGACCTTGGAGGTCTTCTAGTCCAACCCCCTGCTCAGGCAGGAGATCCTATAGCACTTCAGACAAATGGTTGTCCAATCTCTTCTTAAAAACTTCCAGTGTTGGAGCATCCACAACTTCTGAAAGCAAGCTGTTCCACTGATTAATTGTTCTAACGGTCAGGAAATTTCTCCTTAATTCTAGGTTGCTTCTGTCTTTGGTTAGTTTCCATCTGTTGCTTCTTCTCCTGCCTTCAGGTGCTTTGGAGAACAGCTTGACTCCCTCTTCTTTGGGGCAGCCCCTGAGATATTGGAACACTGCTATCATGTCACCCCTGGTCCTTATTTTTATTAGAGTAGACATACCCAATTCCAGCAACCATTCTTCATATGTTTTAGCCTCCACTCCCCTAATCATCTTTGTTGATCTTCTCTGCACTCTTTGTTGAAGCCACCTTCAACTTTGTAGAAGTATTTAAGTGAGGCTGTCAGAAGAGAGACAGAGAAACAGAGATTCTTATCTGCATTAACGACTATTTAGTCTACAAATCATTTTCTATTCACAGAATCAAAGAGGCAGTCATTTTCTCCTGACACAGAATAATAGAATAACAGTGTGGGGAAGGACCTTGGAAGCTTTCTAGTCCAACCCCTTGCTCAAGCAGGAGACCCTTTACCACCCCTATGGCTTATTATAATATAATGTAATGTAATATGTATTACACAATATAATATATAATATAGTATGCTATATTATGTACTTTTTATATGCATATACAGTATAAAAGTATGTACATTATTTGACATTATTATAAAATTATTTTATTTTATATTTCATTTATTTTTTATTTATATGTACATATGATGTTACATTATTTTATTTTATATACACATATGTATATTTATGCATATGTATATATGTATTTTATTTTACATACACGTATGTATATATATTTTATATATGCCTTCATACATTTTACATACAAACGGTTGCATGAATTGGGTATGTCTAGTTTAATGAAGAGAAGGACGAGGGGGGACATGATAGCAGTCTTCCAATATCCCAGGGGCTGCCCCAAAGAAGAGGGAGTCAAGCTATTCTCCAAAGCGCCTGAAGGCAGGACAAGAAGCAACGGATGGAAACTAATCAAGGAGAGAAGCAACCTAGAACTAAGGAGGAATCTCCTGACAGTGAGAACAATTAACCAGTGGAACAACCTGCCTCCAGAAGCGGTGAATGCTCCAACACTGGAAGTTTTTAAGAAGAGACTGGACAGCCATTTGTCTGAAATGGTATAGGGTTTCCTGCCTGAGCAGGGGGTTGGACTAGATGACCTCCAAGGTCCCTTCCAACTTTATTATTATTATTATTATTATTATTATTATTATTATTATTGTTGTTGTTGTTGTTGTTGTTGTTGTTGTTGTTGTTATTATTATTATTATTATTATTATATTATTTGTAGATACCATATCATGATATATTTTATATACACTGAAGCTTCTTAGATGAGAAGTGAAACGCCTTCAAAGAGAAAAAAAAAAGTCCAGTTGCCTCTTGAAAAAGCACTTTTGGGACAACCATGAGCTGGATGACTGAGAATCTCCATAGACATTTTATATACACACATATAAAAGTATATATGTCTAGGAAGATATATCCCACAAAAAGCAAAGTGATTAGCCATTGCTTTCTTGGAAAAGGAAGGTGGGAGGACACAGCAACAGGGAAATTGTCCAATGGGTGGATACAGTTATCTGAATTCTTTTCAAACTGTTGCTAGTGTCTCAGTCCAAATAGGATCTTCTTAAACCAGCTTATAAACTTTCATTCTGAAAACTATTTGCAAGAAACACCTTACTTAAAAGTTTTAATCTTCCTTCCTCCCTCTCTTGCTCACTCCCTTTTTTCCTTCCTTCCTTCCTTCCTTCCTTCCTTCCTTCCTTCCTTCCTTCCTCTCTCCCTCCCTCCCTCCCTCCTTTCTTTCATTTCTTCATTTCTTCCTTCCTCTTCCCTCCCTCTGTGTCCCTTCCTTCCTTCCTTCCTTTCTCCCTCCTTTCTTTCTCCTTTCCTCCCTCCCTTCCTCCTTATCTCTTCCTTCCTTCCTTCCTTCCTTCCTTCTTTCTTTCTTTCATTCTTTCTTTTTTTCTTTCTTTCTGTCTGTCTGTCTTTTTTTTTCTTTCTTTCTGTCTGTCTGTCTGTCTTTATGTCTGTGTTTCTTTCTTTATGTCTTTCTTTCTTTTTCTCCTTTTCCATGCCAATTTAGACTAGCAGGAATGAAAGAAGAGAAGCTAATTAAAAAGTGCAGATGAATTAAGTTGCCTTCCCCCTTTTCATAATAAGAGTTGAACATTAATGCGGGTGACATGACTCTTTAGCTGCCTATAATGTTAATTACTGAAGTTTCATAGGCAATCAGTGATACGATTCACAAAGACCTATTGTTAAGCAAATCTTCACATCTGTTTGATTCAAGACAAATGAGGCTATGAAAAGTTGTACAAAATGAGAGGGGGAGAAAGGGAGGAAACACGGCACAATTTGTAACTTCGCTGCTGTGTGTGAACACTCAGGGTTAACCGAAGCCAACCTGGTGAATGCAATTTGGAGAGCAAGGATTCTCTGGAGAGATTAGATCAGCTACAAATTGCTAAATCTGATGACTTAGATAAAAGATTTCACCAGAGGCTTCAAAAGAAGTAGGACAGGTTTCTTATTGCCCCATATCTGGTAAAGCGTGGTGAGGAATATCCTGCCAAGTGTCAAACTTTCTGAACTAATTTTCAAGGCTCGATCACATCAACACCTTTAATTATATGCCAAATTAAAAAAAAAAAAAAAAAGATCCGAATCCACCCAGAATCTACATATAGGAAGATTTGCTGGAAAATATTACGTGTGAAATTTAAATCCTGTCTTTCGTTATCAGAAGGACTAGAGACTTGTTTACATTTTTTTTTAAATGAAAATTTTTAAGATTCTAGAAAGAGTACAGAGAAGAGCAACAAAGATGATTAGGGGACTGGAGGCTAAAGCATATCAGGAACGGCTGCTGGAATTGGGTATGTCCAGTTTAATGAAGAGAAGGACGAGGGGGGACCTGATAGCAGTCTTCCAATATCTATGGGGCTGCCACAAAGAAGAGGGAGTCAAGCTATTCTCCAAAGCACCTGAAGGCAGGACAAGAAGCAACAGATGGAAACTGACCAAAGAGAGTAGCAACCTAGAACTAAGGAGGAATTGAAGGAGAATATTTGTAGCTCAGAGTTAAAATGAAAGGTCCTTGGTGCTCTTTGAGCTTACTTGTTTTCTTGCAGACGTTTCATTACCCATTACTAGCTGTCATGGTTCCGACAGATGAAACTCTTCAAAAGAACTTCGAGGCATTGTTTACCTTAAAGAATCTTTATTTTGAGTAGCATAACGTCGGCACTGCATAATCGAAGCCAAAAACTGAATTCCCCTCCTTCAATTAACAGTCATAAATCACATTCCCCAATTAGCTTGAAGCCCGGGCCTCCTCTCCAGTTCTCCAGCCCGCCAATTCCTTATCAGCTCTGGTTACAATAACCTTGTTTCTCGCGCTAGGTCTAGTGTTGTTATGTCTAGCTGGACTCTCGTTCACATCCCCCCTCCCAGCATCATCTAACTCTAAAAGCAAAAGGTAAAAGATGGCTACATTTCCATCTGTTGTCGATGCAAAAACATCCGATGTTAGCAGCGTTGACACTAGCACTGATGATGTTACCTAGTTAAGGCAATGAAACGTCTGCAAGAAAACAGAGCACCAAGGATCCCTAAGGAGAAATTTTCTGACAGTTAGAGCAATTAACCAGTGGAACAACCTGCCTCCAGAAGTTGTGAGTTCTCCAACACTGGAGGTTTTCAAGAAGAGACCAGACAACCATTTGTCTGAAATGATACAGGGTCTCCTGCTTGAGCAGCGGGTTGGACTAGAAGACCTCCAGGGTCCCTTCCAACTCTGTTATTCTGTTCAGATTCTGTTTAGCATAACCTAACAAGAAAGATAGTACCGGTATTCCTGGTTATGCTTCTTGTTTGTATTACAGTTAATTCTCGACTTACAATCATTTCCATTGCTAATCAGGGCGGTTGTTAAATGAGCCACACCTGATTGTACAATCTTTTTTTTTTTTTGGCCAGGGTCTATTAAGTGAATCACTGCAGTTTTTAAGTAAATCCCACGTTTGTTAAGCAAATCCAGCTTCTCCCATTGACTTTGCTGTCAGAATCTGACTGGGAAGGTCACAAATGACAATTTTATGACCTCTAGTGCTGCAAGCTTACATGCCAGTTGCCGAGCCCCCAAATTGTGTGTGTGTGTGTGTGTGTGTGTGTGTGTGTGTGTGTGTGTGAGAGAGAGAGAGAGAGAGAGAGAGAGAGAGAGAGAGAGCTTTAATTAGGAAATTGTATGCTGATTGGGAATTTTTGTCATTTAAGTATATTTATTTTGTTTTATCATAAAAGATCAAACGCAAAACAGAAAAACAAACAAAAAAGACAGACATCCAGCACTATCAACAACAACAACAAAGATTGGTGTACACAAAAGGGGAGAAAAAGGCGTCCCGGATATCAAATAAAGCACCCAAATTTTGACCACCTGACTGTGGGGATGCTGTGACAGTCATAAGGACAGTGAGGACCAGTTGTAAGTCACTTTTATCAGTGCTGTTGTTAACTTGAACAGTCGCTAAGCAAAGGGTTGTAAATTGAGGACTACGTGTACTCAAAGGAATAACATCAATCTTGCAAGACTCAAAATATTTTTTTTCTTCTCTCTTTTTCTTCGGCCTCTCTCTCAGTCCAAGTCACTTCACAGGATTGTTGTGAGGAAAACAGGAGAAGGAAAGAGTATTAGATATATATACCGCCTCGAGTTGTTTATATAAATAACAATAGCAATAGCCCTTAGACTTATATACCGCTTCATAGTGCTTTACAGCCCTCTCTAAGTGGTTTATGGAGTCAGCCTATTCCAGACCCTCATTTTACCTCAGAAAGATGGACATCAACCTTGAGCCAGTCAGGATCGAACTCCAGGTTGTGGGCAGAGTCAAGCTGCAACTCTGCTTTCTAACCACTGCGCCACCAAAGGCAGGATATAAATAAATTAAATAATAAATAAAAGGGATCAGATTGGCATGATCTAATAGCAGGCTATGAAAATATCAAGATATGGTTGGGTAAAAAAAAAGCAACAACTATTCAGCTCTGGCTTCCCTTCTTAGGTAACACCTCTTGCACTTTCTGCAGCAGAATAAAACTTAATTAAAAAATCCCCAAAGAGCTTTGAAGCCTTATCTTACTCTGATCTTGAAAGATGACCCAAAGGAATTTAAGGAAATGAAAGGAAATTACTAAGCAGAAGATAAGAAAGAAGGTGGGGATGGTCCATCAGACACTTCATTGCTCTTTATTCCACTCGAAGGTTAAATGCTGAGTGGTTATGTATTTATTCCCCCCCCCCTTTGCACAAGGAGAATCAGAACGAGCAGCTGGTTTCGGCTTTCCAGTGACTTCACCAATTTCTCCCCTCATGCACACTTGCACATGCACGCACAGTTTCCCTCTGTGAAGGTACGGATTGACCAGGTACCACAAGAAACAAAGCCTGTGTAAATTCAGTAAAAGCCTACATGATTCGATTGCGGGAATCAGTTTGGTTTAGCTAGCAGAATCAATTTGGAAAAGACATCTGAGCTGATAAAGTAAATCAGTTAAGAAAAAACAGCCTTATAGAGAGAGAGAGAGAGACAGACAGACAGACAGACAGACAGACAGATAGATAGATAGATAGATAGATAGATCATGTGAATGTGCCCTGCAATAAATAAAAATATAAGAGAGAGAGAGAGAGAAAGAACAATTTTATGCATGCAATACACATCCAGATTATTCAGTCCAGCCTCTTTTAAAGACTTGAATTTGATTCACAAAGTTAATATAATTTGGGAAATAATTCAGTAAATATTATCAATAAATTTCCTTTGCACTGAATCTCCAAACTGAATATTTTACAACCTCTTTTCTACTTGTCCCCACCTCTAATAATGTAATTTTGGTGCAATTCTATGAATGTTTCCCCAGACAGTCATTTCTGTGTAGCATTTTAATTTGGCATAGATACCTTGAAAAAAAAATATTGCCGACCTCATGAACATTTAATACGGTTGCATGTAGAGTTGCACCAAGATCCTTGTGGCCGCGAGTTTTCCCACATTCAAGATGACAGACAAGACTTTAAAGAAATCCCATTTTTAAAAAATGTAAGAATCTAAAATATTTTTCAATGGATTGCCATGAGCTGCCTAAAATCTTTGGATGAGATAGGCGGCTATGTAATTCCTGTAAGTAAGTAAATAAATAAAATTATTATACATAAAAAAGAGAAAACTAAGTAAAGGAGTTCCTGCGGATTTTACTCCACTGGTCGTTGCCTACTCTGGGGGGGGGGGTGACACTCATCTGTTTCAAGGCCATGGAGCCAGCGCTGTCTCTAGACATTTCCACGGTCATGTGGCCTGCATGATGTCATGGACAGCTGCTACCTTCCCATCAAAGTAGTACCTATTTACCTACTCGCGTTTGCATGTTTTTGAACTGCTAGGGGGGGAGGAGCTGGAGCAAGGAACAGGAGCTCACCCCGTCGCAAGCCACTCAGCTCTTGAACATTAACCAAAGTCTTAACCACTGAGGCATTGCACTGCCTGAGAAAACTAGACAAATCTGAAAACGGATTGATGGGGGAACTCTGAAATGTGTTGTGTATCTATTTACAGGTAGGTAGGCAATATAACGTGTCCTCAGTTTGCATTAAACACTACAATTACAATTGGAAACGAACACAGGTTCAAAACTACCTGAAACAAAAGTCTTTGAGATAACACTTATCTTTGTTTTGTTCTCCTTTAACACCCTGCCGGCATTTAATAAAGGTTGTTGATCTGCAAACTTGTTCCCACAAGCCTTTTTTTAATGGTGCATGTCCTGACTCAAACAAACCCTTCCCAAACAAAAGCGGATCCTGTTTAATTCTCAAGAGGCAACTTAACCTCCGAGATCCTGAAGGCGAAGGCCGAAGTGTATCTAAAATTGTAATCGTATTTGCATTTGTTCTGAAGGAATCCCATTCGGTCGTAGAGGTCCACCAGATTTCATGGCAGTAGACACCATTGAAGTCGATAGGTTGGCATTTATAGGGTGTAAATACAACTTACAGGTGTAAGGACTTAATACAACTACAGATGGTTCTCGACTTTCAACTATTCATTTAGTGATTCTAAAGTTCAGATTTTGAATTCTGAAATTTTAATATATTAATAATGTAGAGGGATTCCTAAATTAGGCAACTGCTTCTGACCCTTATTCTTTCTATCTATCTATCTATCTATCTATCTATCTATCTATCTATCTATCTATCTATCTATCTATCTATCTATCTATCTATCTATCTATCTATCTATCTATCTATCTATCTATCTATCTATCTACTCTACTCTACTCTACTCTACTCTATTCTATTCTATTCTATTCTATTCTTCTTTTTTTATGACCCTGTAATCCCTTATTTTGGGGTAGAGTCGGGACAACTGAGTGGAGCTGAGCGTTTACTGGCTGGATGCCCTTCCTGATGCCTACATGGTGTTCACAGTAAATATTTTATTTTTGCACCCTAAGAGAGAAACATCTGCTGCTACCTAGGATTGAAACTCTCAACCTTCAAACATCTTCACCACTAGGCCACCATATATATGTGCTCCCTGGCTATCAAAAGAATTTGACTTTACACAATACAATGAATTGAGAAAAATACACACATAGTGTCCTTCTGATAAGAATTATAAGTCACCCGGTTAGGATCAGAAATATTATAAGTCAAAATGCAATGTCAACAGTTTCCTTACTTATTTAGCATGTTTCTATGCTCCCTCACCATGAAACATAACAAAAATCTGCCTGTAGGCAAAATATTAAAATTTCACACAGTGCAAAGTGTCTGAAATCCATATACAGGCAGTCCTCAACATACGACCATAATGGAGCCTGCCCTTTATGGTCATAAGTCAAGATGGCTGCAAATCCAGTCATCCCATGACCAACCCAATTTTATGACTTTTATTGGCGGCAGTCATTAAATGAATCCATGGTGTGCTATGGGATATTTTGCCCGAAAACCAGAAACAAATGCTGATTTTCTGCAAAAAGGTTGTAAATTAGCAGACACACAACCAAGCGATGCTGCAAATGGCCATACTGTAGGGAGGTTGCCAAGCGCTTAAAATGCGGTCAACTAACCAGACAGGAGCGTCGAAACTTCAGAACTGGGTTCTGAATGAGTACCTTTGGGATGTCTGTTGTAACTTTGAGCAGTCATTAAGTGACCAGTCGTAAGTTGAGGACTACCTGTACGTGCGTTAATAAAGCATTATTCTAATCCATTAGGGATTTTTTTTAATGGATCTGTGCTTCCCAAAATTGATTTTACAAGGTCCTTCACAAGAAGAAGTTGGCCAAACTCCAACCATCAATATCAAACCTTGCCAATACCATGGTATCAGCCGAGGATTTTATTTATTTATTTGTTTATTTGTTTATTTGTTTATTTATTTGTTTATTTTATTTCTACAGCCGCCCATCTCAGTAAATTACAGAATGATAAGCATAACAGAATATTTTATAGCTTATAAGCTAAAAATTTATTGATAAATGTAATAATGATGTTTTTACTGAGTTGATATAATAAGAACTGTACTAGCTTGAATACGAGACAGTAAATGTTAAGGGAAAAAGAGAAGAAATATTTGATGTTGTAACCTGAGACTTTGTTATCGAACTATTGATTAACCCAGTCACCACGTTGCTTTTTAAAAACTTAAATGTAAAATTGGAAAATTAATAAAATATTATTAAAAAAGAAAAAAGAAAAAAGCATAACAGAATATCTACAACCTTTCGTAGGCACCATGAGTTCAGATGCTCCTCTCGGTGCCAGTTCGAGTCTCCATCCCAATCGCATCATTTTTATTTTTATTTTTTAAAAGTACTTTTAATATAAAAAAATTTTTTGGAAAGTTACTTCTACCATCCTCTTTCTTCCCAATGCTTAGCAGTACGGCTGCCATTTTGTGGCCCCCATTTTACGGCTGCCGTTTTAAAGCCCCCATTTTACGGCCGCCATTTTGGATGAACACATAGGTATGATGTGAATTTTGTTGGACCACGATAGATACTTAAAGATCCAAATGCTAGCCTGTCACAGAGCTAATTTAAGCCTAGCTATCAATTTTTCTGGCATAGGAAAACGTTCAACAACTTTATCTTTCCTGCTGGGTGCTTCCCATAATCCCAAAAGTTCCCTCGTCATAACTCCAAAAATTTTTTAAAAAATTAAAACAAAATTCCTCACTTTTCGTTGTTTGCTCAAAGAGCACATCTGAAAAACCTCAAATCAATGGCACTTCATGATTTACAAGGAGGGAGGGAGAAGATAAGTACAAGATAGGGTGCCTCCTATAATTGAAGGTCGTTGGGGCTTTTCTTAAAATGAAAATTAAGAACAATTTAAAGTTACCTCATCAGAGATGCAAAGGGCTCCTCCTTTTCTCTATTGTGAGAAAGACAGTAAAAACCCGCAGGCTTTTAATAATACTTTTTTTTCTCTTCTTAATACGGTAGCACTTGACATTTTCAAAGCACGGTACAAACATTTAACTAATTAATCCTCACAATATCCATTTGGCAATTAAGTGCTGGAGATGGAGAAAATGAGATTACAGAAAGAAGCTGCAGGCAAATGCCTCAGAAGCCATCTCTTATTTTGCCTGGCTGAATGGTGGCAAATTTGGCCAAATGGAAAGACTTCTTTGGAATTTTGGCTTGAAATGCAGTGGAAATCTGGCTTAAAAGCTTAGCTGTGTTGAAACATTGAACTGATATCAAATTGACCCCAACACAAATGATGATTTGTGTACGGGCAGTCCTCAACTTCCTACAGTTCGTTTAGAGACCGTTTGAAGTTAGGATGGCACTGAAAAAAGTGACTTAGGACCATTTCTCACACTTACGACCGTTGCAGCATCCCCACGGTCACAGGATCAAAATTCAGACTCTTGGCAACTGACTCATATTTATGACGGTCACAGTGTCCCGGGGTCATGCGATCCCCTTTTGCAGCCTTCTGACAAGCAAAGTCAATGGGGAAGCCAGATTCACTTAATCGTGTTACTAATTTAACACCTGCAGTGATTCACTTAACAGCTGTGGTAAGATGGGTCGTAAAATGGGGCAAAGCTCACTTAAGCAAGGTCTCACTTAACAACCCCAAATGATGGGCTCAATTGTGTTTGTAAGTCAAGGACTCCTGGATATGTACATTTGTATATTTGTTAGCTGATGATTTGTGTATATATACTGTTACATGGCAACTGCCAAGGTCTTAAAATACTCATTTTTAAGATATTAAGGACTGGCCTATCTTTTTTAGTCTTGTGTTTTTGTTTCTCATTGTGGTCAAAGGCTTGTAGGCCACTTCTCCCAAGCTTGGCAATTGCCAGATGTATGGACTTCAAATCCCAGAAGTCCACAGCCAGTATGGCTGTGGGTGAGAATGCTGGGAGTTGAAGTCCACATGCCTGCAAACTGCCAAGAATGAGAGACACTGCTGTAAGATACAGGTCATCCTGGATTTATAACCATTTATTTAGTGACCATTCAAAGTTACAATGGCAGTGAAAAAAGTGACATGACCATTTCTCATGCTTACAACTGTTGCAGTATCCCATGGTCACATGATCAAAACTCGTTTGGCAACTGACTCATACATATGATGGTTGCAGCGTCCCAGGGTCATATACTCACCTTTTGTGACCTTCTGACAAGCAAAGTCAGTGGGGAAACCAGATTCACTTAACAACCGTGTTACTATCTTAACAGCTGCAGTGATTCAGAATAACAGAGTAAGAGAGTTGGAAGGGACCTTGAAGGTCTTCTAGTCAAGGAAGGAAGGAAGGAAGGAAGGAAGGAAGGAAGGAAGGAAGGAAGGAAGGAAGGAAGGAATAGAGAGGATGGAGGGGAAGGGAGGGAAAGAGGAATAGAAGAGGGAGGGAGGGAAGATTGGTAGAGGAGGGAGGAAAGAAGGGAGGGAGGAGGGTGGGGAGGGGAGAAGGAAGGAAGGAAGAAGGGAATAGAGAGGATGGAGGGGAAGGGAGGGAAAGAGGAATAGAAGAGGGAGGGAGGGAAGATTGGTAGAGGAGGGAGGAAAGAAGGGAGGGAGGGAGGGTGGGGAGGGGAGAAGGAAGGAAGGAAGGAAGGAAGGAAGGAAGGAAGGAAGGAAGGAAGGAAGGAAGGAAGGAAGGAAGGAAGGAAGGAAGGAATCCATGAGCTTGTAAAATATTTTAAAAAAGAAAACCCAGCTTTTTACTATTCTGTCATTCTAACGTGAGCAAATGCTGGTGGAGACCAGTGGCTTGAACCAGACAGGAAGGGACATCCTGGCCACAGTGGAGAGTCGTCAGCTGAAGCAGAGGTGGTAGCTGCATGCCAAGTGCAGCAGGAGAAACAGAAAACCCTCCTTAAGCCACTAGTGTTGCATAGCAGAAAATGATGGGCAGGGATCCCTTCCCAGTGGGCTGGGTGTAAGGGATGGACAGCAGCCTGGGTTCCTTTTTGAGAAATGGCCCATGACCCTTATTCTTGGTAGGACAAGCTGGGGAGGCCAAGCAGTCGAAGAGAATATCCAAATAGCTTCAGTCCAGCCTATGTTGTGATATAGCTTCCACTCTTCCTTGCTATTCATCACACCAGTTGGCACTGTTAGGGTTTTGTTTTATCAGCGGCATCACACGATTCCCATCTCAAAGACAGATAAGACAAACAGACAGGTAAGAAGGTAACAGAATAGCAAAGTTGGAGCAGACAGAATAACAGAGTTGGGAGGGATCATTTCGGACAAATACCTGTCCAATCTTTTCTTAAAAACCTCCAGTGTTGGAGCACCCACAACTTCTGGAGGCAGCCCGTTCCACTGACTGATTAATTATTTAATTTAATTAATTAATTTTAAAAAAAGTCAGGACAAGAAGCAGCGGATGGAAACTAATCAAGGAGAGAACCAACCTAGAATTAAGGAGAAATTTCTAGACGGTTAGAACAATGGAACAATGGAACGACTTGCCTCCAGAAGTTGTGGGTGCTCCATCACTGGAGGTTTTTTAAAGAAGAGATTGGAGAACTATTTCTCTGAAATCACATAGGGTTTCCTGATCGAGCGGGGGTTGGATTAGATGACCTCCCAGGTCCCTTCCGACTCTGTTATTCTATGATCACACCTGGCATAAGGCTCAACCTGTTCTCTCTTCTCGAGCTCATCCCTGCTGGAGGAAGCCTGGTGAGAACAGGAGACATGCTCACGTTCAAGCATGCCACGATCCACGCTTGGCTGCCTCTCACGAGCATTGCAACAGTTATTAAAGGCCCACTTGAGTAATGATGCACCGTCTCACCCAATTTCTCCAGGCATCACCTTGAGTTTCTAGTGTTGCTAAATACTCCACAGAAAACCATCGTAGACGCCTCGTACAATTTCCAAATCTTAGTCATTTGTCATCGGGTGTGGGCATTTCCCTGTTGCTTCTTGAGAATTTAAGAAAAGGGGGAAGGGAGAGAGAGAGAGGGAGAGGGAGAGGGAGAGAAGGAGACAGAAGGAAATTTTAAAAAAAGTAAAAATAAAAAGTTCTTGCCCAGACAAGGAGGACCTTTGAATCTGGTAGAATAATGGATGGAAACTAATCAAGGAGAGAAGCAACCTGGAATTAACTTCCTAACAGTGAGGACAATTAACCCGTGGAACACCTTGCCACCAGAAGTGGTGGGTGCTCCATCTCTGGAGGTTTTTAAGAAGAGATTGTACAACCATTATATACGGTCTCCTGCTTGAGCAGGGGGTTGGACTAGAAGACCTCCAAGGTCCCTTCCAACTCTATTCTGATTTATTGGTCTCCATTGCACCAAACTCAGGAAATGTCCAGAATATGTGTGCATGGATTGTGCACCTATGTGATGCATCTATCTATTGTGAAACCATGTTGCTCCCAGAATAAATTATACCAGGGTGGGGTCAAAGGCAAAACAGTACATTTTGCCGCTGCGATAAGCCAATAATTAATATAAACATCGCTGCATTCTGGAGCGGAAGGGTTCTGCTGAGAAGGCATTAAAATCTGATGCGTTTTTATCTCAGTATGGAAAGTTTACCTTGAAAATATTAGAGGAGTTGATGTAAATATCAGACTGTGTCAAGAGTGCTTAAGGGTGCCAGTTGGGCTGCAGGTGAATTGGAATTCAATGAGATTTTTCCTCAGCCAGACTGGAGTTGCTGTCGTTGATATGAAGATTTCATTTCTGTGAAATGGAATTTTTGAAGGGAACATTGTGTCTGACTCTGTGCGCATACATGTCTGTGCGTACATGTGTCTGTGTGTCTGTGCGTCTGCCTATGTCTACCTCAGTATGTGTGTGGGTTTATGAGATAGATAGATAGATAGATAGATAGATAGATAGATAGATAGATAGATAGATAGATAGATAGATAGATAGATAGATAGATAGATAGATAGATAGATAGATAGATAGATAGATAGATAGATATAGAGATAGATAGATAGCTAGATAGCTAGATAGATAGATAGAGCTAGATAGATAGATAGATAGATAGATAGATAGATAGCTAGATAGATAGATAGATAGATAGATAGATAGATAGATAGATAGATAGATAGATAGATAGATAGATAGATAGATAGATAGATAGATAGATAGATAGATAGATAGATAGATAGGCAGGCAGGCAGGCAGGCAGGCAGGCAGGCAGGCAGGCAGGCAGGCAGGCAGGCAGGCAGGCAGGCAGGCAGAGGCTTTATGAAAATGATAAGTTTCCATTATAAAAATGATAAGCTTCCATTTCTTTCTTTTATTTTTCTCATCCTGGATCCCCGCTTTATTCTCTCTGCAGGAATACTCCATTAATAGTCGCCAATTTTCAGGGATTAAAAAAAAAATGAAAGTAAACAAATTGCAAGGTTTCTGTGCATGGCTGGCTGGGGAATTCTGGGAGTTGAAGTCCACACACCTTCAAGGGGCCCAGGTTGAGGAACGTTGCTCTAGTGTTGTTGCTTCAGCCCGCTTCTTCTCTGGTAAACTTGAAAGACTTTTCACCCCAAATGATATCATAGCTCCGGGTAGTCAATCAGGTCTGGCCGCCTCAGGAAGGCAATTTAATTCCTCCCAGCCCGCTCCCTCAGAAGGCTCTTCGGCTGGGACAAACGTCAGGGCCCCCCCCCCCTGCAGAGGCAAGAGGGACTGTACTTCTTGGCTTGGCCTCCTTGCCGTGGGATCGTGATCATCCTCGGATTGAATCTCACGGGAGCGTGGCTGCCATATTCTGCGGCCATTTTGTTAGTGTGGAAACCGGCTCTCTTGTGAGAAGAAAACTGGTTCATTCCACTGACGGCTGTGGGAACTCATGGAAACAAACATGTGCCACATGCTGAATGTGAACCACCTCCTCCTCCTCCCCCCCCCATTCTCTTTCTCCTTCTTTTCTTTCTCCTTCTCCTTCTCTTTCCCCTCCTCCTCCTCGTTCTTTTCTTTCTCCTTCTTCTCCTCCTTCTCTTCCTCCTTTTCCTTCTTTCTTCTCCTCCTTCTCCTCCTCCTCCCCTTCTCTTTCTCCTCCTTCTCCTTTTCTTTCTCCTTCTTCTCCTTCTCCTTCCCCTCCTCCTCCTCTTTCTCCTCCTTCTCTTCCTCCTTTTCCTTCTTTCTTCTCCTTCTCCTTCTCCTCCTCCTTTTCTTTCTCCTCCTCCTCCTTTTCTTTCTCCTTCTCCTTCTCCTCCTCCTTCTTTCTCCTCCTCCTTCTCCTCCTTCTTCTCCTTCTCCTCCTTCTCTTTCTCTCCTTTTCCTTCTCCTTTCCTCCTCCTCCTTTTCTTTCTCCTTCTTCTCCTTCTCCTTCTCCTCCTCTTCCTCCTTTTCTTTCTCCTTCTTCTCCTCCTCCTCCTCCACCACCTCTTCTTCCCCTTCCTCCTCCTCATTCTTCTCTTCTCTTCCATTGTATCTATTTCCTCCTCTTCCCACTTCTTCATCCTCCTCCTTTTTCTCCTCCATTCTCCACCTTCCCCCCATTCTCCTCCTCCTCCTCCTCCTTCCTTTGCCATCAGTCTTCATGGTGCTTTTCACACATCAATTTGTACGCTTTAGGACTGAGTAGTAAATACCTCCTTTCCATCATGATCTTTTGGGTTGGATGAGCCAGAGGGTGTACCCCGCCTTCTCATCGTCACCCCCCTCCTTTTTTTCCTTTCTTCTCCCACTTACATGATTCAGCACCTTGGCTTTCTGGATCCACCTTTCCAACCCAGATGTCACCACCACAAGAGAACACTTGGCCCCATCCCAGGGCACCATAAATCTATCATGAGGTTGTAATGAAGTTAGACTCAGAAAGGGATTCTTCACTGCCTTGTGGGATCCATCCCCTTGCTCTCCCTGACGCCATCGCTCCTGAGGGAACCGCCATGTTGAGAAAGTACTGCGGTACCTTTCCATGCTTCCAAATACGGTTTTAATTCATGCCACCAGGCCAGGGGTTGTGAATTTTCAATCACTTTATCATTAGTGAACCATTACAGATCTAATTTCTTACAGTAGCTCCGTGTTTCTCAACCTTGGCAACTTGAAGATGAGCGGACTTCAACTCCCAGAATTCCACGGCACGGCGGGGCTGGGGAATTCTGGGAGTTGAAGTCCACATATCTTCAAGCTGCCAAGATTGAGAAACCCTGTCTTGGCTGATACTGAAGAGAGAGGGAAGGGCTTCCATCTCTGTTGATTATTTTACATAGGGATTAACACCTATTGCCAAAGGTTGTAGCACACTGTTCAAATACAGGTAGTCCTCGACATACGACCACAACTGAGTCTAACATTTATTTCGCTAAGTGAGACATTTGTTAAGTGAATTTTGCCCCATTGGACGACCTTTCTTGCCACAGTTGTTAAGTGAATCACTGCAGTTGTTAAGTTGGTCACACAGTCGTTAAGTGAATCCGGCTTCCCCATGGACTTTGCTTGTCAGAAGGTCGCAAAAGGGGATCACATGACCCCCCCCCAGGGACACTGCGACCGTCATAAATATGAGTCAGATGCCACACGTCCAAATTTTGATCATGTGATCGTGGGGATGCTGCAATGGTCGTAAGTGTGAAAAACAGTCATAAGTCATTTTTTTTCAGTGCTTGTAACTTGAAAATGGTCACTAAATGAACCGTTGTAAGTCAAGGACTGCCTGTATAGATTTGGCACAGGTTGGCCAGTATCAATGAATAGCAACCAATGGCTGGATCAGGAGAGGGGGATCCCAGTTTTCAAAGCATTCTCTACTCAGCCCCTTGGAAAGTCGTAGTAGGATATGAGTTGCGTTTTCCTAATTTGAGCGCTAGGTGTGGATCCGAGCAACCTGGAGCAAAGGCTGTTGGCAAAAAAAATAAGCGTTTTGAAACTGGGGAGCCAACATGACTAATAGGTTTCTGGTTTCAGACTCCAAAGATGTTTTAAGATCTTGGGGTGCTGGAGCCAGGCCAGCCTTGTATCATCCTGGGTGGTCCCTATGTGTTCACTTCTTTGCCTGTGTGCTGTGCTCATACATTTTAAATAAACAGATGCTAAACTTATTCTCTCCTCTCTCTCTCTTTCTCTTTCTCCCTTTCTCTCTTTCTCTTTCTCCTTCTTTCTCTTTCCGCTTTTTTCTCTCTCTCATATACACATTCCTCCTTCCTTCCTTCCTTTTCTTCTCTTTATCTCTCATATACGTTCTCTCTCTCGTATACACATTTTATTTTATTTTATTTCTTTTTTCTTTCTTTCTTTCTCTCTCTCTCTCTTTCTCTCTCACACACACATATTTTCTATTTTGCTTTCTCATACACACATTTTCTTTCTTTCTTCTTTCTTTCTCCCTCTTTCTCTCTTTCTCTCTCTCACATATTTTCTCTTTTACTTTCTCTCTCATACAAACATTTTCTTTCTTTCTTCTTTCTTTCTTTCTCTTTTCTTTCTGTTTTCTTTCTTTCTCCCTCTTTCTCTTTCTCTCACATATTTTCTCTTTTACTTTCTCTCTCATACAAACATTTTCTTTCTTTCTCTCTCTTTCTCTCACATATTTTCTCTTTTGCTTTCTCCCTCATTCTCTCTCTCTCTCTCTCTCTCTCTCTCTCTCTCTCTCTCTCTCTCTCTCTCTCTCTCTCTCTCTCTCTCTCTCTCATGGGCTCTCTTTCTCCCTTATATTCACATTATCTCACTCTTTTTCTTTCTCTCTCTCAAATGCTTTCTCTCTCTCTTTACAGTCTCTACCTTTCTTTTTCCTCCTTCTTTGTCTTTCCTTCTTTGTCTCTCTCTCTCTCACACACACACACACACACACACTCACAGAGAGAGAGAGAGAGAGAGACATATATACATATACATTCAGAGCTACCAATCGCACATCTGTGAACTGCGGAACAATATCTTACATTCATTTGCTGTCAACCTCCAACACAACAAGCATTCAGGGCCTGAAATTCCGTGTCACGTTCATACACCAACCACTTTTTAAACGAGGCATGCATAAACAAGAGCCCAGAATGGTTGGGAACCTTCTGCCCCATTTGCATTAGAAACTTTATCTCTAACTCTTTCAGCAGCAGCTCCGGAGAGAGTTGAAAGAGCAAATTAAAAAAAAAAAAGAGTTATAAACACCTTTATTTTGTTTCTAATTTATGTTTTCCTAGAGATGGATGGAAGATACGAATGTTACCTTGGTCTTATCTGCTAAAACTAGGTAGCATTCATTTAGCATTGCTGCATCTTATCACTAAACAAAACACATGTTGGAAATAACAATAATAACGGCCTCAGACTTAAAGAGGGCTCTTTCCATTTGAGTTGCGTGTCATTTGTTCGCTCTCCTCGCACGTTGCACTAGGTGCATTTATATTCCTTATCCTGATTGGTGCTGCGGTTCCACAAACCAGCATATTGATTCGAAAAGTTTTGGACACTTTTGACACCAGATGCAAAGCGCCTAATCTGTCATGCAGATACTGCAAGAGAGATTGCAGCCCTCAATTTATTCCACCACCTGAGCTACTAATAAGAAAGTTTGGTATCTCCATATTCATTGCCCTCCTTGGTTTTCACCCTCCTTCCTGCAAGCTGTGGCACCAAATTGCATTATTAAAATAATGTGGATTGTTTCTTTCGACGTGTGTGTCTCTTGTCTTTTTTCTTTTCTTATTTCCTTCACACACACCCTCCCCATGAATTACTTGGGGGAAAAAAATATTTTGAAATAAAGAAATGTGCATAGGAATAATAAAAAAAAAGAGATAAAAATCCACCGGATTCTCTTCAAACGAGCTAAAGCCACACGACAAACTCTGAAAAGAAGACGTGAAAACCCAAAGCTTGACTGAATTTCCCTAATCTGCTGAAGAATTTGATTCAATGGAAGCTTATATTTTAATATTCATTTGGAGCAAAAATGACGAAAACAATCAAAGTTACTGATTTTTGTTTGTCCTGTTTTAAAATTAGAACAAGAAAAATATAGAGGGGCAAAATTACGATACAAAAAAAATGTTGAGACTCTAGAAAGAATGCAGAGAAGAGCAATAAAATTGATTAAGGCACCAGAGACTAAAACATAAAACAAACGGTTGCAGAAATTGGGTATGTCTAGTTTAATGAAAAGAAGGACTAGGGGTGACATGATAGCTGTCTTCCAATATTTGAGGGGCTGCCATAAAGAAGAGGGGGTCAAATTATTTTCCAAAGAATCTGAAGGCAGAAGCTATGGATGGAAACTAATCAAGGAGAAAACCAACTAGAACTAAGGAGAAATTCCCTAACAGTGAGAATAATTAATCAGTGGAACAACTTTCCTCCAGAAATTGTGGGTGCTCCAAAACTGGAGATTTTTAAGAAGAGACTGGACAAACATTTGTCTGGAATGGTATAGGGTCTCCTGCTTGAGCAGGGGGGTTGGACTAGAAGACCTCCATGGTCCCTTCAAACTCTGTTATTCTGTATTCTGAAGAGATACAGTGGAGAGCTTCACATGTGTCCACAGA
The DNA here is from genome assembly GCA_023970755.1 of Azemiops feae. Taxonomy (NCBI): domain Eukaryota; kingdom Metazoa; phylum Chordata; class Lepidosauria; order Squamata; family Viperidae; genus Azemiops; species Azemiops feae. The sequence goes on along the minus strand of JALGBA010001335.1, from coordinate 314,769 downwards.
TAAATAAATCAAGTAACAGACAGGTGAAAACATAATAGAAGTAGTGTTTTCTATTTTTATTTACTTAAACCATTTGGATGCTGGTTCCTGTTAAAAATGGAAACAGTTTACAAGTTTTTACCCCATTGATTAGAGTGGTGGGTCCATTGGTTGAGGTCTTCCATTTCCACTAGAACAGGGGTCTTCAAAGTTGGCCCTTTTATGAGTTGTGGACTTCAACTCCCAGAATTCCTCAGCCAGCGTGCCTGGCTGAGGAATTCTGGGAGTTGAAGTCCACAAGTCATAAAAGGGCCAACTTTGAAGACCCCTGCACTAGAAGGTTGGAATCAAGTTTTCACCAAAATTTGCTCTCATTTTTTAATTCTGGGAGCACCTGGCTGACTATCTCAGCTCAGAAGCTAAGCAGGGCCAGCCCTGATTCATACTTCAATGGGACACCATTAAGAGACTCACAGGCTCCATAAAATGCAGCTAAATGGAAGCTAAAAACTAAGAAGACAGTCAATCCATATGACACCAAGGGAGGATAAAAGGAGTGGGTTAAAGGGAGATTTGACAAATCTTAATCCTGTTATAATCTGGAAGAATTTACAGAGGAGCTTAGGTGAAAATTTGCTTCTCCTACGCCATCTTGGTGTCTCTCATCATGAGGGAAGCGCAAATGGTGGACAACATTTGATCAAATTGATCAGGTTATCGTAGCTGTAATGAATTTGGGGGACTACAGATAGTCTTCAATTTACAACAGTTCATTTAGTAGCCATTCAAAGTTACAACAGCACTGACAAAAGTGACTTGTGACCATTTTTCACACTTACGACCATTGCAGCCTCCCCATGGCCACGTGACCAAAATTCAGACACTTGGCAACTGACTCATATTTATGACGGTTGCAGCGTCCCGGGGTCACGTGATCCCCTTCTGACAAGTCAAGTCCATGGGGAAGGCAGATTCACTTAATAACCGTGTCACTCACTCAGCAACTGCAGTGATTCACTTAACAACTGTGGCAAGAGAGGTCGTAAAATGGGGTGAAACTCACTTAACACTTATGTCTCACTTAGCGACGTAAAGTTGGGCTCAATTGTGGTCGTAAGTTGAGGACTACCTGTAATAGGCTCACTGGAGATTTGAAAATATATTATGGACCCTCTGACGAAATGTCTATTGTGAAGGGATCCACAATCGTTGCCAATAGCAGAGGGGGAGGCAAAACAGTCAAGATAGAATAGAATAAAATAACAGAGTCGGAAGGGACCTTGGAGGTCTTCTAGTCCAACCCCCTGCTTAGGCAGGAAACCCTATATACCATTCCAGATGGTGGTCCCAATTCCACAGTTGAAGACTTTTTTTGTTGTTATGAAGATTTTGGTTCGTTCCTTTTTCACATATGTCAAGCCATATGTGTCACAATACCTATAAGGTAGGACTTCGATTGTGTGGTTGTAGCCACCAACCTAAATTTTAAATTGTAGACACGCACAACCCCATCTCATTTCTTTGCAAAGCAAGGAAAACCTTTCAGACTTTGGATTATAATTGTGTAATTCCTTCTCCCTGTCTTATCGGATGGGAGCAGTATGTCATTACTGATGGGAACTTAATGGGAACACTATATCATTATATTGTTCTGCAGTTTAATTGTCGGCTGGGGAATTCTGGGAAATTGAGGCCCATCCAGATTCACTTAACAACCGTGTTACTAACTTAACAACAGCAGGGATTCATTTAATAACTGTAGCAAGAAAGAGCTACTCATAAAATGGGGCAGCATTCACGCAACCACTGTTTCGCTTAGCAACAGAGGCCTGGGCTCAATTGTCGTCGTAAGTTGAGGACTACTGGTCGTATAGAATCAGTTCCTTTCATTTAGAAAGCAGAAGATACTTCCACATTCCACAGGATGGCAGACTTCCGTCTTCTTCCTCCTGGTGTCACTCCAGAATTCAGAATTTTAGATGACTATGTGAAATGTAGCCAGATAGCAACCCGTAGTATCCTCCACCAAGCAATTTTTAAAAAACAAAAACAAAAATGCATTTACAAGAATCAGGCATTTACAAGCACGGTGAAAATCTGCTTCCTGCAAAGAGATCAAGAGAGACAAGAGAGTTTCCCTACATGATTTTTTTAAAAAAAGGATTTAGAAATCCTTTCAAAAGGTAAAAGAGTCCCTGTGGGGTTTACTCCGCTACTCATTGCCAACTATAGGGGGGGCGGTGCTCATCTCCGTTTCAAGACTTTTTGAGCCAGCGCTGTCTGAAGGCATTTCCGTGGTCGTGTGGTCCACATGCTGTCACGGAGAACAGTTACCCTCCCACCAAAGTGGTACCTATTTATCTACTCGCATTTGCATGCTTTCGAATTGCTAAGGTTGCAAAGAGCTGGAGCAAGGAACGGGAGCTCACCCCGTCGCACGATGCTTGGGTCTCAAACCTGGACTGCCAGCTTTCCAACTGACAAACTCAGCACCTTAACCGCTGAGTCATTGCACGCCCCCTCCCCAAAAGAGGACTTGCTAATTTGTTAGCTTGCAAATGGATGGAAACTAACCAAAGAGAGAAGCAACCTAGAACTAAGAAGAAATTTCCTGACAGTTAGAACAGTTAATCAGTACAACAACCTGCCTCCAGAAGTTGTGAATGCCCCAACACTGGAAGCTTTGAAGAAGAGATTGGACAACCATTTGTCTGAAATGGCATAGGGTTTCCTGCCTGAGCAGGGGGTTGGACTAGAAGACCTCCAAGGTCCCTTCCAACTCTGTTAGTGTATCTATTTTATCTAACTATGAGCATGCATAAAGAGAAAGGAGACTAGGAAAAGAACAATATTAAAGGTAAGTGTTATTGTTCCCTTTATCCCCTTGCTTTCCACGTAGATCTAAAGTAATCTTTCTAATAGAAAATGCTGGCTGAGGATAATGGGGATAGAAGTTTATTACATATGGAAAAAAATCACATAATTGGGGAGAATTAGATTTTGCAAAGTATATCGTAATTTGTTTACTATATTTGTATACTCCCAAATCAGATCGACTCACAGCAGGCTACAAGCAGATAAAACCAAACTACAACAACATTCCAAAGATAAAACAATCAAACTCAGTTGGCTTTACATATCTCGTTCCCACTAATTATAATTAAAATATCAGATAGTGAAGAGACTCCCTTTACCCAAGACATTAATTGCAAAGCAGATAAATCTTTTTTCTAAATCTACCCCACTTGTCAGATATCCTAGAGTTTTAGTACAACTTACTTCGGCTATTTATCAAAAACAGCTGAGTTAAATAATTTAGATGTTCAGTGGTTGATTGATTGATTATGAGCCAACAAGAGGGTTTAGACTCCTAGTGACCACACAGACAGATTTTTCTCCGTGATTATCTACCTCTAACTTGTTCTTTCAAATCTCCCAAAGGTACATCGTTACCAAGGTAACTGAATTCATCTATCTTGCTTCTGGTCATCCTTTTCTCCTTTTTTCTTCCACTTTTCCCAGCATTAGAGCCTTAACAAAATAACAGACTTGGAAGGGACCTTGGAGGTCTTCTAGTCCAACCCCCTGATCAAGCAAGAAACCCTGTACCATTTCAGACAAATGGGGATGCCGCAAGGATCGTAAGTGTGAAAAATGGTCGTAAGTCCCTTTTTTCAGTGCTGTTGTAACTTAGAACGGTCACTAAAGAAATGGTCGTAAGTCAAGGACTACTTGTCTACATTTTGGGAGCAAAGATTGTGTTTGTTCAGAAATAAATTTGAATTGTGCTCTTCACTTCTTAACATGGGTCTATAAATGACTCCAGATATGGTGGGAATTATAAAAGAATAAGAATAACAGAATAACAGAGTTGGAAGGGACCTTGGGGGTCATCGAGTCCAACCCCCTGCTCAGGCAGGAAACCCTATACCATTTCAGACAAATGGCTGTCCAGTCTCTTCTTAAAAACTTCCAGTGTTGGCGCATTCACCGCTTCTGGAGGCAGGTTGTTCCACTGGTTAATTGTCCTCACTGTCAGGAAGTTTCTCCTTAGTTCTAGATTGGTTCTTTCCTTGATTAGTTTCCATCCGTTGCTTCTTCTCCTGCCTTCAGCTGTTTATCCAGAGAGCTGGTTCTTCACATCATGTGTCCAAAGTAGAGTAATTTGAACCTGACCATTTGTGCCACAAGGGAGAACCCTGGGTGGACGATATTAAGTGATCCAGCTTTTTAAAATTTCTCTATGAGAAGCAGTACACCGTGGTCCTTGACTTACGACCACAATCGAGGCCCAAATTTCCATTGCTAAGTGAGGCAGTTGCCAAGTGAGTTTTGCTCCATTTTACAACGGTTATTTTGCGATGGTTGTTAAGCGAATCCCTGTATGTCATTAAGTGAATCACACAGCTGTTAAGCGAATTTGGTTCCCCCATTGACTTTGCTTGTTGGAAGCCGGCTGGGAAGGTTTCCAATGGCGGTCACATGACCCCGGGACATTGCAACTGTCATAAGTGCATGCCAGTTGCCAAGTGCTCGAATTTTGATCACGCAACAGAGAGGATGCTGCAATGGTCGTAAGTATAAAAACTGGTAATAAATCACTTTTTTTCAGGGCTCTTGTAACTTTGAAGGTTCACTAAATGAATGGTTGTAAGGTGAGGACTACCTGTGCTGCTGTACATATGGTGAAGCAGAAGTGGTGAGTTTTTAATGGCCATAGGCGCACAGTTTCCTAGACAGGTCTTCAGTTTTCCAAACAATCCAGGAACTAGCAGATGCCCGTACAGGAATTGAGGCATCTTCCTTGTGTTGGGGAAGAGGTCAATGGTGGGATTCAGCCAGTTCGCACCACTTCGGCAGAACCGGTAGCTAATTTTTTGTTGGCCAGGCCCAGAATGGACTTCCGGAAGCAGCATCCACACAGAGAACCGGTTGTTCACATATTTGAATCCCACCACTGCCTACAAGGGTTGGGAATCTGGAATCAGAATCAGAATAGAGTGGAAGGGACCTTGAGGGTCATCTAGTCCAACCCCCTGCTCAAGCAGGAGACCCTGTGTCCAGTGATGGGATTCCGCCGGTTCGCACCACTTAGGCAGAACCGGTAGCTAATTTTTTGTTGCCCAAGCCCAGAATGGACTTCCGGTACCAGCATCCACACAGAGAACCGGTTGTTCGCATATTTGAATCCCACCACTGGAAGTAGTGTAGATGCCTCATGGCTGTCAGCTTCTGTGTATGTGGCTGGCCAACCAGTTGTGGCCATTAGTGGTCATCTGGAGTTCTGAAGCCCAAATCACTCGCATCCTGATGTCCCAGAGATGCTTTTTCCCAAAAGGCAACTGGACTTTCTTGGTGTTTTTTTCCCCTTTGAAAACATTTCGCTTTCAAATGAAGACAAATATACGTGTCCCAAGATAATGTTGCAAGATCCAATCTGGGTCGGTCACCAGGATGAGAGGTTTTCTCTTATGAGCTTTCGGACCCGTGCTGGAGCCCATCCTCAGGGAATTTCTCTCTAGCAGAGTGTGTGCTTTGACTATTCTGTGTTTGGTATTTACATGATGCCTGGTTGTGTGTGGCTTTTCAGTTGTTGATTTGGGTGTTGATGGCTGGCTATTAAGCCACAGGCTGTTGTTTCCTTGTGCTGCCAAGCCCTCACCTCCTACATACTTGATAAGCTGGTGGTAAATCAGCCCTCCTGTTGACTAAGGAGGGGACCATTTCCCAGGCTTCAATTACTTCCCTGGCTGTTTTTGTGCCTGCTCGTCCAACAATCTTAGTAGCTGCAAAACTGAATGTATGTCCTTATTCATTGCAGTGGGACGTTACCAATGAGTTCGGGTCTCCTCATTTGACTGCTCGCTTGTGGTATTGCAGTCTGGGGATTAGCTTCCTCCCCATCTGTCCTACATAGTCACAGGGGCAATCCATGCAAGGAATCCAGTAGATTATATTGGAAGTATCTCCCACGTCCAAGCGATCTTTACCGTGTATAATTTGTTCTCGTTTGGTAGGCTCTTTCTCATCCGAGAAGCTTCTTCAATTCTATCATTTTCAAAGGGGGGGGGACCTAAGAAAGTCCAGTTGACTTTTGGGGGGAAAGGAAAAGAAGCACATTTGGGACAACCACGACCTGAACGATTGATAAGTTCCATAGACAGTCTCATCCTGATGTAATTGGCTGGCCTCGTACGCCCACAGGAGATACCCATGGCCACCACTGCTGCTGCCGCCATCTTATCCCCCTGCCCTTGAGAAAAATTTTGTGTGCTAATTTCAGACACCATAATAGGCTGGCTCCCTGAAATGTATTCATTAGCTCCGTAAATTATGATGTATATAAGAGTTTGCCTCTTATAAGCAAAGCTCTAAAGAGGTTTGCTTTATGGTCCTGTTCTAGGAATGGGATCTCCAAACTCTGCAAATCGAAATTCTTATCTCCTGTTCGTGCCATCCATAAGATGCCCTGCGATAAATAACTGTCTAACAGCTAAATGCCCGATTACTCCTTTTTAGTTCATTGCCTTCTGCTGACCCATTTTAACTCCCACCATATGTTTGACTCATATTGATAGCCCATCAACGGCAAATGAATTAATAAAATTGCCGCCATCCTACGCATCCATTGGCCGTCTTACAAAGTGCTGAGATAGTTAATTCAGACAGACCTGGGTATGATTTTCAAAAGAGATATGAAATGAAACTCATATTTCTTTCAAACAACACCAGGACCAAATTTATCTGATCCAGTCTCTTGACGCTGGCACCAGCTACCTCCGTGGGTTTTGTCCCAAAAGCCAATAAAGTTCAGCCTTCATCTCAGCATAATAGAATTTAAATCTGTATTAACTTTTCTGCTAAGGTAGGCAGAAAATTGAATAAGTAAAGCTGCCCGTAACTCTTGTTGGTTACAAGCCATATACAGTAGGGTAACTTTATATTTTATATATATACTGTATATATTTAGTCAGGTTTGCATTGCCCATAAGGAAGTTGATAAAGGTAGTTCTTGACTTACGGCCATTTGCTTAGTGACCGTTCAAAGTTAAAAAGGCACTGAAAAAGAGAGATACGACTGTTTTTCACACGTTGCAGCATCCCCGTGGTCACGTGATCAAAATTTGGAAACTTGGCAACAGGTTCCTATTTATGACGGTTGTAGTGTCCCAGGGACATGTGATCCCCTTTTTGTGACCGTCTGACAGGCAAAGTCAAAGGGGAAACCAGATTCATTTCACAACCAGATTACTAACTTCACAACTGCAGTGGTTCACTTAACAGCTGTGGCAAGAAAGGTTGTAAAATGGGGGAAGGGGAAGCGGAAAGGGAAGGGGGAGGAGAAGGAGGAGAAGCAGGAAGAGAAGGAGAAAAGGTAGTGAAGAGGGAGAGAGTGGGGGGGAGAAGGAGAAGGAAGAAGAGGAGGAGGAGGAGGAGGAAGAGGAGGAGGAGGAGAAACGGTAGTGGAGAGGGAGAGAGAGAGAGAGAGAGAGAGGAGAAGGAGAAGGAAGAAGAGAAGGGTGGAGGAGGAGGAGGAGGAGGAAGGGTAGTGGAGAGGGAGAGAGAGAGAGAGGAGAGGAGAAGGAAGAAGAGAAGGGGTGGAGGAGGAGGAGAAGGAGGAGGAGGAGGAAGGGTAGTGGAGAGGGAGAGAGAGAGGAGGGAGAGGAAGAAGAGAAGAGAGAGGAGGAGGAGGAGGAGGAGGAGGAGGAAGAAGAAGAAGAAGAAGAAGAAGAAGGAAGAGAAGAAGAAGAAGAAGAAGAAGAAGAAGAAGACGAAGAAGAAGAAGAAGAGAGAAGAAGGAAGAAGAAGAAGAGAAGAAGAAGAAGAAGAAGAAGAGGAGAGGAGGAGGAGGAGAAGGAGAAGGAGGAGGAGGAGGAGGAGGAGGAGGAGGAGGAGGAGGAGAAGAAGAAGAAGAAGAAGAAGAAGAAGAAGAAGAAGAAGAAGAAGAAGAGAAGAAGAAGAGAAGAAAGAAAAGAAGAAGAAGAAGAAGAGAAGAAGAAGAAGAAGAAGAAGAAGAAGAAGAAGAAGAAGAAGAAAAGAAGAAGAAGAAGAAGAAAAGCAGCAGCAGCAGCAGCAGCAGCAGCAGCAGCAGCAGCGGTAGTGGAGAGAGAGAGAGAGAGAGACAGAGATAAGAGAGGGGGAGGAGGAGGAGGAGGAGGAGGAGGAGGAGGAGGAGGAGAAAAGGTAGTGGAGAGGGAAAGAAAGAGAGAGGAGGAGAAGGAAGAAGTGAAGGGGAGGAGAAGGAGGATAAGTTTCACTTACTGTTGTGTTGCTAACTGTTGTTAATTTTTTTACTTATGACTCTCGGGTTTTTAGATGGGGCAGTGGATATTCTCACTGTATTATTCATTTATGAGAGCCACTGCGAATCGTGATGGAATAGAAATATGTTGAGTAAGTAAACCAACCGCTTGACGCCTTCTCTGCGTCCATCTCATAAGAAGCGAAGAACTTTCTTAACGCGATTGAGCCAAAGGGGAAATGAAGCTCCAGACTCAGCTTGAGGTACAGCCCAAATTCCCCCTGCCAGCTTAAAATGAATTCAATTCTCCGTGGACAAACAAATTAAAACTTTAGGATGCTGAAGAAGTCACTGGACGTCGTTTCAGAACCATTGTCTATAGTTTTGGGGAAACTGTTGGGAGAACTGGCAAGATCCCAGAGAGTTGGTAAAATAACCAAAGTTAGAAAAGAAAACCTACAGGTAATCCTAAACTTGCACCCATTCCTTTAGTCACCATTCAAAGTTACAACGGCACTGAAAAAAAGTGACTTAGGATAGTTTTTCCACAGTTAGGATCGCTGCAGCATCCCCGCGGTCACGTGATCAAAACTCAGATGCTCGGCAACTGGCATGTACCTACCCCCAGCCCCATGGTGCACAAAGCCAGAAACGTTAGGGAACTCTGCCTTAAAAGTGTGAAATTGAAATGCGTTATGTAAAAGTTGGGGGGAAAAAATATGAAAGTGAATCATAAATGAGAATGGCTGAAAAGATCATTGGCAGTTCCCTCCCTCCCATCCAGGACATAGCACAGAAGCGTTGCTTGAGCAGGGTCCGTAAGATTATCTGGGACACCACACATCCTCTTCACGACCTGTTTTCCTTGTTACCTTCTGGGAGGAGGGGGCTTCGTGGTATCCGCAGCAGAACATCCAGATTCAGCCATAGTTTCATTTCATACAGTATTAACCTTGTGAACTCTCAAGCTTCCTCCTTCTGTTATATATTCAAGATGGACAGTATTTAATATTTATTTGTTATGTATATGTAGGGATGTGGGTCTATATATATGTTGTACATAGTATGTTTTAGGTGTGTGTCATGTATGTGTTTCACTTTGAGAGCGGGCAACTAAATTTCATTTTTGATATGTGCCGTTGTGCCCACAATATAAAAATGACAATAAAGGTTATCTTATCTTATCTTATCTTATCTTATCTAAATGCTGTGAGAAGATTAAAAGATGGAAAGGCGTAATATGTAGGTGTAATAAATTGGTGTAACGAGAGACATTTTCAAATACGGATGTGATTCGTTTATGGAGTAATTATGCATCTTCTTTACTGTATGTGTGTACCTATGACCGATAACTGGAAGAATGCTGCTGGTGATGTCTCACACCAACACAGCATTTTGCCATATGCTAAATATATAAATAACCAATACAGGCAGTCCTTAACTTTCAAGAGTTGGTCTAGTGGCAGTTCAAAGTTACAATGGCACTGAAAAATGTGACTTATGACCGCTAGCGTAAGCCTAAGCCTAACCTTTTTCATGACTTTCTTTGCATACTTTGTCTAAATAGTTCTTGTCATTCTGCCTGATGCCTGTGTCAACGCTGCTAACATCGGATGTTCTTGCTTTGACAACACGTGGAGATGCAACCTTTTTCTCTCTTATGCTTTACTCTTAGAATTAGATGATACTGGGGGAGGAGGAGGAATGTGATGGGAGTTAGTTAGACATAACAATATTGTAACAGTGTGTGAATTCAGGGCTTTTTAAATAAGAGATGGTAAGAAATGGCTGGATGGAGTAATGGAGGGAAAGTCTGCATTTCAAACTAATTGGAGAATGTGATTTATGACTGTAAATAAGAGGAGAGAATTGTGCTTTGATACTATGTGCTCAGGGGAGGGGAATTCAGATTTTGGCTTCAATTATGTTAATGCCCAAGCTATGCTACTCCAATAAAGATTCTTTAAGGTAAACAATGCCTCGAAGTTCTTTGAAGAGTTTCATCTGTTGGAACCATGACAGCCTAGGCGTTATACACAGTGCCGAGGGAAAGGATATAGCATATTAAAATAACACAGACTTATTTCATACTTTGCCCAACGACAACACACATTCTGTAGATTTCCTAGGCATTCTGTGCAATGCCAGCTTTTCACATGTTGCCGCAAACTTTTCAAAGATCGAGGGAACCACGCTTGAGAGGAAAATGGTAAAGACTAGGTGAACAATTGCAAGTTTTCATCTTCATGGAGAAAAAAAAATAGAGCAAATAGATGAGCCTGTGTAGTTAGATTCTTAAGTTTACTAAAGATAGAGAAAATAGCTGGGGGGATTTTAAAGCAGGTCAACGTTACCAGAAAAAGGAATAGATAGAATATGGTCTGTTGCAAGGAATCAAATGTTTTCAAAGGAAGAGGAGGAGGAGGAGGAGGAGGAGGAGGAGGAAGTGGTGGTGGTGGTATAGAATTTCCTGCTTGAGCAGGGAGTTGGACTAGAAGACCTCCAATGTCCCTTCCAACTGTGTTATTCTTAGTTGGTTCCCATCAGAGAAACCAACATTTTCTTATTACAGAATAACTGGGAAGAGAAGGAGGAAGTGAGGAGGAGAGGAGGAGGAGAAGAAGAGGAAGAAGAAGAAAGAAGAAGGAAGAAGAAGAAGTAAGAAGAAAAAGAAGAAGAAAAAGAAGAGAAGAGAAGGAAAGAAGAAGAAGAGGAGGAGGAGGAGGAGGAGGAAGAGGAGGAGGGAGGAGGAGGAGAAGAGGAAGAGGAAGAGGAAGAGGAAGAAAGGGGGGGGGGGGGGAAAAGAAGAAAAAGAAGAAGAAGAAGAAGAGAGAAGAAGAGGAGGAGGAGGAGGAGGAGGAGGAGGAGGAGGAGGTAGGAGAGGAGGAGGCTGAAGAAGAGAAGAAGAAGAAGAAAAGAAGAAGAAGGAAGAAGAAGAAGAAGAAGAAGAAGAAGAAGAAGAAGAAGAAGAAAAGAAGACGAAGAAGAAGAAGAGAAGAAGGAGAAGAAGAAGAAGAGGAGGAGGAGGCAGAGGAGGAGGAGGAGGAGGCAGGAGGAGAAGAGAGGAAGAGGAAGAGGAAAGAAGGAGAAGAGAAGAAAGAAGAAGAGAAGAAGGAAGAAGAAGAAGAGGAGGAGTGGAGGAGGAGGAGAAGAAGGGCGAGGAAGCGAAGAAGAAGAAGAAAAAAGAAAGAAGAAAGGTAAAGAAAGAAAGAAGAAGAAGGAAGAAGAAGAGGAGGAGGACAGGAGTGAGAAGAAGGAGAGGAGAGGAAGAAGAAGAAGAAAAAGAGAAGAAGGAAGAAGAAGAGAGCAAGAAGCAGTAGGAGGAGGAGGAAGAGGGAGGAGGAGGAGGAGACAGGAGGAAGAGTAGGAGAGGAGGAGGAGGAGAATAATAATATTCATATTATATAATATAATAATAAGAAGAAAAAGAAGAAGAAGAAGAAGGAAGAAGAAGAAGAGGAGGAAGGAGGAGGAGAGGAAGAGGAGGAGGGGAGGAGGGAGAAGAAGGAGAGGAATAGAAGAAAGAAGAAGAAAAAAGAAGAAGAAGGCAGAAGCAGACGGACGAAGAAGAGGAGGAGGAGAGGAGGAGGAGGAGGAGGAGAAGAAGAATGAGGAAGAGGAGAGGAGAGGAAGAAGAAGAAGAAAAAGAAGAAAGAAGAAGAAGAAGAAGAGAAGAGGAGGAGGAGGAGGAGAGGACGAGGAGGAGGAGGCGGAGGAGAGAAGGAGAGAGAAGAGGAAGAAGAAAGAAGAAAAAGAAGAAGAAGGAAGAAGAAGAAGAAGAAGAAGAAGAGGAGGGGAGGAAGAGGAGGAGGAGGAGGAGGAGAAAGAAGGAGGGGAGGAGGGTCGGAGGAGAAGAAGGAAGAGAAGAGGACGAGGAAGAGGAAGAAGAAAGAAGAAAAGAAGAAGAAGAAGAAGGAAGAAGAAGAAGAGGAGGAGGAGGAGGAGGAGGAAGAGGAGGAGGAGGAGGAGAAGAAGGAGAGGAAGAGGAAGAAGAAGAAGAAAAAGAAGAAGAAGGAAGAAGAAGAAGAAGAAGAAGAAGAGGAGGAGGAGGAGGAGGAGGAGGAGGTTCACTCCTCTAGAAAATTTGCTATTTGCTTTATTGAACTTTCAACTCAGGTAGAAGTCCTCAGAAGAATGTATATTTGTTAAAGAGCTCCGTTTCTTCTGCCCGCATTGTTACGTCAATGCGAGAGTTACGTACATCAGGAAAAACATAACTGTGAGTTGAATGCAATGGGAATAAAGTACTAAAAGGTGGTTGTTGAAACAAGAAGAGATAAAATCAAGGAAAATAGGTGCAGAACGAATGTGGACTGAATACAAAAATGAGAGAGCGAGAGAGAGATAAAAGAAGTGTACAGAGACTGTCTGGCCATATACTGTATGTTGATCATCAGGAGCATTCTGATTTTTATTATCAGAACTCTTTTTGGCAAGATACATGAAGTATTTTCCTGTTTTCTTATGTGCCTCCTTTCACATCTTGAACCCCATAGAGGGCGCCAGAATTCTATTACCTTCACACACACTGCCAGTTCGTCAGTGAGACTGCACATTATGCACTGTGTGTTACATCCAAAGTGTGAGGCCCAAAACCTGCTACTAAAACAACAAGTGTTTCTTATCTACAAGATGCAAAGACCAGCCAGCTATCAACATCCATTCCTGTTAGCAGAGTATGAGAATAGAATAGAATGGAATAGAATAGAATAGAATAGAATAGAATAGAATAGAATAGAATAGAATAGAATAGAATAGAATAGAATAGAATAGAATAGAATAGAATGGAATGGAATGGAATGGAATGGAATGGGATGGGATGGGATGGGATGTGGAATGGAATGGAATGGAATGGAATGGAATGGGATGGGATGGGATGGGATGGGATGGGATGGGATGGGATAGAATAGAATAGAATAGAATAGAATAGAATAGAATAGAATAGAATAGAATAGAATAGAATAGAATATAGCATATAAAATAGCATATAGAATAGAATAGAATAGAATAGAATAGAATAGAATAGAATAGAATAGAATAGAATAGAATAGAATAGAATAGAATAGAATAATAACTCTATTGTCACTTTAAATGTACATTGAGATTTCGTTGCATATACAGCTTTCAAAGGGTAACCACCTCCCATATACACTGCAGAAACCTGACAAAAAAATAATAATTATGCATATACCCACATACATGTGCATATACGACCCAGAGAAACAACACAGTCTAGTTCAGATGCATACGTATACATGGCAAGGAAAACTAATCTGGTGAGTTTACCAGACGGATGGCATAGGGAACAAAGCTGTTACAGAATCTGGTAGTCCTGCTGGAAATATAAACAAATCAGATTGTGGAACGTAAGGCACATGTCAGAATCGACCAGTGCGGAAAGGGTTTAGCAATGCAATAAATGACAGGGAGGACAATATTGATAAAGGTCCGTTCTTGAGATATAAAAAATCCTGACAAGTTTGGAATGTTCAGTTCTTCCGTCCCCAGGATGTTAACCTGGTATGTTGACCCTTCTGTTTCTGCAACACAATTTTTTTATTTGGATAGAAAGGATCGAATATTAGCCAAGGTTCAAAGCAAAGACTGGAAAACCTGTGGTGCTGCACGTCTCAAACGTGCTTTTTTCAAAAGGCAACTGGACTTTGGTTTTTTTCCTTGAGGATGTTTTGCTTCTCATCCCAGCAGCTTCTTCAGTTCTGACTGAATGGTGGAGGATGGAAGGATTTGTATTCCTTGCAGTCATCTGGTCATTAATACTCTTTCTGAGAGTCGTTGAGACCACTTGGAGATTTATCTGTGTGCTCAGGGCCATTTGAATAGTGCAAATGGGTATGGAGCCTTTTTGGAACTGCTGAAAGGACTGTGTTGTAAACAGGAAATAGGTGGTGTCATATATTTTTTTTCCCTTCTGTGGAGAGAGGGCTGTTCAGTCCAAATGTAGATGGCCTCCTTGACCCCTCTTTCAACCCAGTGGTCCTCTCTGTCCAGAATCTGGACTGCTGTCTTCAAAAGTGTAACCTTTGTCTTTCAAATACAGATGGACTGCCGACTCTTGTCCTAATGGGTTTGTTCTCCTGTGTTGTGCCACGAGTTTGTGAAGGGGCTGTTTCGTTTCTCCAATGTACAGATCTGTACATGTCTCCCTGCGGTACTGCAGATGTTCCTGTCTATGACTGACAGAAACTGAAGCCATTACAGGACAATGGCACATGTAATCTGGCCGTTTCTGGATGGCCCAAAAGTTGCCCGCCATTTTTTGAAGACCTGGTTTCCAAAGAAGAAAGGGCAGAGTTTGGCTGCTCGGTCCATGCCGAGTTGAATCAGTTCAAGAAACTGATGAGATACGTTGATTCAACGCAATGAACGGAGTTGGTTTGGTTTTCTAAACTGATTAGGAAAACGATTTCTGAGTATCTGCAAAAACATTCTGAATTGCTGAATTGATTCAGAAGTATGCAGGATGATGATTTGATTCAACCTTCCAGTATGGAAATCGGACTTGTTTCAGATCTTCAGATAGATCTCTACAATGAAACATCACACAGTCCAAAGAATTGAAACAAAGACAAGAATGGAACCCTCTTCCTTTTCACAAACATGGAGTTCATTTATCAGATTAAGTCCTAAACCTAGATTAACATAACTTGCAGTGGCCCAATATAAACCGTAGGATGGCTTGACATGTTGGCCTGGTTTGCTATGGTGCTGGAGAAGACTCCTGCGAGTCCCCTGGACTGCAAGGCGATCAAACCGGTCAGTCCTAGAGGAGATCAACCCCGACTGCTCTTTAGAAGGCCAGATCCTGAAGTTGAAACTCAAGTACTTTGGCCACCTAATGAGAAGGAAGGGCTCACTGGAGAAGAGCCTGATGCTGGGAAAGATGGAGGGCAATAGAAGAAGGGGACGACAGAGAATGAGGTGGCTGGATGGAGTCACTGAAGCAGTAGGCGTGAGCTTAAATGGACTCCAGAAGATGGTAGAGGACAGGAAGGCCTGGAGGAACGTTGTCCATGGGGTCGCGATGGGTCGGACACGACTTCGCAACTAACAACAATAACAACAACCATAGCCTAAACCACAAAGGAAAAGGAAAATGTCCTTCAAATTTAATTTGATTCCTGATAACTATTAATGACGTCATCCATGTCTGGATGATTTCCTTGGCAAATGTATCTAAAAGGTTTGACTATTTTCTGGAGATGATGGAGATGGAAATACTTCCTGATGATCTTGCCTAGTTTCATATTGAAATGTCTGCAAGAAAACAACCAAGCTCAGAGAGCACGCACAGTTTAACCCTGAGCTACCAATATTCTCTAGAATGGAATGGAATGCTGGCTGGGGAATTCTGGGAGTTGAAGTCCAGATACTTTAAAATTGTCAAGGTTGAGAAGTACTGACTTAGAGTGTAATCTTGGCTTCTCAGTGGTATGAAGTTGAGCCTGAGAAGAAATCAAGAAAACCTTTGTTTTGAAGATGAACTCAATTACATCAGCTCAAATGAAGAAAAACAAAAAAAAACAAAAACCATACTCCCACATCACATCTATGGGGTTTATTGATGTATAGGCCTCTGGATCACCCATGATTTCCTTTGTGGTCCCTCCGAGCATCGAGCTGAAAGTTCTCAGCAGTGACCTTTAACTATAAACTGGAGGGAGAATCTGATCTCCCAAACCAGCACATGTAACTTTGAAAGACCTGTGAAATATTTGTTGCTGTGTTCATTTAATCCCATTTCTAATCCACCTCTTAATTCTCCTGGCGCTTCGAAATCTCTTTCAGCAGCCATTTAATTGCAAATTATTTTACTATTCACTTTACTATTGATTTTAATTTATTCTTGTTATGAGTGCCTTCAAGACTTGCCAGAGGAGAAAAAGGCAGGTCATGCCCTGAATAAATAAATAGCAAATAATAAAATAACGGAAGTACCAGGTCAGCCTGAACTTGTTCTCTTTAACATACGATTAACTCAATGTGGTTTTGCAACTAATGCTCCATGGCAAGGGCGACAGGGCCACTGTTGGTATCCCACACAATCCTTTGCTGAAGTTCTTTGTCTGTTGCTATGATTTCAGCTTGCTTCAGATCTCATCCACAATGGGTTAGATCCATTTTAGTTGGCTTTATTTAGTTTTCTCTATTTATTATTTGTTTTTTTCCGTGGGTGCTCTGCATTGAATTTTTCCATCCATGTTTATTTAGAACGTAGAATAACAGAGTTGGAAGGGACCTTGGAGGTCATCTAATCCAATCCCCTGCTCGAGCAGAAGACTCTATATCATTTCAGACAAATGGTTGTCTGAATCCCTTCTTAAAACCTCCAGTGTTGGAGCATCCACAACTTCTGGAGGCAAGCCCTTCCACTGATTGATTGTTCTAACTGTAAGGAAATTACTCTTTAGTTCTAGGTTGTTTCTCTTCTTGATTAGCTTTCATCCATTTCAGACAAATGACTGCCCAGTCTCTTCTTGAACACCTCCAGTGATGGGGCACCCACAACTTCTGAAGGCAAACTGGTTGATTGTTATCACCACTAGGAAATTTCTCCCTTAATTCGAGGTTGCTTCTCTCCTTGGTTAGTTTCCATCCAATGGTTCTTGTCTTGCCTTCTGGTGCTTGGGAAAATAGGTTGACCCCCTTTTCCTCATGGCAGCCCCTCCAATATTGGAACACTGCTGTCGTGTCCTTCTTTTCACTAGACCAGGGGTAGGCAACCTTGGCTCTTTTATGACTCGTGGACTTCAACTCCCAGAATTCCTGAGCCGGCCATGCTGAGGGGAAAGGGAGAGGTTTCCAAGCTGAGCCATGCTGGTTCAGGAATTCTGGGAGTTGAAGTCCACGAGTCATGAAGGGGCCATAGTTCCCCCATGCTGGCTCAGGAATTCTGGGAGTTGAAGTCCACGAGTCATAAAAGAGCCAAGGTTGCCTACCCCTGCACTAGACTAACCATACCCAATTGCTGCAACTGCTCATCCTAAGTTTCAGTCTCTCCAGGCCCCTAATCAACTGTATTGCTTTTCTCTGCACTTTTTCCAAAGTCTCAACATCTTTTTTATGCTGTGCTGACCAAAACTGGATGCAGTATTCCAAGTGTGGCCGTACTAACTTTTTGTAAAGCGATATTTTGATTGTGTCTCCACAGCAGCTTGAGTGGATCCATTTTGCTGCTGCCAAAATGATGACTGTACATCCATCATGACTGAAGCAACTTAATGGGATCAAAACTCCATAAACCTCCTAGAGATACTGAGGGGTATTAGGCAGAACGCAGTATTAAACCTGCCAGGTGACTGTAAGTTCTAGTCCCACCTTAGACGTGAAAGCCCCCTAGGTGACTTTGGGCCAATCGCCAGGAGGCAGTGGTTCTAGTCCCACCTTAGGCGTGAAAGCCCCTAGGAGACTTAGGCCAACCACCAGGAGTTTTGCCCCGTTTTATGCCATTCCTTGCCACAGTTGTTAAGCAAAACACTGCAGTTGTTAAGCTAGTAACACGGTTGTTAAGTGACTCTGGCTTCCCCAGATTGACCTTGCTTGTCAGAAGGTCACAAAAGGGGATCACATGACCACGGGACACTGCAACCATCATAAGTACGTGCCAGTTGCCAAGCTTCCAAATTTCATAATCACAGGGACGCCACAATGGTTGTAAGTGTGAAGAAAAGTCACAAGTTACTTTTTTTTCAGTGCGGTTGTAACTTTGAACCATCCCTAAACGAATGGTTGTAAGCAGTAGTGGGATTCAAATATGGGAACCACCGGTTCTCGGTGTGGATGCCACTTCCGGAAGTCCATTCTGGGCCTGGGCAACAAAAAATTAGTTACCGGTTCTGCCGAACTGGTGCAAACCAGCTGAATCCCACCACAGGATGTAAGTCAAGGACTTCCTGAATTGGAACACATCCCGTCCTTCATATTAGACAGCAAAGTAACTTGGCCCAATCGTATTTGTTGATCAACAAATTTGAATTGTGTTCGTGTGCGCTAATTTATTTCTTATCCCGGTGACATTCATGCTACTCAATTATATTTTCGTGTATAGGACGCGACACTCCACAAAGCTAGTTAACGACACCAGAAAACAATGCTCTATCTCTCTCTCTCACTTGCCAGCACTTCTTTCTTCAATTAGAAAAGTTAAGCTTCAAGACCATCATTCTGTCACCACCAAATGATGAATTATTCCAGATTATTTATTTATTTATTTAGGAGAGTCTAACCACACACATTTATTATTGATCCAAGGGTTTTTCGTTGACATTCAGAGGGCGACTGAAGCACTGTTTAGAAAAACTTGGTTTTCTAAGCTATCAAGTGGGGCTAAGGAAGTGACGTTAACCAATCAGGAAACTCGGTACAGGTCGTCCTTGACTTCTGACCACAATTGGGAATCTTCGTTGCTAAGCGAGGCTGCTCTTAAAAAGAGTCACGTCCCAATTTGATGACCTTTTTTGCCATGGCTGTTCAGCAAATCATGAGGTCGTTAAGTGAATCCAGCTTCCCCATTGCCATGACTTGTGGTTTATTTATGTCGGGGGTCTTCAAACTTGGCTCTTTTATGACTTGTGGACTTCAACTCCCAGAATTCCTCAGCCAGCCTCCATTTTGTTTGTTAGATTTAAGACAGGGGTCTTCAAACTTGGCCCTTTTATGACTTGTGGACTTCAACTCCCAGAATTCCTCAGCCAGCCTCCATTTTGTTTGTTAGATTTAAGACAGGGGTCTTCAAACTTGGCCCTTTTATGACTTGTGCACTTCAACTCCCAGAATTCCTCAGCCAGCGTGACTGGCTGAGGAATTCTGGGAGTTGAAGTCCACAAGTCATAAAAGGGCCAGGTTTGAAGACCTCTGACTTATGTCAATGAAAGCTCATTGCCAAAATATCTCATCATGGCACCTGGACCAAAGTTTGTTAAACTGAGACGTTTCGTTACTCATCCAAGTATCTTCGTTAGATAACCTTTATTGTCATTTTTTTACGGGCACACTGGCACACATTAAAAATGAAATTCTGTTGCCTGCTCTCAAAAGGGTACATATACGTAACATACATATAGACATAATATATATATATATATATACATATGTATATATGTATGAATAGAATCAAGATCACGTGAAGTGTTGATGCCACTTTACAAGGCCTTGGTAAGGCCACACTTGGAATACTGCATCCAGTTTTGGTCACCATGATGTAAAAAAGATGTTGAGACTCTAGAAAGAGTGCAGAGAAGAGCAACAAAGATGATCAGGGGTCTGGAGGCTAAAACATATAAGGAACGGTTGCTGGAATTGGGTATGTCTAGTTTAACGAAGAGAAGGACGAGGGGGGACATGATAGCAGTGTTCCTATATTTGAGGGTCTGCCTCAAAGAAGAGGCAGTCAAGCTATTCTCCAAAGCACCCAAAGGCAGGACAAGAAGCAACAGATGGAAACTGACCAAGGAGAGAAGCAACCTAGAACTAAGGAGAAACTTCCTGATAGTGAGAACAATTAATCAGTGGAATGACTTGCCTCCAGAAGTTGTGAATGCTCCAACACCAGAGGTTTTTAAGAAGAGATTGGACAGCCTTTTGTCTGAAATGGTATAGGGTTTCCTGCCTGAGCAGGGGGTTGGACTAGATGACCTCCAAGGTCCCTTCCAATTATTATTATTATTATTATTGTTGTTGTTGTTGTTGTTGTTGTTGTTGTTGTTGTAGTTGTTGTTGTTGTAGTTGTTGTTGTTATATACACCCTTACGTATAAATACATATACATATTAATCACTGTCCATTTTGAATACATAGCGGAAAGAGAAAGCTTGAGAGTTTACAAGGTTTGATACTGGAGGGGATAAAACCGTGACTGAATCTGGATGTTCTGCTTCGGGTACCACAAAGCCCCCTCCTCCCAGAAGGTAGCAAGGCAAACAGGTCTTGGAGAGGATGTGTCGTGTCTGA
Organism: Azemiops feae; assembly: GCA_023970755.1. Classification (NCBI taxonomy): domain Eukaryota; kingdom Metazoa; phylum Chordata; class Lepidosauria; order Squamata; family Viperidae; genus Azemiops; species Azemiops feae. Next base: position 294,581 of record JALGBA010001335.1, on the reverse strand, counting down.
GTCAATACTACGGACCCTGTTCATCGGTCAAAATAAAAAATTAATTAGGCAGAGAGTCGTTGGAATTTACTACCTCTCGCCACACCCAACGCGGGAGTTTCTCCCCAAGATGCATTTCAATATGTCAATGAAGACGTATTGTTATTTACTTCTTTACTTGTTGGAAGCTGAGAAGGCTGCCAAGGGTGATCACGTGACCCTGGGATGCTGCAACCGTTCTAAGTACATGCCAGTTGCCAAATGCCAGAATTTAGGTCACGTGACTATGGGGAAGGCTGCAATGGTTAGAAGTGCAAGGCCCAGTTGCACTTTGTAACAGACTCCTGTTAAGTCGAGGACTAGCTGTAGCTAAATGTCAGGTGTATGAATTTGAAAAAGAGTGTCTATCTAGTCTGTCTAGATCAGGGCTAGGCAACCTTGGCTCTTTTATGACTCATGGACTTCAACTCCCAGAATTCCTGAGCCAGCCACGCTGAGGGGAAAGGGAGAGGTTTCCAAGCTGAGCCATGCTGGCTCGGGAATTCTGGGAGTTGAAGTCCACGAGTCATAAAAGAGCCAAGGTTGCCTACCCCTGGTCTAGATAGACTAGGAAGGCTTCCAGTTTTTTAACGCCCGAATTTCCACTGTACCTTGTTTTATCTCACAGAAAAATAGAAGATGGCTAACCCAGAGCACACAATAGTTTCAATAGCTAAAATAAAACATGATGAATTTTTGAAGGGTAATTATTTGGCATTAATGCCAACCTAGTAATGTGTAATCCAGTTCCACCTTTTTTTTTTTTATTAAAAAAAATAAGCCCGGGTTTTTTTGGGGGGGGTGGGCGTTGAGAAGTCACTCCCTCTCAGCCCAACCTATTTGCACAGGGTTGTTGCTTGTTGTGGGGAAAATGGGAGGAAGGAGTGTGCGATGGTCGCTCGCTTGTGTTACTGAATGAAAGGTTTGGTGTAAATCTAAGAAGCAAACAGACTGCATATAAGAGATGTGGTGGCGCAGTGGTTAGAATGCGGTATTGCAGGCTAAATCTGCCTACTGCCAGGAGTTCGATCCTGACCGGCTCAAGGTTGACTCATCCTTCCATCCTTCCGAGGTCGGTAAAATGAGGACCCAGATGGTTGGGGGCCACAGGCTGACTTGCAAACCACTTAGAGAGAGCTGTAAAGCACCGTGAAGCGGTATATAAGTCGAAGTGCTACTGCTACAATCACAATTTAAGGATTGTTGAATTCCTTGGAATTCATCTTTGAATCTATGGCTTCAAAGTTAGTTGATTAAGCGCACACAGCGCCTTATGGAGAGGTATTGGGGCTGGCGATTGTAGCCCGACGTTTCCAGACTTGAAGTTGTGATCTTTTTAAGGTGGGCACAAAGCTCTCCAGAGAAGGTGCATCGGATGACCTAAACATCAGCATGGTCCTCTAAAGCAGCGGCCCCCAAACGTTTGGACACCAGGGACCGGTCCAATGGAGACAGGTTTTTCCGCGGACCGGAGAGGGTGTGGTTTTCCATGCTGCCTGCATCCCACGGATGGGGCGTTGCTTGTTTGTGCAGCCCGGTTTCTGGCATGCCCTGGACCTGTGCCAGTCCACAGACCAGGGGTTGGGGACCCCTGCTCTAAAGGAGAATATTTATAGCTCAGGGTTGAAATGAAGGGTCCTTAGTGGTCTCTGAGCTTGGTTGTTCTCCTGCAGATGTCTCATTATCCAAACTGGGTAGCTTACTAGCACTAATGATGTTACCTAGTTTGAGTAATGAAACGTCTGCAGGAAAACAACCAAGCTCAGACAGCACCAAGGACTCCACAGTCCTCCTCCTCCTCCTCCTCCTCATCCCTCCCCCCCACAAACCACGCTCCCTTCTAGCACTGATGATGTTACCTAGTTTGGGTAATGAAACGTCTGCAGAAAAACAACCAAGCTCAGACAGCACCAAGGACTCCACAGTCCTCCTCCTCCTCCTCCTCCTCATCCCTCCCCCCCACAAACCACACTCCCTTCTAGCACTGATGATGTTACCTAGTTTGGGTAATGAAGCATCTGCAAGAAAGCAACCAAGCTCAGAGAGCACTAAGGACCTCGGTGTGGTCTTCTGGAGAGTCCAAATATTTTGAGTGAGCTGGGCTCCTAAGCCTCTGCAAGTTGTAATCAACCTCAGACAGTTACACCCTCTCTGATAAAGTCACCCTCCCTGATTAGATATGATATCCAGGAGTGTAAGAGTAAATGATACTAATATTTACTGTAGGTGCTGTAAGTTATGACATGCCAACGTTAAGCTGGTTCAACATGCTTTTCTTGGTATCTGAATTAACCCATGGGGGGGGAGGAGGTTTGCACAATAGATGGTGAACCACAGACTTACCAAACAGACTGGTTTGCACAACCTGCGAAGCCACACATGCACATCAAATCCCCATTCAAGGTCAACGCTAACCAAGCTTAACAGCATCTGGATTTTTAACTGATCTCTTGACCGTGTTGTGCAAACTCTGTCTAGCTCTTCTAAAAAGCTGCTCTACAAAGAGTGCAGAGAAGAGCAACAAAGATGATTGGGGGGGGGGGTTGACTATAACATATGAAGAACGGTTGCAGGAATTGTATATGTCTGGTTTAATGAAGAGAAGGACAAGGGGGGACATGATAGCAGTGTTCCAATATCTCAAGGGCTGCCACAATGAAGAAGGGGTCAACTCATTCTCCAAAGCAGGACAAGAAGCAACGGATGGACACTAATCAAGGAGACAAACAACCTAGAACTAAGGAGAAATTTCCTGCCAGTGAGAACAATTAACCAGTGGAATTGCTTGCCTCCAGAAGCTGTGGGTGCTCCAACAGTGGAGGTTTTTTAGAAGAGATTGAACAGCCATTTGTCTGAAATTTATAAGGTCTTCTACTTGAGCATGGGGTTGGACTAGAAGACCTCCAAGGTCCCTTCCAACTCTGTCATTCTGTTATTCTGTGGAATAAGGACAAATCAAATGAGCATATTCTAAAACACTGCCAAGAACGTTTTTTTCCCCTCTGAGACCAAGAAGTGAATAAGAAGGAATACAAGAAAAGTTTCACATGGGGAAAATATAGCAATCGCTCCTCAAAACACACACCTACAACACCATGTCAGAGAACATCCTTTTAAAAAGCGACTGGCAAGCAGCACTGCTTTTAATGTTGTGCACCACTGCACTGGGAAACAACGTGCGTCATCACAATGAAGAAGCACACTACCCAAAAAGAAAGAAAAAATGGTGAGTTAGATTTTTAGATAAAATTGACAGCATACGTTCCTTGAAACTCACCCACATGTTAGACTTACACCGATATTCATATTTTATCTGCAATCTTGCTGGGTGAAGATATTTTCTTTGCTTGCAAGCAAAGAAGAGTGATAACCATCTCCTTCAGCACCAGGGTTAGCGAGGCCTCCGTGGGTTTAATCTCAGCTTGCCATCTGCACGCCAACACTCATGGTCTTACGATGAATTTGACTCATAAGCAAGGCCTTCAAGAGAAAGGAAATGTCAAATGAGACAGATTGGAGCAAAACAGCCAGGTTTCACAGATCTGTTGACCAAGAGAGGGATGGGGGGACTCAACGAGTGTAGGATAACCTACTCGTTAGAAAAATCAGAAAATATACAGGTAGTCCTCAATGGCTCAGGGGTTAAAGGCACTGAGCTTGTCAGCTGGAGAGCTGATAGCCCAGGTTCGAGACCCCAGCACTGCGCAACGCGTGAGCTCCCGTCCTCGCTCCAGATCCTGCCCAGCTAGCAGTTCAAAAGCATGCGAATGCGAGCAGATAAATAGGTACCACTTCGGTGGGAAGATAATAGCGTTCTACGCATCTTGGCTTATAGGCATGCCTGGTCTTCGGATAACGCTGGCTCCCTTGGCTAAGAAACAGAGGTGAGCACCGCCCTCTAAAGTCGGACTCGACTGGACTATGTATCACCACAATTCAGTCCAGACTTTCTGCTGCTGAGCAAGACCATGGTTGGGTAAGTTTTAGCCCCATTTTACAACCTTTTTTTGCCACATCTGTTCAAGTAAATTCCTGCAGTTGTTTAAGTTAGCAATGTGGTTGTTAAGTAAATCAGGCTTTCCCCCCCCATTGACTTTCCTTTCACATAACCTCAGGACAGTGCAACCGTCGTAAATACATGCCCAGTTGCCAAGTGTCTGAATTTTGATCACATGACCAGTCAAAACCGGTCAAAAGTCACTTTTTTCAGTGTTGCTGTAACTTCGAAGGGACACTAAACAAATGGTTGCAAATGGCGGACCACCTGTACTCAGGTGGTATAAAACTCCTGATGGACTAGAAGACCTCCAAGGTCCCTTCCAGCTCTACTCTACTCTCGGACGGGAAGCCGGATTCACTTAACAACCACGTCACTAACATAAGCCCTTCACTTAGCAACTGTGGCAGGGAAGGTCGTAAAATGGGGCAAAACTCACTTCACAACTGTCTCACTTAGCAATGGAAATTTCGGGCTCCGTTGCGGTCGTAAGTCGAGGACTGCCGGCGGATAAATAGGTGACAATAATAGCAGATTATTTTAAGACATAGAAAAAACACCTTCTGAATTGTCTCTGGAGGTATCTTTGTAATTGGAGGTCCACATTTAGACCGGTAGCTTTTAGTGTGATGTTTAGAACGGGCTCTTCAAATGATTAATTGAAAGTCTACAAGTAGGTAAACCGCCAGGCTATTAGCTTGTCTCCGGGACATAGTAAGACCTAAATGTAGCCCTGTCGTCTCTTTCAGGTCCCGTGTTCAAACATTCCATTAGTCAGGCAAAGTAATGGACTTAATGAATTTGGCTTTGTTAGTTGGACTGGAACCGAACACAGAATCCCAACCTGGGGAGGGAGACGTGAACGAGCATGTGGGGGGAAAAAAGGGGTTTTAGAGTCTCCTTTCTTCGTTAAATAATTATTCTTGCTTCCTCTCCACCCCGCCCTGAAGGTGGAGGAGCACATGGAACCATCTCAAAAGGTTAAGAAAATGGGGGGGGGGAATTGCTGCATTAAAAAAAGCTGCTTGCTAGCCGTGTAATTGTGATAAATATAGGTTATTAAATAGGTGTGCAAAAAGGGCCTACTTTATATTACCTTCCTACTGTGCTTTTGGGGCAATTTGCAGCGTGGGGTGGGTGGCGGAGGCAAAATTCATGTAAAGATGGTGTTTTCCAGTTTGTTTTGTTTGTTTGTTTTAAATCCAGAAATGTGGCTAAGATTCCTACATAGCTTTTGCCTTGTGGTGCTTTCTTCTTGGGGCACGTTGTTCATAATTCATTGGGTTATGTCCCTATCCTAAAAACATATTGCTAGATGCTAACAATGGAACAATGTCCATCCTTACACGGCGCATAATTGACCTGGTGAATTCCTCACCACACAATGTGGGGATGGCCAGTAACTTGGCTAGGCTTAAAAGTGGATTAAATAGATTTGTGCCGGTGATGTCGAGATTCTTGAGACTTTGAGTTACCTCTGGGATATTGGAAGAGTGCTGCAAATGTAAGTTGCCATAGATAAGTGAATAGGAAAGAGAGAGATGATAGATAGATAGATAGATAGATAGACAGATAGACAGATAGACAGACAGACAGACAGACAGACAGACAGGCAGGCAGGCAGGCAGGCAGGCAGGCAGGCAGGCAGGCAGGCAGGCAGGCAGGCAGGCAGGCAGGCAGGCAGGCATATATGTGTGCATGTGTGTGTGTGTGAGAGAGAGAGAGAGAGAGAGAGACTGGATGGATGAACAAATGGATAGACACACACAGAGAGACACACAAACAGAGAGAGAAAGAAAATGTAGGTAAGTAGAGAGGTAGAGAGAGAGAGAAAGAGAGACAGATAGAAGGAAGAGAGAGAAATGATAGACAGGATGGATGGGTTGGTGGGGGGGTGGATGGATGGATGGGGGTGGATGGACGGATGGATGGGTGGATGGATGGATGGATGATGGATGGAACAAATGAATAGACAGACACAGAAGGAGAGAGGGAGAGAGAAAGGGAGAGAAATGTCGGTTAGTAGATAGATAGGTAGAAAGACTGAGAGAAAGAGGGACAAAGTCAGACAGACAGACAGACAAAGACTAAAGTGGTCCCACCATTAACAGACGCTAAGGACTCTCAAACTCTCACTGAGTGAAGCTCTCTCATGTTTTTTTCCCCAGAAGCAATGTGGATCGAGCCAGGAAGCACCCCGGGTCCCTTCCAACCAAACCATTCGCAACCCCCTCCCCTCCCCCGTTTACTATCCCCATCCAAACAGTTTCCATCCACCTATCGGACGCAGTTCTGCACTCTATATCCCCTTTGGGTGGGTTTTCTCCACGTCAGAAACGGTTGGCAACATTCCCCCACCTGTGACCTTCTCCTGCTATTCTTACCTAAGTCACCGCGGCTGCAATTATCCTATAAAGCACCAGCATACTTTGGCCCAGTACATAATCATTACGGGGGGAGGGGGGGGGAGATTGACAGGCCTTGCATTGTCAGTTGCTGGGTTCCCTCCCCTTCCTCTGGTTCCCTCCCCGATGCTAACCTCCTGTTCTGGGACAGTAAGTCTCCAGGTACAAAAGGTGTTTTTTTTTCCTCCCCCCAAATGATTGAAGGGCAAACAGTTGCCTCTTTCAATCCCAGTCATTTACAGGTGAACCACGGTGTTATTCACACTGCTGAACTGCATTCTCTACAGCACTCCTGACAATGCAAAAGGAAACAGATCTCTAAGTCAACACAGAGTTTATCCATCGGTTGGGGTTCCTGTCAGCTTGATATATGAACCGACTTTGGGAACTTGGGAGATTGCTAATGGGTGTGATTTTTTTTTCTCCCCTCCCTCCTCTCTCTTTGAAATGGAACTCATTTTTTTCTTTTTTTTTTGTGGCTGAGGCAGTTCTCTCTCTCCTTTTTTCCCACCCGAGTTCTGGGTTCCAGATTTCCCAAAATTCCCATCCTGTCTGGTTTAATGAAAAGAAGGACTAAGGGGGGGGGGACATGATAGCAATGTTCAAATATCTCAGGGGTTGCCCACAAAGAAGAGGGGAGTCAAGCTATTCTCCAAAACACCTGGAGGCAGGACGAGAAGCAACGGATGGACACGAACCAAGGAGAGAAGCAACCTAGAACTAAGGAGGAATTTCCTGACAGTGAGAACAATTAATCAGTGAAATGGCTGATTTCCAGAAGCTGTGAGTGCTCCAACACTGGAAGTTTTTAAGAAGAGATTGGACAGCCATTTGCCTGAAATGGTATAGGGCAGGGGTAGGCAACCTTGGCTCTTTTATGATTCGTGGACTTCAACTCCCAGAATTCCTGAGCCAGCCATGCTGAGGGGAAAGGGCGAGGTTTCCAAGCTGAGCCATGCTGGCTCAGGAATTCTGGGAGTTGAAGTCCACGAGTCATAAAAGAGCCAAGGTTGCCTACCCCTGGTATAGGGTTTCCTGCCTGAGAAGGGGGTTGGACTAGATGACCTCCAAGGTCCCTTCCAGCTCTGTTATTCTGTCTTGAATACCTAGGAAATAAATGGCAGAACAGATGTGGAAATCTGAGGAAGGCAAGAAGCAAGGCTCAAGAGGACGCAGAAACAAAAGCTCGTAGCTCAAACTGAAGAAGGGCTGAGCTTGGATTTGGTCCCTCAGTCTAAAAATGTCCTCTTTGCTCTGGAGACTTTGAGAAGGGAACCAAAATCTTAACAGAATAACAGAGTCAGGAGGGACCTTGGAGGTCTTCTAGTCCATCCCCCTGCTCAGGCAGGGAACCCCATACAATTTCAGACAAATGGTTGTCCAGTCTCTTTTTAAAAACCTCCAGTGATCCACTCTCTAAAACCTTGACGAAATATCTTTCTAAGCATCGGATTAAAGTAGGGTGCTCGATAGGAACCAGTTTTGCCCTGACATGATATAGCTTTTTAGACACAGAACGTTTTATGGGTTGTTGGTTTTTTTGCCCTACGCAGTTATTAATACATCCCAGCAGTAATATATGATTTCCTGCACCCTCTCTCCATTTCTTCAAGTTATTATTTCAACTGAGTAATGGTTTTCTTTCTTCCTTCTTCTTTTTCTTCTCCTTTTTTTTTTTTTTTAATTTCCTGCTCTTCCCTCATGGTGGCTTCCACTCTTGTGATAAGCCTTGGCACTTTTATAGATATATACAGTATTTAAAAGGGTGTGTGTTTGTGTGTGTGTGTGTGTGTGTGTTGTTTGAGAAATTGCCAACAAAGTCATACAAAATCAAAGCTGCCTAATCAAGGGGGCTGTTTTGACGGAGTTAAACTGAAGGAAGAAAAATACATTAGCAATGAGCTAGTAAATGTGCCAGTGACCATGTCCCATTGAAACCAAGAGGCTTTGTGTGTGTGTGTGTGTGTGTGTGTGTGTGTGTGTGTGTGTGTGTGTAATTTGTATGTTGGTAAGTATAGGTTGCAAAAACTCAATTTTTCAATTCAATTCAATTGCCCAGGGCCCCTGTCTGAGGGAGATGGGCAGTTAAGAAATCTGATTGATATATATATATATGCAGGTCTTGGCGTATTCGAGTCTTTTCCCGTGTAAGATTGAGAGTATCTTGGCGACGTTTCGACGAGGTCCCACTCGCCATCTTCAGGCTGGTGTCTTCGGCTTCGTGCTTGCATACCTGTACCCGTGAAAATCTACGAAAACACACACACACACACACACACACACACATATATGAATGAATGAATGAATGAATGAATGAATGAATGAATGAATGAATGAATGAATAAATGAATAAATAAATAAATAAATAAATAAATAAATAAATAAATAAATAAATAAATAAATAAATAAATAAATAAATAAATAAATAAATAAATAAATAAATAAATAAATAAATATTGCCTTCCATGATCTTCTTATGCTCCTTTAGGCGAGGAGCATTCAGTATTTTGGGAATCAAGAGTGCTTTGAACTTACATGGAAACTAAAAACTAGGCAGGAAATGGAGGAACTGAATTAAACGTGAGAAAATTCAATTTAGTGGGAGCGTGTTTGTGCCGGAGTGGCTGGAAAGAAAGAAAGAAAGAAAGAAAGAAAGAAAGAAAGAAAGAAAGAAAGAAAGAAAGAAAGAAAGAAAGAAAGAAAGAAAGAAAGAAAGAAAGAAAGAAAGAAAGAAAGGGAGGGAGGGAGGGAGGGAGGGAGGGGAAGGGGGAAGGGGGAAGGAGGGAAGGAGGGAAGGAGGGAAGGAACGAAGGAAGGAACGAAGGAACGAAGGAAGGAACGAAGGAACGAAGGAAAGAAAAGGGAGGGAGGGAAGGAAGGAAGAGGGAGGGAGGGAGGGAAGGAAGGAAGGAAGGAAAAGAGGGAGGGAAGGAAGAAAGGAAAGAAAAGAGGGAGGGAAGGAAGGAAGGAAGGAAGGAAGGAAGGAATGAAGGAACGAAGGAACGAAGGAAGGAAAAGGGAGGGAGGGAGGGAAGGAAGGAAGAGGGAGGGAGGGAAGGAAGGAAGGAAGGAAGGAAAAGAGGGAGGGAGGGAGGGAGGGAAGGAAGGAAGGAAGGAAGGAAGGAAGGAAGGAAGGAAGGAAGGAAGGAAGGAAGGAAGGAAGGAGGGAAAAGAGGGAGGGAGGGAGGGAGGGATGGTCTTTGCTGGCCCATGGGATTTCAGTCTTGTAACGGACTGTACATTCTCCGGGTGGAGAAAGAGAGCCTCATTGTTCAGCATCCTTGACCCTCCTTCTGCAACGGGACAGCAGAGTTCACACCGTCCGTCTAAAAAATTAACATCCAATTGCTCCCTTGTTCGTTTCATCTCTCGGTGACCAAAACTTTTGCAGAGCGGCAGCGATGACATCATGGAGTTTCTCCTCCCTCCCTCCCTCCCTCCCTCCCTCCCTCCCTCTCCTGCTTCTCTCCTTTTTTTCCTTCTCTTTTCTCTGTCCCGTAATAACCACCACATCCAAGGTCTTTCTTGTTTTGCTGCTCTTATGCAAATTAATAATCAAGAAAGATGAAAGAGAATAAATCTCTGATGGTTTAATGACACCTATTGCTCACCCCCTGCACGCTGTTGATAACAAGTTTGGAGGGGAAAGGTGGGAGGGGGGGGAGAAACGGTTCAGAAGCCTCACCAATCCCATCTATGGCGAACATCAATTTCCATGCTTAATTAATGACCACCTTTATCTCTCCAGAACCATCCATCATGCAAGGAGTCGCTGCAACTGCCTGGCTCCTGCCCGCCAATGCCATCTGCCTCCCTACGTGACACATTTCTGTGTTAGCATCTGCTGGTTTTACAGCTGTGCAAAACTAGGTTTCAGCGACAAAAGTCGGTAATCAAACTGACAATCCCGCTTGTTGTTGTTTTTTTTTTTTATCCCCAGGATGGCTTGGGCTGGCATCCAGAGGCACCACAGATGTTGAAACGCACATTACCAAATTGAAAGGAGAATTACTGATCTGCGCTAGAGTAGAGAGGTGTTTCCGCAGCCTCAGAAACTTTAAAATGGGTAGACATCAACTCCCAGAATTCCCCAGGCAGTATTCGTGGAGTTCAACTCCCAGAATTCCCTAGCCAGCATTGGTGGACTCCCAGAATTCCCTAGCCAGCATTTGTGGACACCCAGAATTTCCTAGCCAGCATTTCTAGAGTTCAACTCCCAGAATTCCCTAGCCAGCATTGGTGGAGTTCAACTACCAGAATTCCCTAGCCAGCATTTGTGGACCCCCAGAATTCCCTAGCCAGCATTGGTGGAGTTCAACTACCAGAATTCCCTAGCCAGCATTGGTGGAGTTCAACTACCAGAATTCCCTAGCCAGCATTTGTGGACCCCCAGAATTCCCTAGCCAGCATTTGTGGACTCCCAGAATTTGCTAGCCAGCATTCGTGGACTCCCAGAATTCCCTAGCCAGCATTTGTGGAGTTCAACTATCAGAATTCCCTAGCCAGCATTTGTGGACTCCCAGAATTCCCTAGCCAGCATTTGTGGACCCCCAGAATTCCCTAGCCAGCATTTGTGGACTCCCAGAATTCGCTAGCCAGCATTCGTGGACTCCCAGAATTCCCTAGCCAGCATTTGTGGAGTTCAACTATCAGAATTCCCTAGCCAGCATTTGTGGACTCCCAGAATTCCCTAGCCAGCATTCGTGGACTTCCAGAATTCCCTAGCCAGCATTCGTGGACTCCCAGAATTCCCTAGCCAGCATTCATGGACTCCCAGAATTCCCTAGCCAGCATTTGTGGAGTTCAACTACCAGAATTCCCTAGCCAGCATTTGTGGACTCCCAGAATTCCCCAGACAGCATTCGTGGACTCCCAGAATCCCCCAGATAGCATTTGTAGAGTTCAATTCCCAGAATTCCCCAGCCAGCATTTGTGGAATTCAACCTCAAGAATTCCCATGCCAGCTGGGTGGACTTTGACTCCCAGAATTCCCCAGCCAGCATTTGAGGACTTCAACTCCTAGACGCATGCTGACTAGGGAATTCTGGGAAATGAAGTTCACACATCTTGAAGTTGAGGAGCACTTCCTTAGAAGATCCATGGACATAAAGCTAATATTCCAGTAAGCCATGTTCGTTCAAGTTGAGCTTGTGTGACCACAGATCGGCACACTCAACGAGGAGACGGTAAGTTCTAGTTCCACTTTAGGCATGAAAGCCAACTAGATGACTTTGGGCCAACCCAATCCACCTCACCGGTTCGAATGGGGTTATAAGACAAATGCTTATAATGCTTTGGAACCAGGGAGTGGAAGAATATAATTCCACCCACTTACATTCTTTTCTTAAGCAACTATGGAACTGAAAGTTTTATTTATTTATGATTAAGTATATATTTCACCTTTATCTTGTGCAATTCAAGGCAGCATACATAATTCTTCTGCCTCCCAGGGGGGGTTTGTTAAGAGAAGAATGTAAGGACGTGGATTATATTTCACCAGTCTCTGATTCCAAAGTGGTAGATTGTTGCATTTTTCTTATAACCCCGTTCAAAGATTTGCACCTGAAAAGCAAATTTTTGTATGCCTATCTCGGTTCAGATCTCAACATGCAAGGTGATGAATATGAAAGAGTTTATTTTTAGTCCCCATTTACCTTACTGCTAAATTTAGCCTAGCTTGTTATGCTCTGAGCTTTTTTAAGAAAAGAACTAATTCGTTCTTCAAAGGTTCATGTGTAAAAAGGAGATGTTCTTGGTTTAAGCTAAATGCTACCGAAACGTGAAGCGGTAGGTATGAGAAACGTGAGTCATTTTAAACAAAAATCCTTTTTTTTTTTTTTTATTTCCTTCAGAGATATGAGCTATTTATAATTGCTTAACTTGATGGGGCCCATCAGGATTTTTGATCAGGTTTTTTTCCTCCTTAATTTTTGCATTATAAACATTTTGTTCAAGGGTTCTGCCATTTTGTTTTGTTTTTCTCTGGTCAAGTCTTCAACTATTTAAGTTGCGAATGGCTTCCTTATGTGACCGTGGTTAATAAATAGGTTGAAATGAACTTCAAACTAAAGATAAAATCTAAGGAAGGGGAAGGGAAGGTGGTACCCTATGGATGGCTTCCTTGGGAACCATTAATTAAATATTAGCAGGACATCTGACAGGAGAGCCACTAAAAATCTCTGAAAGAAAATACAAAACGCTCTTGATATTTTGAAGAATGAAATTTAACAGAAACAAGGGCAGAAGCTCCTGGGAAGGTTAAAAAAGTTCAGGACGGTGACCCAGGTTTTGTATAATTGACACCACATCATTTTTTTCATTCGGCTGCCATATGCACACTGCACTTGATAGTTGCAGCTCCTATCTTGACTTTTTGGAGAGAGGGGAAAATAGCAAGGTGGTGTGGTTGGACTCTGGGCTGAACCTAGAACCTAGAATCATGTGGAAGGGACCTCAAGAGGTCTTCTAGCTCAACCTCCCGCTCAAGCAAGGAGACCTAATACCATCCGGGTCAGATGGTTGTTTAGTCTATTTTTGAAAACCTCCAGCCATGGAGCACCCACAATTCCAGGAGGCAAGCTATTCCATGGATTAATTGTTCTCACAGTCAGAAATTTCTAGATTGGATCTCTTTTTAACAAGCTTCCTCCCGTTACTTCTTGTCCTGCTCTCAGATGCTTTGGAGAAGAAGTCAATGCCCTCTTCTCTGTGACAGGTCCTCAAGTACTGGATCAGAGTTATGATGTCCCCCTTAATTCTTAGAATAGAATAGAATAGAATAGAATAGAATAGAATAGAATAGAATAGAATAGAATAGAATAGAATAGAATAGAATAGAATAGAATAGAATAGAATAATTGTAGAATAGAATAGAATAGAATAGAATAGAATAGAATAGAATAGAATAGAATAGAATAGAATAGAATAGAATAGAATAGAATAGAATAGAATAGAATAGAGCTGGAAGGGACCCTGGGGGTCTTCTAGTCCAGCCCCCTGCTCAAGCAGGAGAACCTACACCATCTTGGACAGGTGATTGTCTAGTCTTTTCTTAAAAATCTCCAGTGATGGAGTGCCCATGATTTCTGGGTGTAAGCCACTGGTTGATTGTCCTCACTGTCAGGAAGTTTCTCCTTAATTCCAGGTTGCTTCTTTCCTTGATCAGTTTCCAACCATTGTTTCTCGTCCTTCCCTCTGGTGCTCTGGTGAACAACCTGGCCCACTCTGCCTTGTGGCAGCCCCTCAGATACTGGAATACTGCTATCCTGTCTCCCCTATTTCTTCTTTTCTTTAGACTAGCCAAACCCAAGTCCTGCAGCCGTTCTTCGTATGTTTTGGTCTCCAGGCCTTTGATCATCTTAGTTGCTCTTCTCTGAATTTTTTCCAAACTCTCGACATCTTTTTTGTGATATGGTGACCAAAATCTTCTCTTCAATAGGCTAGACATACCTAGTTCCCTCAACCTTCATCATATGATTTAGCCTCCGGATCCTTTATCGTCTTCGTTGCTTTAGATTGAGTTCAACCATGGATCTCTGTGACTAAGGCTTTACCAATCCTTTACCAAAAAAGGATTAACTTCCAAAGTAACTTCCCAAAAAAAAAAAAAAACGAGAACAAAGCACTAGGCACATTGGCATAAAACAGGGGTAGGCAACCTTGGCTCTTTTATGACTCGTGGACTTCAACTCCCAGAATTCCTGAGCCACAGAATGGAAACTAATCAAGGAGAGAAGCAACCTAGAACTAAGAAGAAACTTCCTGACAGTTAGAACAATTAACCAGTGGAACAACCTGCCTCCAGAAGCGGTGAATGCTCCAACACTGGAAGTTTTTAAGAAGAGACTGGACAGCCATTTGTCCAAAATGGTGTAGGGTTTCCTGCCTGAGCAGGGGGTTGGACTAGATGACCTCCAAGGTCCCCTCCAACTTTATTGTTGTTGTTGTTGTTGTTGTTGTTGTTGTTGTTGTTGTTGTTGTTATCTTGACATAACTCCAGAATGACACAGATTTATTTTAGGGCAACTCTGGAATAAAGTTTGCAGAACTCTCTGCCTTGTTGCCTAATTTAAATTGCCACCCTTTGATTGGGACGGCTGTTGATTATTCCAACCTATGAAGCACGGTTGCAGGATTTGGGTATGTCTAATCTAAGGAAGAGAAGGACCAGGGGGTGACATGATAGCAGTCTTCCAATATCTTAAGGGGCTGCCACAAAGAAGAGGGAGTCAAGCTGTTCTCCAAAGCACCTGAAGGCAGGACAAGAAGCAACGGATGGAAACTAACCAAGGAGAGAGAAGCAACTGAGAACTAAGGAGAAAATTCCTGACAGTGAGAACAATTAACCAGTGGAACAACCTGCCTCCAGAAGCGGTGAATGCTCCAACACTGGAAGTTTTTAAGAGGAGACTGGACAGCCATTTTGTCCAGAATGGCATACGGTCTCCTGCTTGGGGAGGGGGTTGGACTAGAAGACCTTCAAGGCTCCTCTCATCTCTGTTATTCTGTATTCTGAAGAGGTACAGTGAAAGCTTCACACTTGTAGAGTCCATTCAAATTCTCTACTTAGGCAGCGCCAGCAGAGTGCAGGAACCGATGGCTGACAGTTCAATCTTTCTTGTCCAGCCAATCTCTGTTTCCTGGTCCTCCTTTTCTGCTTCAGGCTAGTCTCGGAGAAAGTCTGGGGGAGATATCCGAGATCATAAAGGGTTTTGCATGAGTGAACCTGGAGTGTCTAAAGCTTTTAGCAAAGAATGGGCCGGATTGCCAAGGCATGCCTGTGCATTACATAAACACATGCTTAGCGATACCCAGGTTACGCAGAGGCCTGGCGCCACCATTGCATTAAGTGAAATTTTAGACCAAAATGGGAAGGTGTGCTGTCGTTGGCTCGCAGTACCTGGATTTTTGCTCTCTTTTAGAGTTCACGTCAGAAAACCAAAGAATGTAGATGGTGCCAAGGAGGTCCTGACCTAACCTATGCTAACAAGGAGAGGGGGAGGAAGGGGTCTTTATTGTGTTCTTCCTTTTCTCCCATGTATGGAACTCGACGTGGGTCAGGTTTCAGCTCAACAGCTCCCACTGGCGCACCAGGAAGATATGTTGCTGCTGTGATTATCCTTCTTGCTGGCCCCAAAATTGGGGGCTTTCTTGGCTCAGAGCAAAAGTGAAGAAAACAGAGGAAAACACATGAAGAACGGTTGCAAGATTTGGGTTTGGCTAGTCCAGAGAAACGGAGGACTAGGGCTGACATGATAGCAGTATTCCAGCATTTGTGATGTTGCCACAAAGAGGGTGTGTGTGTGTCAACTTATTTACCAAAACACCTCTAGGCAGGACAAGAAACAACTAGAAGACCTCCAAGGTCCCTTTCTATTCTATTCTATTCTATTCTATTCTATTCTATTCTATTCTATTCTATTCTATTCTATTCTATTCTATTCTATTCTGTCCTGTCCTGTTCTGTCCTGTTCTGTTCTGTTCTGTTCTGTTCTGTTCTGTTCCGTTCCGTTCCATTCCATATTTTCTATTCTATTCTATTCTATTCTATTCTATTCTATTCTATTCTATTCTATTCTATTCTATTCTATTCTATTCTGTCCTGTTCTGTTCTGTTCTGTTCCATTCCATTCCATTCCATTCCATTCCATATTCTAGTCTAGTCTAGTCTATTCTAGTCTGTTCTAGTCTATTCTATTCCATTCCATTCCATTCCATTCCATATTTTCTATTCTATTCTATTCTATTCTATTCTATTCTATTCTATTCTATTCTATTCTATTCTATTCTATTCCATTCCATTCCATTCCATATTCTAGTCTAGTCTAGTCTGTTCTATTCTATTCTATTCTATTCTATTCCATTCCATTCCATTCCATTCCATTCCATTCCATTCCATTCCATATTTTCTATTCTATTCTATTCTATTCTATTCTATTCTATTCTATTCTATTCTATTCTATTCTATTCTATTCTATTCTATTCTATTCTATTCTATTCTATTCTATTCTATTCTATTCTTCTGTCAGGGCACCAGTATGGTGGACCTGACAGAAGTTCTGTTTTGTCTCCTGTCCCCACTCCCCTAACAGAAATCCTGTGAGTAGGCTGAACCAAAGAGAATGGCCAACTCAAAGTCAACCACCCACGTTTGACTTTTTTCGGAAACCAACGACTTAAGGAACTAGGTATGTCTAGTCTAACGAAGAGAAGGACTTGGGGTAATATGTTAGCAGTCTTTCAGTACTTGAGGGGTTTTATTACAAAGAAGAGGGGGCCAACCTATTCTCCAAAGCACCAGTGGGTAAGACAAGAAGTAACGGATGGAAAATTATCAAAGAGCGATCCAACCTAGAACTAAGGAGAAGTTTCCTGACAGTGAGGACAATTAAACAGTGGAACGACTTGCCACCAGAAGTTGTGGGTGCTCCAACACTGGAGGTTTTCAAGAAGAGTCTGGAGTTTACAGCCATTTATTTGGAATGGTATAGGGTCTCCTGCTTGAGCAGTGGGTTGGACTAGAACAGGGGTCCTCAACCTTGGCAACTTTAAGACTTGTGGAAGTTGAAGTTGAAGTCCACAAGTCTTAAAGTTGCCAAGGTTGAGGACCCCTGGACTAGAAGACCTCCAAAGTTCCTTCCAATCCTATGTTCTATGTGTCCATGGCTGAACGTTCACGAGAATCTGAATCCTAACCCAACTTCTTCAGCAGGCCACGGTTAAGAGCACCAACACGAACAAGGTGGGATGTTAGTGTGAACTTCCACGGTCTTCCTTTGGTTTTGTATCACTCTTTGGTAACTGGGGGTTCCCCAATTCTCCCTCCCCTCCTTCCATCCCTTTCTGCTGCTTAATAAACACATTTCCTCTCCTTCGTTGAACAGGGCTTCTGGCTAATGGCCTTTCAGTATCAACTTCCTTTTCGCTCCGGCAAGGACTGGCCATTAAACCCAGCCATGCTTCACGACCCCTGGCCGTCAGGATGGGGACTTTGATCCCAACGTTGCTCACCGACAGCCGCCTCATCACCCAAAGGGGCACCAGCCAAATAAGCGGCTCTCAGATTTATGTCTGACTCCACATCCTCAAATGAGAGAATGGTAATTAGCTATTACAGCAACAGTCTTGTTGACCTGACCCCATTTCCAGCCAAAGAGGTAAGGGCACCCCGTGCCCAAAACGACAGGAACCAGGAAATGTACACATACAAGATGACTTCCTAGGAACAAAGCAGTTGTCCTTCCACTTTGAGTTGCAATTATTTCCTGATGCAGCCACCTGGACCCATGCTTGGGCACTCCGTGGAAAGTTATTAGCCGGAGATGCAAGCAGCCAGCCACAGCTTCACAGGCAGCTGAAGAACTTTCAAATCTACGAACAGCAAAGAAGGAACTTTGGGCTTGCATCCCTCAAAGTCAAAAGGAATCCACGGGGAAATGCTCTACCTAGCCCAGTTAACGGATGTCTCTCCCAAGAGGAAAACTGAGGCATTGATCCAGCCACTGGACCTTCAGAATCATGCAAGCACATTACACATTTCCCCATGGTGGTTAAAGATATGTTCTGTTGCCAGAAAGAAGAGGGAGTCAAGCTATTCTCCCAAGCACCTGAAGGCAGGTCAAGAAGCAACGGGTGGAAACTAACCAAGGAGAGAAGCAGCCTAGAACTAAGGAGAAAATTCCTGACACTTAGAACAATTAATCAGGGGAACAACCTGCCTCCAGAAGTTGTGAGTGCTCCAACACTGGAGGTTTTTAAGAAGAGACTGGACAGCCCTTTGTCTGAAATGGTATAGGGTTTCCTGCCTGAGCAGGGGGTTGGACTAGAAGACCTCCAAGGTCCCTTCCAACTCTGTTATTCTATTCTGTTCTGTTCTGTTCTGTTCTGTTCTGCTCTGCTCTGCTCTGCTCAGCTCTATTCTATTCTATTCTATTCTATTCTATTCTATTCTATTCTATTCTATTCTATTCTATTCTATTCTATTCTATTCCATTCCATTCCATTCCATTCCACTCCATTCCACTCCATATTTTCTTTTCTTTTCTTTTCTTTTCTATTCTATTCTATTCTATTCTATTCTATTCTATTCTATTCTATTCTATTCTATTCCATTCCATTCCACTCCATTCCACTCCACTCCATATTTTCTTTTCTTTTCTTTTCTATTCTATTCTATTCTATTCTATTCTATTCTATTCTATTCTATTCTATTCTATTCCATTCCATTCCATTCCACTCCACTCCACTCCATTCTATTCTATTCTATTCTATTCTATTCTATTCTATTCTATTCTATTCTATTCTATTCTATTCTGTTCTATTCTATTCTATTCTATTCTATTCTATTCTATTTTTATTCCATTCTATCTGTATTTAGAGCATAGCACATGGAATCATCGGCTGGAAGGGACCTCAGAGCTCTTGTATAAGGTCAAAATATCTTATACTGTCCTGCTCAAATGATTGCCCAGTCTAGTTTTGTAAGCCTCTAGCAATAAAGCACCACAAATCCAGGAGGTAAGTTATTCCATTTAATTGTTGATAGTAAGATCTATCCAACCAGGGTCCACCTGCGAAGATCTTGAATTCTCCAGCTCTGGAGGATTTTCAGAAGAGGCTGGCCAGCCAAATCTCATCAAAGCTCAGCAGGTTGCAGAGGAATCATTTCCAGTATATTTCATAACTGTACATCCAACGTTATTCTACCTTGCTAATTCTATGTTGGCTCCTTCAGAGCTAAGAAAAGTAGCAGGAGGCTCAAATGACACACACACACACACACACCATTCCAAAAAAAGTAGGCTAGGGGTTTTTCTACTTCTTAACCTAATTTTTATAAGCATCACACCCGCTGTTGTCCAAAGGTCAGTTTTAGCAGGGACCAATAGAGTCCACAAGTGTGAGACGAACAGCTGTATCCATTTCATAAATAAATACTTGACTTACGACCACAATTGAGTCCAACATTTCTCTTCCTAAGTGAAACATTTGTTAAATGATTTCGCCCCCCCCCCATTTTACGACCTTGTTTGCCATGGTTGTTAAGTAAATCACTACAGTTCTTAAGTTGATAACTATGTCCATCTCATTAAGTTATAACAATGTCCATCTCATCAAGTTAATCACAATCACAATATTTCATAAAATAAATACAGGGAGTCGTTGACTTACAACCTTAATTGAGCAAAACGTTCTTGTTGCTAAGTGAAACATTTGTTAAGTGACTTTTGTTCCCCATTTTACAAGCTTTCTGGCCACAGCCGTTAAGCGAATCACTGCAGTTCTTAAGTGAGGAGCACGGTTGTTAAATGAACCTGGCTCCCCCGTTGACTTTGCTTGTCAGAAGGTCGCAAAAGGGGATCATGTGACCCCAGGACACTGCGACCGTCGTAAATATGAGCCAGTTGCCAAGTGTCTGAATTTTGATCACCCTGACCGTGGGGATGCTGCAACGGTCCGAACTGTGAAAAACGGTCATAAGTCACTTGCTTCAGCGCCGTTCTAACTTTGAACATTCACTAAATGAACTGTTGTAAGTCGAGGACTACCTGTGCAATATTGACAACTCACAAAATTGTTTAAGCATCTGTGTCAGGGAGATCCCTGACATTCCGGACGAACTGAAGAATAGAATAGAATAGAATAGAATAGAATAGAATAGAATAGAATAGAATAGAATAGAATAGAATAGAATAGAATAGAATAGAATAGAAAATAGGGAATAGAATAGAAAATAGGGAATAGAATAGAATAGAATAGAATAGAATAGAATAGAATAGAATAGAATAGAATAGAATAGAATAGAATAGAATAGAATAGAACCGAACAGATCAGAGCAAAGCAAGCAGAGCAGAGCAGAGCAGAACAGAACAGAACAGAACAGAACAGAACAGAACAGAACAGAACAGAACAGAATAGAATAGAATAGAATAGAATAGAATAGAATAGAATAGAATAGAATAGAATAGAACCGAGCAGGACAGAACGGAACAGAACAGAACAGAACAGGACAGAACAGAACAGAACAGAATAGCAGAGTTGAAAGGGACTTGGAGGTCTTCTAGTCCAACCCCCTGCTTAGGCAGGAAACCCTATACCATTTCAGACAAATGGCTGTCCAATCTCTTCTTAAAAACTTCCAGTGTTGGAGCACTCACAACTCCTGGAGGCAAGTTGTTCTACTGATTAATTGTTTGCACTGTCAGGAAATTTCTCCTTAGTTCTAGGTTGCTTCTCTCTTTGGTTAGTTTCCATCCGTTGCTTCTTGTCCTGCCTTCAGGTGCTTTGGAGAATAGCTTGACTCCCTCTTCTTTGTGGCAGCCCCTGAGGTGTCTTTACGGCCTGCCAAAAACCCCATTCCAGCTCTACTGTAAGCCATTTAATGCTCATGAAAAAGCCATTATCTGTTTGAGAAGCTCCAGGGGTCAAACCCGGGCAAAGTGCTGCGTCAACGAAATGTCACCTGCCCGGCTGCATTTGACAGATGCATTGATGGCTGTTTTGGAAAGCCAAATTCTCCATAGGGGATTAGCTGGGAGACCACAGGACAGGATGAGGCGGGGAGGCGTGGAAAAGGATGGCTGTCACCGGTACAACCACTGAAGCGTGACAAGGATCTGATGCAAAGCACAAAGAGCACAATTCCTTCAGAAAGTCAGAAAACAACAAATCAGAAACCGAGAAAGGGAGGGGGGAAGAGATCTTTGGGATTCTTGCTCCTCCGAAACAGAAGCCGAACTTCAGGTGAAAAGGCCTGGGAGGAAATTAAATTCTTCTTGAAGCAAAGTGGCAAGATGACTTCCCTCAAAAGGTCCATCTGGGTGAATGGTTGACAACGGCCCGAGGGTGTGTTTACATTAACAGAGGGATAGAATCAAGATCACGTGAAGTGTTAGGACCACTTTATAATGCCTTGGTAAGGCCACACCTGGAATGCTGCATCCAGTTTTGGTCATCACGATGTAAAAAAGATGCTGAGACTCTAGAAAGAGTACAGAGAAGGGCAATAAAGATGATCAGGGGACTGGAGGCTAAAACATATAAGGAACGGTTGCTGGAATTGGGTATGTCTCTAGTTTAATGAAGAGAAGGACCAGGGGTGACATGGTAGCAGGGTTCCAATATCTCAGGGGCTGCCCCAAAGAAGAGGGAGTCAAGCTATTCTCCAAAGCGCCTGAAGGCAGGACAAGAAGCAACAGATGGAAACTAATCAAAGAGAGAAGCAACCTGGAACTAAGGAGAAATTTCCTGACAGTGAGAACAATTAACCAGTAGAACAACCTGCCTCCAGAAGCGGTGAATGCTCCAACACTGGAAGTCTTTAAGAAGAGATTGGACAACCATTTGTCTGAAAAGGTATAGGGTTTCCTGCCTGAGCAGGGGGTTGGACTAGATCAGGGCTTTTCAACCTGTGGTACGCGTACCACTTGTGGTACATTAACAAGTGGCAGGTGGTATGCAGCCCTGCCTAGCCAAGTGTAGTGGGGGAGGGAAAGAGCCAGCGCAGGCAAGGACTTACAGTGAGAGAGTCCTCTGGAGCTGCAGTGGCTGGGGAGAGACAAAGGGCCCAGGCTCAGTTCTGGCTCACCCTCCCCCGTGAGAAAGAGGGAGGAGGTGGAGAGTGGAAGGATTCTTATGTGCTTTTGTGACTTTGAAGTTCTGGGATTTGTGCAATGTGGGCTTTGTGCTCTTAAGGAGTGTTTGGCAATTTCTATTTGGCTGATGTCTAGAGTTAGCTTCTATTGCTCTCCTATTGTTAGCTGTAAGTTTTGCTGCAAGGGATTTTGAAGTATTTTTCTCCTGAATGGATTTTGCCTGTAGATTCTTTTACTTATGAATGGAGCCATTTAGGGAGGCTGCCTTAGCCGGCAGCCAATACTTACTACATTTTTTTTTCTTCCTTACTTTCCTTTCTAGCCAGTAGCTAATTCTTAAAGGGAAATGTGCCTTTTTAAGCTAGTTCACTCAGCAGTTTGTCTTTCTGTCTCTGGAGGCTTTTCCTTGTTTGATGAATATATGGAAGAGAAAAAATATGGGGGGGTTCAAATTCTTCCTTCAGAAGGAGGTGGGCATGAGAAAGAGGGAGGCAGGGAAGGAGGGAGGAAGTCCTGCCTTAGCACTTGGCCACCAGCAGCCCTGCCATTGACTTTACTTGTCAAAAGGTTGCAAAAGGGGATCACATGACCCTGGGACACTGTGACCATCATAAATATGAATCAGTTGCCAAGCATCCAAATATAAATCACATGACCCTGGGCATGCTGCAATGGTCATAAGTGTGAAAATGGTCATAAGTCATTTCAGTGCAATTGCAACTTTGAACAGGGTTTTTTTTTTGGTCACGTTTTTGACACCTTGCTAAGTGGTACTCGAATATTGCCATATCCTAAAAGTGGTACAATCGGTAAAAAGGTTGAAAAGCCCTGGACTAGATGACCTCCAAGGTCCCTTCCAACATTAGTAGTAGTAGTAGTAGTAGTAGTAGTAGTAGTAGTAGTAGTACATCCTGCAACGAGACACTTTTGACACCATTAAACACCCACATTTGCTTATCCCAGGTCCTTGGGAAGGACTCGATAGGTCCATAAAAATGCCAAACACAGTCTGAACATCTGGCTGGCTGTGCAACGAGCCGCAATAATAAATAATAATCAGCGCCTTGGATGCAGTCCCAAAACATCTGGAGCACCACTTGAACACCATCGGCATTGACAAAATCCCCATCGGTCAATTGCAAAAGGCGGCTTCACCTGGAACAGCTGACATCCTGCAACGAGACACTTTTGACACCATCAAACACCCACATCTGCCTATCCCAGGTCCTTCGGAAGGACTCGAGAGGTGAATCAAAATGCCAAATCCGGTCTGAACATCTGGCTTGACCCGGTCTGAACATCTGGCTTGACTGTGCGACGAACCATAATCATAGTAATGACAAACAGGAACAATATCCTTCTGCACGGTGACCTTTTTATGCGAGGCAGACATCCCGTTCAATCTGCATGGGAAGCCAAATCCCAAAGCCATTTGCACATTTATTCACAGCCCATTAAATTCACTTAAAAAGCAAGATTATTTCTCAGACAAAGCAACAGCCAGGTTTTAGGCCAACACATCGCCCCATCTAACATGCCATCCAAATGGCCCTCGTTATATAGATAAAACGTTTTTATCTCAGCCTTCCAGATTTAATCACTACATTTGCATCCTTTGTTCCTATAACAGCCAAACCAGTTGGGAGTCTCCTAGCCCTGGGGAGAGGGGAAACCCTCATTTCGACTCATTTCCACCTGTCAGGTTTAAAATTTCAAAAATAAACGTAGATTAACATATTCGGGTTTTATTTAGGAGCGTTATCAATGCCTGCATAATGTGTGTTCTTTTTTTCTTTTCTTTTTCTTTTTCTTTTTCCAGAAAAGAGGTAAGACAAAGATCCATCGGTGTTTTTTTAAGCTGATGTTGTCAGAAAGAAAATTGGAATCTGGAGCGCAGATAGTAGGATTAAAAACCGCAGTTTTATCTCCTGTAATGATATCCAGTTGAGGGTTTCTCACTGCAACAAATAAAGCAGAAGGAATAAAATGGCCGCTAATGATAAAATGTGACGCCACGTTAACATGATTCCTCTCAGCTTCTTTCATTGCAATTCTGCACATCTTTTCTCTCCTCTGCCCATCATCTCTCTCTCTCTTTCTGTCTCTCTCTTTCTCTCTCTGTGTGTTTCTGTCTCCCAGAGATAGCTAGATAATGATAGATAGATAGATAGATAGATAGATAGATAGATAGATAGATAGATAGATAGATAGATAGATAGATAGATAGATAGATAGATAGATATAAGAAAGAAAGAAAGAAAGAAAGAAAGAAAGAAAGAAAGAAAGAAAGAAAGAAAGAAAGAAAGAAAGAAAGAAAGAAAGAGAAAGAAAGAAAGAAAGAAAGAAGGAAGGAAGGAAGGAAGGAAGGAAGGAAGGAAGGAAGGAAGGAAGGAAGGAAGGAAGGAAGGAAGGAAGGAAAAGAAAGAAAGAAAGAAAAAAAGAAAGAAAGAAAGAAAGAAAGAAAGATGGATCATAGATAGATAGATAGATAGATAGATAGATAGATAGATAGATAGATAGATAGATAGATAGATAGATAGATAGATAGATAGATAGATAGATAGATAGATAGATAGATAGATAGATAGATAGATAGATAGATAGATAGATAGATAGATAGACAGACAGACAGACAGACAGACAGACTCTCTCAGGCTCAGATTAACAGAGTTGGAAGGAGAGATCGTTGGAGAGACAACCCCTTGCTCAAGCAGGAGACCCTATACCATTTCAGACAAATGGATCTCCAATCTCTTCTTAGAAAACCTCCGGTGATGGGAGCATTCACACCTTCTGGAGGCAAGCCATCCCACTGATTAATTGTTCTCACTGTTAAGAAATTTCTCCTTAGTTTTAGATTGATTCTCTCCTTGGTTAGTTTCCATCCATTGTTTCTTTCTTGCCTTTTGGTGCTTTGGAAAATAACCCCCTCGTCTTTGTAGAAGCCCCTCAAATATTGGAACGCTGCTATTATGGGTCCCCTAGTTCTTAGCATTAGCATATGGTTCGTCACCAACCTTGATGTTTGCAAACTTGAGTTCAGAAATGTAAGTCTGATCCCAAAACTACCCCCACCACTGTCAGATTGGCCTGGTTTGTACTGACCCCAAATCACCCGGCCTTCTTTCATGCCTAAGGCAGAACTAGAACTCACAGTCTCCTGGTGATTGGTCCAAATTCACTCAGACGGCTTTCATGGCTAAGGTGGGACTTAAACTCATGGTCTCCTGCTTTCTAGCAAGGTGCCTTAACCACTAGACCAAGCTGGCTCTGAAATTTATGGCCAATTTTCTCAAGCAAAGGTGGTCATGAAAGAATTATACCCATTCATTTCATGGTTGTTGTTTTTTTTAAGTCCATTCTAGACCTTGGAGGCCTGGAGGAGGCTTCCCAGGCCTAGAACGGCCTGCCGGAAGTGTGTGGATGCCACTTCCGGAAGTCCATTCTAGGCCTCGGAGGCCTGGAGGAGGCTTCCCAGGTCTAGAACGGCCCACAGGAAGTGCATGGATGCCACTTCCAGAAGTCCATTCTAGGCCTTGGAGGCCCAGGCCTGCATCGAATAAGAGAAGCGGTTGTTCAGGTATTTGAATCCCACCACTGGGCAAAATTCAATGTTTCACTTAGCAACAGAAAATTGGGGTTCACTTGTGGTCGTAAATCAAGGATTACCTGCATCACTTTAAACTGGTTGTTTTTTTTCTGAGATTGTGTATATTTGAAAACTTTTTAGGCTGCCTTTTAGGAGAAAAACTCTCCCTCTGGCAGGCAATCGTTTAAAAAAATGCACATGGTGAAACAGCCTTAAAACTCACAAACCCACACACACAAAAATTCAAAGTATAACCAAGCATTAATAATCGTAAATGGTAGCTTATGGGTTATAGTCCTCTGTCACCCCTCTTCTCTCTCTCCCTCCTTCTTTTCCTCTCTCTTTCACATCATTTAACGTTAAAAACAAGAAAGACGTCACATTCATTCTTTCTAATAATGGGAGCTGATGCCATTTGTAGGGCTGGGTGTTTTGGTCTAATCTCACTTTGTGGGGACGTTATCTTAAATTAAGAGCCGCTTCCTTTCCGATAAATATGGTATCTGTTGCAATCTGGAAAATATGAGTAAGTTTTCAGTAAAAAAAAATAATAATAAAGGAAAGGAAAATGAGTTTTCGGTTTCTAATTATGTGCCTCACTGAGACCAATGTCCTTGTGCGTCATGGCAGCGAATTGGATGCAGTATCTGATGTCTCCATCGGTCCAGCCAATTCTCTTTACTGGGGAATTACTGTACTTACACAAGGCTGAAATTAATTTATCTACATATTGCCCGGAGATAACAGGAAATAAGAATAATTCTGCTATCTGTTTCACATTTTAATACGTCTTTGATCTTCCCGAGAGAAGAGGACTGTGTGGGTCTTTGATTGGCACTTGGATGGAACACTAAGAAGTTCTCCTGAAGTTCTACCAGCGGGTATGAATTTCTTTCTCGAGGTCCCTCCTTCACTTTGATCAAGAAAATGATGCCCTCAGCTTCATAATATGAGGCCCTTCTTCAAAGCAAATCCAGCTCACTTCACATAACCCTACAAGACATCTTGAAAGCAGTTGTGGAGAAGAAACTGGATGACCTGAGGGAAAACGTTCAGCTTTCACTCCTCCTAACTACAGTATCCTTCTTTAGATTTATTTATTTAATTTGTATCACGCCTTTATTCTTTTTACAAATTACTCAAGGTGGCAGGTATATCCAACTTATCTTCCTTCTCCTATTTTCCCCACAACAAAGAACTGTAAGGTCAGTTGGGTTGTGATAGAGGGAATGGCCCAAAGCCACGTGGGACTAGGTGGGACTAGAACTCACAGTCTCCTGGTGATTGGCCCAAAGTCATCCATCCTGCTTTCAGGCCTAAGATGGGACTAGAACTCACAGTCTCCTGGTGTTTGGCCCCAAATCATCCAGCCAGCTTTCATGCCTAAGGCGGGACTATAACTCATTATCTTCTGGTGATTGGCCCAAAGTCATCCATCCTGCTTTCAGGCCTAAGGTGGGACTAGAACTCACAGTTTCCCTGTAATTGGCCAAACCCACCCATTTGGCATTCTTGGCTATGGCAACACTAGAACTCACCATCTCCTGCTTTCCAGCCTGGCGTCTTAAGCACTAGACCAAACTAGCTCTCTTGATTTTTGGATTCTTGGTAAGATGCTCTCGTTTCTGCAATGCAGAAGAAAACCTTAACTTTTCTTTCATGGGTTGGTACTGTGATGTTGTTGTGATTCCTCGCCAGCCAGTGGATCCGGCAGCTGAGTCTGAGGAATCAGATGAGGAGGAGGGGCCTGGAGTGACATTAGAGGAAGGCTCTGAGGAGCTCCAAGACTTACAGTTGGACGAGGAGCCTGGCCCCTCTACTCGCGCTCAGGCTGAGACAGAGCTGTGCTGGGAGCCTGAGTTGGACAGTGATGAAGAACAGTTGGGACAAATGCAGGATGCACGAAAGCGCAGGCAAGAGAAGCGAGTAGGACAGAGGAATGTAATGGGGCGGCTCCAAAGGCAAAGGAGAAGGCATTAGGAAGCCACGCCTTGGCTGAATAATAAAAGGGAAGGTGTGGGAGGTGCTGGTTGCCGAAGGCAACCGTTCGTGTTGAGGAATCGAGTTTCTGTGGACTGTGTTTGTTTGCCTTGGACATTGACTCAGGTCTATGAGAATAAAAGGGGTTGGTTTTTTCTTGCGGTTCCTGCCTGTTTCTTGGAAGAAGGGTTTCTCCTTGTGAGTATAACAAAGACTCACGTAGGCTGGGACAGAACAGATGTTTCTGCAGTTCTACCACACATTTAATCCCTGAAGTGTCACTGATTCTGTGGTGTATGTTGTGAGTTTGCTCAGATCAAACAAAGGATAGTAAGAGTTATCCTTAGCAAATAAAAAGGAGTGAAGAATAGCAAGGGAAAAATATATTAGTCAACAGAGCTGAAGGAGTTCTGTTGGATGAGAAGCTAAACATTTTCAAAGAAAAAAAAAAACAAGAAAGTCCAGTTGCCTTTTGGAAATAGCATCGTTGGGGCAACCATGACCTAGATGACTGAGAATCTCAATAGACAACTATAATGCCCGTTTGCATGGCCTTAATGATCTCAAAAATCATTCTCTAGATCCTCATGATAGCAACTGGGCAACCTAAAATCTGGGAGATCATGTATATCTCAAATAGCAAAGAAAGAGAAAAAGGTTTGATTTCAGAATTTAACTGCCACAATTCCAATTTCAACTTAAAAGTCTGCCTTGAGAATTATTCAGTTTGTCAGATTTTACAGACAAACATCATGTGAAGAATTGGTAAGTAATACTTACTTAGTAAGGAACTTACTGGGGAGCCTGAGTAAGACCATACCTGGAATATTGCATCCAGTTTTGGTTGCCATGTTATAAAAAATATCTTGAGACTCTGGAAAGAGTGCAGAAAAGAGCCACAAAGATGATTAGGGGACTGGAGACTAAAACATACGAAGAACAGTTGCAGGAATTGGGAATGTCTAGTGACCTAATGAAGAGAAGGATTGGGGGGGGGGGGACATGATAGCAGTGTCCCAATATCTCAGGGGCTGCCACAAAGAAGAGGGAATCAAGCTATTTTCCAAAGCACCAGAAGGCAAGACAAGAAACAATGGATGGAAATTAAACAAGGAGAGAAGCTACCTAGAACTAAGGAGAAATGTCCTAATGGTAAGAACAATCAACCAGTGGAACAATCAACTTGCCTTCAGAAGTTGTGGGTGCTCCATCATTGGAGGTTTTTAAGAAGAGACTGGACAGCCCCTTGTCTGAAATGGTATAGGGCAGGGGTAGGCAACCTTGGCTCTTTTATGACTCGTGGACTTCAACTCCCAGAATTCCTGAGCCAGCTTAACTTAGCTGGCTCAGGAATTCTGGGAGTTGAAGTCCACGAGTCATAAAAGAGCCAAGGTTGCCTACCCCTGGTATAGGGTCTCCTGCTTGCGCAGGGGGTTGGACTAGAAGACCTCCAAGGTTCCTTCCAGCTCTGTTATTCTGTTGTTGCTGTTCATGATAAATATTTGTAAGAAGAACATTTTCTCACTAAAGAAAATTCTGCTCTGACTGTCATTGAGAGTGTGTGATTAAGTAGAACTGGATTTTGAAAATCTGGAAGCATAATGTTTTATTGAAAAACAGATACATTTCTTCAGGCTCCGTTTTCAGAGTTTTACTATTGATGTGAAATGTGCCAAATTGACTTCAATGACTATCAAGCATAATAGTCAAGGAAAAGAAAACCAGAAGAAAAATGAATACTGAAAGCAAAGCTAGAAACCAGGCAATTAAATATAGTGTGAGATTTTTTTGCTGGTTGCCACTGGGGCTGTACCTGAAAGGGTGTGAACTAAATTTAATGCTTAGATAACAGATCAACAGGTAGGTAGGCAGATTGTGTAAATATGTAGATTGATAGCCCAGTATTACATGAGAAGGATTTAATTGGCCAGATGACCTATTTTTCAAAGGACACTCATTTGTTTAAAGATATGTTGGATTGGAATAGTGTTTGATTTCAGTTCTGGCTTAAGCCGAGGAGACTAGGAAGGAGATGCAACAAGCAGGAATATTTTGACATCCTCAAAGCAGAAAGTTACCTAGTCACCATTTTCCCCACAAAGCAGAAATAGTATGCAGCTTCTTTTAAATCATGATAATTATTCTACATGTGTATCTCTAAACCGTATATAGCAGATAACATTCTTAGCATGCTTTAGCTGACAATTTTGAGGAAATAGATTTAGGATCAGAGATTCCTACAAGATGAAATTTGATTTTTAAGGACTTCCTCCTTCCTTCCTTTCTTTCTTTCTTCCTTTCTTCCTTCTTTCCTTCCTTCCACCCTTTCTTTCTTCCTCCCTCCCTCCTTTACTTTTTCTCTTCCTTTCCTCCTTCCTTCCTTCTTTCCTTCCTACCTCCCTCTTGTCCTTTCTCCCTCCTTCCTTTTCTTTCTTCTTTCTTTCCTTCCTTCCACCCTCCCTCCCTGCCTCTTTTCCTTCCTTCCTTCCTTCCTTCCTTCCTTCCTTCCTTCCTTCCTTCCCTCCTTTTCTTCCTTCCTTCCTTCTGTTTTTCTTTTCCTTTCTTTTCATATCTTTTCCTTCCTTCTTTCCCTTCTCCCTCCCTCCCTCTTTTCTTTTTCTTTCCTCTTCATATCCTTCCTTCCTTTTTTCCTTTTTTTCTTCCTTCCTTCCTTCCTTCCTTCCTTCCTTTCTTTCCTTCTCCTCCTCCCCCCCTCCTCCTCCCCCTCTCTCTGGAAGAAACCAAGAGATTTCAGGTGTCTGCATTTTCAAGGGATTTATTTTTGTTAGGGCTTTAGGTCAACTTAACAGGTATGTTTTAATGAAAACATTACCTTTTGGTGACCTTCAGGATTTGAAGGTGAAAATGCAGTCAGCAGCAAAAGGAATTTGAAGCGTCATGGATAAAACTGTCAGTGCCTGAGACATTTGTTTTGTTTTGTTTTTGCCTTAAAGCAAGTATCTTTCTCCAGCAATTTTTAACACATACACACACAATCTGGATAGCCTGAAACGAGGAGGATATATAAACTTAAGGCTGAGGCAGAAAAACAGAGGTTAAAAAAAGGTTACAGTTTTAGAAGCCCTATGCCACTTTATTTCAACGACTATTTCAGCCATGTCTTTAAAAAACAGCTCAAAACCCAGCAATTACAGAAACTCAGAGCGGAAAAAAGAGATTATAAATCTATTGGGTCAGAATTGCTTTCTGCCTTCCGATTCGGCTGCTTCGCAGAAATATTACTTTTCAAAAAGCATCGCCCCCTTCAAATCCGTTTGGCTAAAGAGGCTTTATTTTTCTGAATTTCGCCGCATGGGGACAATGCTGTCAGTGACCTGTCCTTGGGCAGTGTGGTTGTTGCTTTTACACTTGGCGAGTTAGGAGGTAGCCCGGTGATGTGTGCAAATGTGTCGTCTGGTGTTGTGTAACCTCCCACATTCTGTAGCCTTCCTGGCTTCCCATGTTCCATCTTGAGAGGACCTCAAGAAGAAACTTCTCACGTGGAGCTTTTTCATTACTGGTGAAAGCCTTAACCTTAACAGAATAACAGAGGTGGAAGGGACCTTGGAGGTCATCCAGTCCAACCCCCCTTCTCTAGCAGTCGCTCTTCTCTGCACTTTTTCCAGAGTCTCAACATCTTTTCTATATTGTGGTGAGCAAAACTGGATGCAGTATGCCAAGTGTGGTTTTACTAAGACTTTGTAAAGCTGTACTAATGCGTCATGTGATCTTGATTCCATCCCTCTATTAATGCAGCCTTTCTTTATCCTTCTCTCAAAACTAGTGTCTTTCCTTCTGCAGCCCTTGGAAGCACACAACTTATTCAGGAACCTGGACACTTCAGATCTGGTCATCTGGAAAACAAATTTGCTGTGTCAGGATGAGCCACAGAATCTTTCTTTCTCTTTTTCTCTCTCTCTCTCTCTTTTCTTAAAATAATTTTATTAATGTCATAATTAAAAAGATAAAAATACAAACTAAAAAGGTGAAAGAATAAAAATAGAAAATAGAAAGTGCGGAAAAGAAGGGAAGGGGAATGAAACAGAAAAAAGAAAAAGAAGAATATAGTAAAGAAAAAAAGAGAGATAGAAAGAAATTACTTCTCCTTCATCACAAGTATAAACAATGTCGGTAACTTATCACCTTCTCTTCCTTCCCTATCTTATCTCTTATCTATAAACAAATCCTTAAAACCTCATTGTTCAATCCTGATCAGCAAAAGTCCATTAAGCATTACCAGAGATCACAGCTTATCTATTTTAACCTCAATCAAATCAACCAACTTTAAACTCCTTCCTTTTTTACTTTAAATTAATCTTGATCTTTAATCCTTTCAAATAATGTCCTATTCCAGGGGTAGGCAACCTTGGCTCTTTTATGACTTGTGGACTTCAACTCCCAGAATTCCTGAGCCAGCCATGCTGAGGGGAAAGGGAGAGGTTTCCATGCTGAGCCATGCTGGCTCAGGAATTCTGGGAGTTGAAGTCCATGAGTCATAAAAGAGCCAAGGTTGCCTACCCCTGTCCTATTCCTTTATTTCTTTTTCATTTTTTTCTTTGATTTTAACAGGTCTCTTTTATAAATCCAATACAGGAAAGTTATCCAGGTCACTTTTTTGCTTTCTTATGTGTATATGCCATTTAATTATTAAGACATCAGCCAGTTTCATTTGTATATCCAGTGTAACATCTTTTTCCATATCATTCTAGTAGCCTGTCATTTTTAAATCTATTTTCAAATCAGGCTCAGTCTTGTCCGGTAAAACCTGTTCCTCTTCCTTATCAACTTTTAAACATAGCCCATCTATAATGGCAGACTCTTTTAAATTTAACTTCTGGATCCATTGTTCACAAATATTGTCCAGTACCTCCACTGCTAAACTATTCCTTTCTATATTAGGAAGTCAAATTTAAATGTTCTTCTCCTTTTAATTGTAATTCTTAGTTCCTTCTAGTTCCCTCCAGTGTCCAACTTTCAAAGTCCCATCTTATCACGTCTTTCCTCAAGAATTCAAAACGACAGCATTTCCCCACAGGAAGGATTGCTATAATTAATTTCAAAATCTTATTTCAAATCAATTTGGACCCTTAGTCCTTTTGTAACTCTCCACAACTCAAACTCTCCAAAATAAACACCCTTCTGTTGTTTATTTCTAAGTCCTTTAACTTTTTTATTCAAAACCTGAATTTGAATTAAGGACTGAAGGAAGCTCACACAGTGCTTTAAAAAAAAAAAAAAGAGCGATAGCACTTAGACTTATATACTGCTTCATAGTGCCTTACAGCACTCTCTGAGCAGTTTACAAATGTCAGCATATTTCCCCCAATAATCTGGGTTCTCATTTTACCAACCTTGGAAGGACTGAAGGCTGAATCAACTTTGTTGATCCAAAGGTTTCTTATTGTTGCAAAGCAGTAATGAGTCAATTTCTGAAAGTGATTTTAAAAAATGAGGCTCAGCAAACCTTATGTCCATGTGGAATGCTTAATGCAGAGGTCCCCAACCTTTTGGGCACCAGGGACCGGTTCCGTGGGGAGAGGTTTTCCCGCAGACCGGAGGATGCGTGGTTTTGTGTGCTGCCTGCATCCCGCAGATGGGGCTTTGCTTGTTTGTGCAGACCAGTTGCTGGCATACGCGGCCCGGTACTGGTCCATGGACCAGGGGTTGGGGACCCCTGATTTAATGGTTTTGAGCTTGATTGAAATCCCTCAACTCCCAGCCACTCGGTTCACAAGTCAAACCACAGATCCTGCAGTCTATTCACAAGGAGAAACTGCCCGGAGTATGAGTGGGCAATCTCATAATCTCTCCTTTTTCCAGAGAGACTTCTGCAGTCAGAATTTGCTGTGTCTCTGCCACAATGCCATCCTGGCTATTTCAGGGATATCTGTTTTGCCATGAATCGTCACTGAGAGTCCAAGCCATAGAATTTCTCCAAAGCAGCAAGATTTGACTGAGAATCTACCGTTCTTAAACCAGAGACATGGAATGATATTTCAGGAACAAATTGCCATGTAGGCTCATAAATAATCATGAAATTGCCAGCTCATACAAGCGTCCTTGCCCATAACATTGCATCTCTCTCTACAAAATAAGGCTCCTTCTATTGTATTCATTGTCAGAGACAGACAGACAGACAGACACTGGAACACTACCAACAGCTGAAAATGTGAGCTGGTTGTCAAGTCTCCAAAATGCAATCATGTGACCATAAGGGAAGGCAGCAACTGGAACTCAAAAAATGGGTTGTAAGTAGCTTTGAAGACTACCAGTACAACAGAATGTGAAATAAGTATAACATCAAATTGTACAAAAGTTAATTTTAAAAACCAGGGAGTGAGAAGTAATTAGCAAATCCAAAGGCATAACATAAAAGAAACAGCTAAGGTTGCCATCCCAAAATTAAAACAAAATTGTAGCTCTACCTACCTAATAAATCATGTGTTCTTATCAGGCAAGAATGTTACACATCTTAGCACCAGGAGACAAACATCTATACGTTGCTGTCTCTATTTAGCATTGCTTCAGAACTTACTAGGGCTATGGAGGAAGTGTAAGAACATAATATATAACATCAAAAGATATAATTGGAACATTGAAGAGAAATGTACAACTGACCTTAGGGAAGATATATCAGAGCTGTTGCAGAGGGAAGGAAGGAGTGAGTTGTTAAGATAGACAGACAGACAGAAGGAGAAGAAGAAGAAGAAGAAGAAGAAGAAGAAGAAGAAGAAGAAGAAGAAGAAGAAGAAGAAGAAGAAGAAGAAGAACGAGGAGGAGAAGGAGGAGGAGAAGGAGAAGGAGGAGGAGAAGGAGAAGAAGGAGGAGGAGAAGAAGAAGGAGGAGGAGGAGGAGAAGAAGAAGGAGGAGGAGGAGGAGGAGAAGAAGAAGGAGGAGGAGGAGGAGGAGGAGGATATCCGTTCAGTCATGTCCGAATCTTGGCGATTCTATGGACCAGGTCCATATATATTCTCAGATTGATCTATACATGCCATAAATAAATAAATTTTCCAAACATTTCTATACTTTTATTCAGTCCTTCAATCTTCACTTTCTCTAGTCGAGATTTCTTTCCTTGTATTCTAAGTTGACGTCTTTTTTTTCATAGAAAAATCTAACATACACACATACCTATGTTTGTTTGCAAGAGATACTTTGGAGAATTAATACATATATGTTTCTAAAAGTGGCTTACTGAAACGGGTAAATTAACTGCCAGAAGTAACTGAAATGTGACATCCGTCTTTTTTAAACAAAGGGAAACAAAAGGAAAGAAAGAAAGCAACCTTTTCACACAGGATTTAAATCTGACAAGTTGGACTTCGTTAAACTTGGCAAAAAAAAAAAAAGAGGTTTTCAAGAAACAAAAAAGACTCCGGCACACACACACACACACACACACACACATTGCACTACTCAGGGTTTGTAAAATTGAATTGCTCTGGAAACTGAATTAACCAACATGATTCATCTTGTCTTTCAAAAAAAACAACAACCCATGTTTGTTTAAAAATAGAGAATTTGCTGGCACCTTTTGTTGCCTTGATTTTAGGGGAGGATTAAGTTAAATCTGTCTGAATCATTTTAACACTTTGCTACAGCCACAGGTAGCCGTAGTAATCCCTTCCTTTATACAAACACAGATGCAGCCGCACAAATCTGACTTATTAAGAGTGGAGTAGACTTTTGTGATATCCAGGTGGGTCAGTCCAAGAGGATCCTCTACTTCTGATGGGACCAGTACAGGGAGTATTGCTTTTAGAGAGCTAACCAGGGTTTTAATTAGGAAACCGTGACCATCCTAGGCCAAGCTAAGTCTAAAAATGCCAGAGAATTCCTGGAAGCCTGGCACTCAGACAAATCAGCCATCAACACGCGCATAGAGATAAACAACAGCTACATACTATTCAAAAAGAGACAATCAAAAAGCCCAAAACACCTCCTCACCAGCAATCAACCGCAGATGAGCAGAGACTAACATCAATGTTAACACTAGACTAACAATCAAGAGGCAAATAATATCCCAATCAAGAAACTGCCAAGCAAGCTAATAGTAAACAATAGTCCAATCAAAGAACCACCAAGACCAACATCAACAGGACATGCCATTTGAATATAAACAGAGAGCAAACCCTACTCCCTTCTAGCACTGATGATGTTGCCTAGTTGGGCAATGAGACGTCTGCAAGAAAACCACCAAGCTCAGAGAGCACCAAGGACCCCACAATTCAACCCTGAGTTACACATATTCTCTTCTATGGGTGCTAGCACTAGGTTACTTTGAGTCAATTAATTTCTAGGGTTACAAGGGCTGTTGTTGCATCAACCTGGGAAAGAATCTATTTTGTTCCAAAGGAGGAAATAAAATTTGAAGGGCCACCTCTCTCCACTCATATCTAGACCCTCTTTGAGGGAGATAGGGATCCAGAAATGCAACGTATAAATAAAATAAATTAATCTACCCTCAGGTCCAGCAAGAGGGACATGTTCTCGGTTCCATCAGCTAGAGAGATTCCTCTGGGGGAGCCCAAAAAGAAAGGTTTTTCTGACTTGGCCCCTCCAATAGATCTGATTGGCCCCTGACTCCCCTGGCTTTTCACAGGGTCCTGAAAACATGATTTTGCTAAAGGATGTGCATACTGAGGAGTGTGGTAGAGATTCTTTAGAGCTGCATTCGTTGTTATGGATCGATGTGACTCCCTCGGTTAAGCATTTTGTTATATAGTTATTATGCAGGTGTTGTATTGTTTTTATTGTTCCTAAATTGCTACATTGCTTTGATGTTTTTATATCGTTTGTTCATTGTTCGGGAGCTAACCAGAATCATATATTGAGATGGGCAACTATATAAATAAAGATGGATGAATGGATAGATAGATGAGAAATAGATGAAAGAGGAGAGAGAGATGAGAGATGAGAGATGATGGATGGATGGATGGATGGATGGATGGATGGATGGATGGATGGATGGATGGATGGATGGATGGATGGATGGATGGATGGACGGACGGACGGACGGACGGACGGACGGATGGATAATGATAGATGAAACAGTAGGTAGATTATAGGAGAGAGAAAGATTATACATGATAGAGGATGGATGGATTGATGGTTGGATGGATGATAGATGAAAGAGTAGATAGATGATAGGAGAGAGAGATTATAGATGATAGAGGATGGATGGATGAAAGAGTAGATAGATGATAGGAGAGAGAGATTATACATGATAAATGATAGAGGATGGATGGATGAATGGATGGATGATAGATGATAGATGAAAGACTAGATAGATGATAGAAGAGAGATTATACATGATAGAGGATGGATGGATTAGATGAAAGAGTAGATAGATGATAGAGAGATTATACATGATAGAGGGTGGATGGATGGATGGATGGATGGATAGATGATAGATGAAAGAGAAGATAGATGATAGAATAGAGAGAGAGATTATACATGATAGATGATGGATGGATGGATGGATGGATGGAAGTAGATAGATGATAGGAGAGAGAGATTATACATGATAGATGATAGAGGATGGATGGATGATAGATGAAAGAGTAAGATATAGGGGAGAGAGATCATACATGATAGATGATGGCTAGATGGCTAGATGGATGATAGATGAAAGATGAAAGAGAAGATAGATGATAGGAGAGAGAGAGATTATACATGATATATGATGGATGGATGGATGGATGGATGGATGGATGGAAGATAGGCAGGCAGGCAGGCAGGCAGACAGATATAGATCAAGGATAAAATCTTGAAGATAGGAACAGGAGATTCCAGGTAGAAGGAGGTGAGCTGCAGTGCTTCCACACATGTTCTCGACTGATCGGTTGGGGAGACATTACGATCATGCTGCCCCCAGACCCAATCCCTTGCTCAACATGGCAGGAAAAGTATGATGGCTAAATCCAGGGATAGCCACACCAACAGTTGATTTTGGTTGAACGTCCTGTGAACTTTGGCTTTACTTTGGTCAAAGGAAGCTGAGATCGTTTTGTTGGACGGGAAGAAAAGTTGGCCAGAAGAAGAAAGGGGAGGGGCATGAGAGGAGAGGTGGGGTTTATTTCTGAAGTCCCACCCCCTGATCTTATCCAAACCACATCAAAGGATGACGGTAACAAACGCAGCCTTCCAATTAGATTCGATCCTCTGCTGCATCTTCTCCCTAAAACACACACAGCTGGAAACTCTGCCCGTATTCCTGATTGGAGGGAACCCAAACCCACTTGTAATTAATTACAAGGTTTGAACCATTTGTTTTGACAATTTGGGGAGTGTGCACTCTTCAAGTATTTGGGCCCTACCCTGCTGCCTTTTTCTTGCCTTCCAAAGCCTCCCTGCTTGATTAATCTCTCACAGACAGAGCTGAATTGTAAATCAGGCCATTAATTAAAACATAATTCATCATGATTATTAATCAGGGTGCAAAAAGGGAGAGATTTTTGCATTGCCTTCACGCAGGTGGATCCAGCAGGACTGCCTTCTCCTAACCGAACACCTGCAAATGAGAAAGAAAAAAATGTCCTGCCGAGTTTATCCTGGACGTAGAAACAATACGGGGGAAATTGATTTTGAATATGTTTATTTCACACTCTTTCTCCCGGCTTTTGATGATGGCTGTTATTTTTTTTTTTCCCCTTACAGGCACTTCCTGATAAAACAAGGGCATTTCAACGTGATGAAATTAGAAGGCAATTATTACCTGAAGTCAAACAAACCCCTGCCATGCATAAAAAGTGAAGAAATTCCAGTTGGCTCACCTGCCCAATTATAGTTAGGCTGCGTAACCAGCTCCAGTTAGATTTTTGGCTGGAGATCTTCAGGAATTATTCTGGGAATTGGAGGAGACATGTTCCATCTTATGCCATTGCTATGTGTACTTGCAGGCTTTAGCTTTAGGCTGAAACTGTGGGAAGATCTTCAATTTATACCTGGAATGTCTATCCTTTGCCACTTTAAGCTGTGTGGACTTCAACTCCCAGAGTTCCCTAGCCAGCATGGCTGCCTGGGGGATTCTGGGACTCGAAGTCCACAAGTCTTAAAGTGGCAATAGTTGGACACCCTGGTCTAAACTCTGGGTGAGATCTTCGACCTGCTGCCAAATGAATTGCAACTCAAGGTTGGGGAGGTCCTTTGCCAAATTACTGACTTGTAAAACTTATATTTTTATATATGTATATATATTCAGATTTTAAGCTTTAACAGTGGAGTTCTTTGAGCAAATTCAAAAGTGATCTTTAATTCACATCTCTTAAACCAGGGCTTTTCAACCAGTGGTACGGGTACCACCTGTGGTACATTGGCACCTGGCAGGTGGTACATGACCATCCTAGAAAAGTGGTAGCGGGGGAGGGGAATGAGCTGAACCGGTGGCAGTACCACACAAGCCTGAGCGAGAGACGGCTGGAGCTGCAGGGCTGTCAGGGCTCAGTGAAAGCGCCAGGATCAGCGCCAGGCTCCAGCTGGAGCTCGGCGCTGATCCTGGCGCTTCTGCTGAGCCCAGAAGAAGCGCCAGTCAGCTGGAATGTTGCAGCATCTCCAGGGTCTTATGATTTACATTCAGATGCTTGGCAACTGATTCATATTTATGACGGTCACAGTGTCCCAGGGTCATGTGAAGTGATCAAAACCTGCCGCAACCACCCAGCAGACGGGGGGGGGGGAATAAAAACCAAACACCTCCCCATCCCCACTGCCAATCCTCAACAGAAATGCTCACAACAATGAAAACCTCGGACAGGAGGAAGAGCGCCGCCGGGCGGGCAGGCGTCTTGCTCGGCTGAGGCTTGGGGGGGCACTTTTTTCAATGCCATTGTAACTTCGAACTGTCACTAAGTGAACTGTTGTAAGTCGAGGACTACCTGTACTTTATCACTTTTTTCCTTTTTTTTTTGGTCATCAAGTTTTTCACACCTTGCTGGGTGACTGTTGCCATATCCTAAAAGTGGTACAATGGGTGAAAAGGTTGAAAAGCCCTGTCTTAAACAAAGG
The DNA here is from genome assembly GCA_023970755.1 of Azemiops feae. Classification (NCBI taxonomy): domain Eukaryota; kingdom Metazoa; phylum Chordata; class Lepidosauria; order Squamata; family Viperidae; genus Azemiops; species Azemiops feae. Next base: position 254,993 of record JALGBA010001335.1, on the reverse strand, counting down.
TTAGGTGGGACTTACGGCAGCTCCCAAAAGAAGAAGAAAAAATCATTATGCCTGCCTGGGGAATTCTGGGACTTGAAGTCCACAAGTCTTAAAGCATCCATGGTTGGACACCCCTGACTTACACCATCAAGGAGCAATTACAGCTTCTGGAAATGAACTCTTCTGCATTGTTGAAAAACCTGATGTGAACAAGAGGAGACAACAGAAATATTGTCCCTTTGGACACGCATGGACAACACCAATCTGAGGGGTCCTTGGTGCTCTCTGAGCTTGGTTGTTTTTCTTGTAGACATTTCATTACCCAAACTAGGTAACATCACCAGTGCTGCACTGAAGATGTTACGTAGTTTGGATAATGAAACTTCTGCAAGAAAAACAACCAAGCTCAGAGAGCACCAGGGACCCCTCATTTCAATCCTGAGCTACACATATTCCCCTTTATTGGTACAACATCAATCTGTCTTGCTAGATTTGTCCTATCAGTTCACGCTTTATTAAACAGCCAGCGCAACTTGTAAGAGGAATCTCAAATCTTTTTTGGAGAGGAGAATTCAAAGTATCTCAGGTCCTAGCTGACGTAGCTGGAGGGTACTTATTCCCAGAAATATTATGCAGAGCTCTCTCTCTCTCTCTCTCTCTCTCTCTCTCTCCCTCTCTCCCTCTCTCTCTCTCTCTCCCTCCCTCCCTCCCTCTTTCTCTCTCTCTCTTTAATGGTATGGGTGTAATGCTCTTACTAATCCAAAGATATTTTTCTTCTGGGAAATATTAAAGTTGTTCTTTTTTTTTCTTTTTTTTTGCTTCAACATCTGGTGTATCCACAAGGAAGGATCAAAAAAGTGAAGATGACAGCTGTACCAACAGAATTTAAGTCCCACCCCTTTCTTTACATTCTATTCTATTCTATTTATTCCATTCCTTTCAATTCCATTCCATATTTTCTATTCTATTCTATTCTATTCTATTCTATTTCTAATTGTGTTCTGTTCTATTCTATTCTATTCTATTCTTTAAAAATCTGATTCTCTTCTTTTCTCTTCTCTTCTCTTCTACCTTGCAAGTTGCTGGTAGTTCTCAACTTCAAAAGAGAATGGGATGTCCATTGTGAAGCAGGCACACTGTTAAGTGAGCCACGGTCAATTTTATGACCTTTCTTGTCACGGTTGATCCATTGCAGTCCTCGTAAATTGAGGACTACCTGTATTCTTTCTTTTTTTTTTCCTTTCCTAATTATCTTTCTTAACATACGGTAAGATCAGGTGTTATATATTTCCAAATGAAGAATTTTGGAATAGCAATTGAATCCTCACCAAAGAGTTCACCTACTTCAAAGCATAAGCTCTATGTAAAAAGAGCAGTGAGCAATTCTGCTTACTACCCTTTCTCCTTCTTTCGTTCTGCTGGAGCACAGCATTGTTTGCGTCATGGCACCATATCTTTCATTGCGTAGGCCCTCCTCTTGACTCCTGAAGGACACGGCTGTCACCGCGTCAATTACTGGCATTCATTTAGCTGTTCCCACCACGACGCAAATGGACTCCTTGTTCTCTCACTGTTGACAGTTACTCAGATTTGCAGGCCAAGATGACCACTGGCTACTGACCTCTCCACAGACAACCTTATTGTGGCAAATTAGAAGGAAGTGGTGGAGACTTTGGTCCAATTAGATCTTGCCTTCTCTAATATGGCTTGAGGGCTTAAATTGCTTGGATGAGGCAGGGATAGGATAGGATAGGATAGGATAGGATAGGATAGAATAGAATAGAATAGAATAGAATAGAATAGAATAGAATAGAATAGAATAGAATAGAATAGAATAGAATAGAATAGAATAGAATAGAATAGAGGATATAAGATAGGATAGGAAATGGAATGGAATGGAATGGAATAGAATAGAATTAGAATAGAATAGAATAGAATAGAATAGAATAGAATAGAATAGAATAGAATAGAATAGAATAGAATAGAATAGAATAGAATAGAATAGAATAGAATAGAATAGAATAGAATAGAATAGAATATTAATATGAAACAATAGAATAGAATCGATAGACTAGACTAGAATAGAATAGAATAGAATGGAATGGAATGGAATGGAAGCTGGAAGGGACCTTGAAAGTCTTCTAGTCCAACCCCCTGCTCAAGCAGGAGAACCTACACCATTTCAGATAAGTGACTGTCTAGTCTCTTCTTAAAAGTCTCCAGTGATGGAACGCCCACATCGTCTGAAGGCAAAGCTATTCCATTGGTTAATTGTCCTCACTGTCAGGAAGTTTCTCCTTAATTCCAGGTTGCTTCTCTCTTTGATCAGTTTCCAACCATTGTTTCTTGTCCTGCCTTCAGGTGCTTTGGAGAATAATTTGACCCCCCCTCTTCTTTGTGGCAGCCCCTCAAATACTGGAACACTGCTATCATGTTGCCCCTGTTTCTTCTTTTCTCTAGACAAGCCAGTGATGATACAGCATTGTGGTGAATGGGAGGAGAGCCAAAAGAACATTTTTATAAGATGATGTATCATTGGTATTTAACCCTGGACAAGTTGTCAAGAATGTATAAAGGTATCTCAAATGAATGTTGGAAATGCAAATGTAAGGAAGGGACCTTTTATCATTTATAGTGGACATGTCACAAAGCTAGGAAATATTGGAGTAGGATTCACATCTGAATACAGAAGATTCTTAAAGTGAATATGAAGATAAAGCCAGAGACTTTTTTTTCCAGGTTTAATGGGAAAAGATTTGGAAAAAAAAAATATTGGGACTTTGTTATATATGTTGATGACGGCAAGATTACTTTATGCCCAAAATTGAAAGGACACTTTGTTTTCCACAATGGATGAACGGCTGCAAAAGTTGATGGGGTTAGAAGAGATGGATAAAATGCTTTGATCAAAGAAAAAAAAATACAATTCCTTTTGTTTCTACTTGGAAACCTCTTCTGGACTTTGTCCTTGAGGTGGGGAAAAAAATGAAACTTTGATTTTCGATTTTGCCAACTAGATAGGTTTGTTGTTATAGAAGTGGCTAGTTTACATTATTATACAAAAGTAAAAAGATGAGGTTTGATGCCATTATGTTATTCTACTGCACCGAAAGAAGTTAGATGTCAATGATTTTTCTTTCTTTTTTCTCTTTGCCCTACATTTTTCTCTTCCCTTCCTCCCCTTTATTTTCACATTATTTTCTTTTACATTCTTGTATTTTATATTCTATTGGGATCAACTAATTAAAATTTTGAGTTTAAAAAAAAGAGAATAGGAGGAGAGGTCAATGCTCAACAATTCAACCTTTGCTTCCCTTCTCATACTCCTCTCCTTCACCTCATCATCCTATGGAGAGTGACACTGCCAATTATACCTGTCAATAGGACATAATAAGGTCATCTTAGTTCTTTGTAGGCAACTCCGTTCTGGAGAACAGGTAGATTTTATCCTCTTTTTGAGGTTTTAGGGCAAGTAAGACGATGTCATTCTTTCACTGAAGGATGTGCTTTTTAAAATTAATACAAGCAAAACTGAATTCTACGTCTATGCAATGTTGTTTTTCCTCCAGTGGAATGATAGCTTTCATTTCAATAGCAGGAGAAGAAGCTATCCTTCTCTGGCAGATTCCACACACCCAGACACACAAATGTGGTTTCACACAACACAGGTAGCCCTCAGCTTACGACCACAATTGAGACCAAAATTCCTGTTGCTAAGCAAGACAGTTGTTAAGCAGGTTTTGCCCCATTTTGCAACCTTTCTTGCCACAGTTGTTAAGTGAATCGCTGCAGTTAATAAATTAGTAACTCAGTTGTTAAGTGAGTCTGGCTTCCCCATTGACTTTGCACATCAGAAGGTCGCAAAAGGGGATCACGTGACCCCGGGACGCCGCTACCGTCGTAAATATGAACCAGTTGCCAAGCGTCCGAATTTTGATCACGTGGCGACGGGGGTTCTGCAAGGATTAGAAGTGTGAAAAATAGTTGCATGTCACTTTTTTTCAGTGCCGTTGTAATTTCAAAGAGTCACTAAATGGACTGTTTTAAGTCAGAGACTACCTGTACACAGTGAAATAGGGGATGGGGACTGGGGGGGGAGGGGGGAGAATAACACAGGAAAGATTTCAAAGAGAGATTCTGAGGAGAATATTTTTGCCGCTAAATTGATCGTCGTTTTCTTGACAAGTCATCTATGATTTTTTTGACAGGTTTCCAGGCAGTCCTTGGGACAATAATTTATATGAATTTAATATTCTTTGGTAAAACATCACAAAAAAGACCCGCGGAAACTCCCTTCTGAGGGAAGCATAAACTTATGGCAATGATGTCACCATTTTTCTTTTGAACAAGGAATCACTGACGGGGGGCAACGTGTCACTTTAATCTTCAAAGTGGTTGACAGCTCTTCATTAAACAAGCTTAACAATAATCCACTTTTTTTCTTACTTTGGATTTCCACCACCTGAGATCTCCAGGACAAGGAGCAATTTAGAACCAGAGAATATTGTGCTTAGGTTCAAACCGTGATATACTTAACTGTGATTTTTGGAATGAGACACCATTGGATGGGTTCATAGGATATTCTAAGCCGCAAGCTAGCAATCCACATTTAGATTGAAAGTCTTGTATGGACTAAGCTTCAAAAACTAAATCAGGGCCAATGTCTAGGGCAGGGATAGGCAACCTTGGTTCTTTTATGACTCGTGGACTTCAACTCCCAGAATTCCTGAGCCAGCCATGCTGAGGGGAAAGGGAGAGGTTTCCAAGCTGAGCCATGCTGGCTCAGGAATTCTTTGAGTTGAAGTCCACGAGTCATAAAAGAGCCACGGTTGCCTACCCCTGGTCTATGGAAATTCTCAGTCATCCAGGGTCATGATTGTCCCAAAGGTGCTTTTTCAGGAGGCAACTGGACTTCCTTGTTTTTCTTTGAAGACGTTTCGCTTCTCATCCAAGAAGCTTCTTCAGCTCTGACCCCACCATCCAGTCAGAGCTGAAGAAGCTTCTTGGATGAGAAGTAAAATGTCCTCCAAGGAAAACCGGGCAGTCCAGTTGTCTCCTGAAAAAGCATCTTTGGATAAATCAGGGCCATCATTTCTTGGCGTTTTCCAGCAGAAATGAACAACGAAGGCAAGACAAGAAGCAATGGATGGAAACGAATCAAGGAGAGAAGCAATCTAGGTCTCCTGCTTGAGCAGGGGGTTGGGGTAGAAGACCTCCAAGGTCCCCTCCAACTCTGTTATTCTGTCTTGAGGTCACGTGATCCCCTTTTGCGACCTTCTGACAAGCAAAGTCAATGGGGAAGCCAGATTCATTTAACAGCTGGGTTAGTAACTTAACAACCGCAGTGATTCATTTAACAACTGCAGCAAGGAAGCTCATAAAATGGGGCCAAAAATTCAGTTAACAACTATCTCACTTAGCAACAGAAATTTTGGGCTCAATTGTGGTCGTAAATTGAGTGTCAACGCTGCTAACATCGGATGTTTTTGCTTTGACAACAGATGGAGATGCAACCATTTTCTTCTTATGTTTTACTCTTAGAGTTAGAGTTAGATGATGCTGCGGGGAGGAATGTGCATGAGAGTTCAGCTAGACATAACAATACTGGACCTAGTGTGTGAACCAAGGTTATTGAAATAAGAGAAGATAAGAATTGGCAGACTGGAGGTCTGGAGGGAAAGCCTGCATTTCAAACTAATTAGAGAATGTGATTTATGACTGTTAATTGGAGGAGGGAATTGTGCTTTGATACTATGTGCTCAGGGGAGGGGAATCCAGTTTTTGGCTTCGACTGTGTTAGTGCCGATGCTTTTTTTCTCAAATAAAAGATTCTTTAAGATAAACAATGCCTCGAAGTTCTTTGAAGAGTTTCATCTGTCGGAACCATGACATTGAGCACTACTTGTAACCAATATTTCCTGACCCCTCTCTGTGCATTATTACACATTATTTCTAATCAGGCATTTCCTCTAGCTACCTGGCCCTTCATAGTGGCTTTTATTTCTTTCTTACTGTAAAGTGGACCCTTGCATTAAATGAATATATTCACAACAATGAGAAATTGTCAACCGCTAAAGGTCCTTTTTCCTCACAGAGGTCATTCTCAACTCATGATTGCCAATGAGGGTCATAAGCCGTGATGGTTGTAAAGCAGGTCATCAATTTTACAACCTTCTTCGCGGTGGTTGTTAAGTGAACACAGCAGTCGGTAAGTGAGCCCATTATTCTCTATGGGAAATTTTTACAGAAAACAGGCCGTAAATGCTGATTTTCTTCAAAAAAAAGAAGAAGTCATAAGTCATGACCATGGGACCACAGGATGCTGCAAATGGCAGGGGGTTGTTGTTGTTGAGGGCCTGAAATTTGGTCATGTGACTGTGGGGGGGGAGACACAGGAGCACATTTAGAACATCAGAACCAGGTCATAAATTTTGGAGGGATTCCATCGTAATTCTGAACAATTGCTAGGTCACCGGTCATAAGTCAAGGAATGCCAGTATTGGCCTAACGAGTCCTAATTCAGCTGGATTATTTTATCAAAAGAGAGAAGGATGTCATCCCATAATCCCCCGCCCTCAAAAAAAATCCCTCCAAGAGCAGAAGATGGTTAAGACCAGGGCTGTCCAAACCTTGGCAACTTTAAGACCTTTGGACTTCAACTCCCAGAATTCCCCAGCCAGCACGGGAGGATCATTTCCTATATTACTTAATATGGCTGGCTGGGGAATTCTGGGAGTTGAAGTCCACAGGTCTTAAAAGTTGCCAAGGTTGGCCGCCTCTGGTTTAAATTCAATAAGAAGAAGAACCAAGACTTCCCAAGGCCAACCAAAAAAAAAGAAGGGAGCCTCCTTGGCGCAGTAAATCTTGGTAAATGACTTTACCTGATGAAGTTATTCCTCCCCGCACCCCTCTCCTCAGAGCTTTTCATCCAGGAAGATTTATGAAAAGTTACTCAGAAACACCTGGCTGGAATTTGAAAATAACAACAATCCAAAATTCCCAATCCATCATCATGGCCTCTTTTGCCTGCAAGCGCTCCTGTCTTGCTCACTGAATGGCAATGTGTGAGGAGAAAGAGGTGTCTTCACACCAACAAACTATTTTGCTCCAGGGGAGACTTCCCTGCACCTCCCCAACCCACCTCCCCTTCCAGGATATGGTCTTTTCTTTTCTTTTTATGGTGACAGCATTGAGGAAACTGTGTAATATCTTAATTAAGTAATAGAGGAAAAAGTCCTATACTGGACTTTACACTGATGTAAAAAGTGCCACAATATGGAGAATATGGACCTGAATAAAATACATCTTTCGCAGAAGCTCCCTTGGGCCAGAATCCTGCTTTGCAATTCAACACAATCAAAACTGTAAATACGACTTTGATAGTTGCATTGGGGGGGGGGGAAATGAACAAGAATTAGAATAGTATTAACGATTTTCAGGCCTTCTTAAAGGAACATGGGCTAAGTTCAGGAAAAGCTACAAAGGACAAGATGTCTTTGTTTTGAGCCCGGTTTCTGAGGACTATGAAAAAAGATCCACGTTGGGCCCAAAGGTGCTTTTTCAAAAAGCAACTGGCCTTTTTTTTTTTCCTTGAAGACGTTACGCTTCAAATCCAATGGACATATTGCTGTAGGGTGAAAAGAGGTTTTCCAACATATTTCAACCACCTCCTGCTTAAGGTAGTGAAAAGAAGCTCATTGCCACCATCCTTTCACCAATATATCATTCTCCTTTGAAAACAAAGGCAGTTTGATCACGTGAAGTGTTAATACCACTTTACAATGCCTTGGTAAAGCCCACTCTTGGAATACTGCATCCATGTTTGGTCACCACGATATAAAAAAGATGTTGAGACTCTAGAAAGAGGGCAGAGAAGAGCAACAAAGATGATCAGGGGACTGGTGGATAAAACATACGAAGAACGGTTGCAGGAATTGGGTACGTCTAGTTTAATGAAGAGAAGGATTAGGGGCAACAACATGCAGCTAAAAGAAGGAATCATGAAAAGGTTTTTGGGCAGGACCCAAACCAGCTTCTGGAGAACATGAAGAGGATCCAAGAAGCTTCATAAGAAGACCATTCAGTTCTCTTCAGTCGTGAGTTGTCTCCAAGACATACACTGCCTTTGACTATGGAAGCTCTATCCTGGCTCACTGAGAGGATAAATCGAGATGGCGTCTGTCTGAGCCACGTCCAAGTGTTCTCTCCTTGCCCTCCTTGCCCCTTTCCTAGTGTTTCCCCCTTTTCACCTAGGGAAGTCCATCAAGGTGATCTTTCTCACACTATACAACAGGGATGATCCAGTTACTGTGGCTACATAAGATGGTGGTTGTTTTCCCAGGATATACAAAATGGCTTCCTTGCCAATTTTTAAAATTATTTTTTAAAAAGGACTGTCCTTCCTTCTTCCCTCTTTCCCTTCCTCTTTTCCTTTCTTCCCTCTCTTCATCCCCTCCCTCCTTTCCTTACTTCCTTCCTTCCCCCTTCCCTCCCGCTCCCCCTTTCATTCCTTCCTTCATTCATTCATCCCTCCCTCCCCCCTCCCTTCATCCCTTCTTTCCTTCCTTCATCCTTCCCTCCCGCTCCCCCTTTCATTCCTTCCTTCATTCATTCATCCCTCCCTCCCCCCCTCCCTTCATCCCTTCTTTCCTTCCTTCATCCTTCCCTCCCTTTCTCTCCCTTTCATTCCTTCCTTTCTTCCTTCTTTCATCCCTTCCTCCCCCCTCCCATTATCCCTTCCTTTCTCCCTTCTTTCCTTCCTTCCTTCATCCTTCCCTCCCTCCCTTTCTCTCCCTTTCATTCCTTCCTTCCTTCCTTCATCCCCCCTCCCTTCATCCCTTCCTTTCTCCCTCCTTTCCTTCCTTCCTTCCTTCCTTCCTTCATCCCTCCCTCCCTTCGTCCCTCCCTTTCTCCCCCCCCTTCCTTCCTTCCTTCCTTCCTTCCTTCCCCCTTTCTGGTGATGGGGCAAAAACTTAAGAGATCACAAAACATTTTTCTCTCTTTCTTATATATATGAAATCATTATTACATATTAATCAGTTTTACAGGTAGTCCTTGGCTTACAACCACAATTAGGGCTAGAACTTGTGTTGCTAATCAAGGCAGTTGTGAAGCGATCTTTCTGCAACTGTTGTTAAGTGAATCACTGCATGGGTTAAGTGAATCACATGGTTGTTAAACAAATCCGGCTTCCCCCAGTGACCTGGCTTGTCGACAGCCAACTGGGGAGGTCACAAGCGGAGATCACATGACCCCAGAATGCTGCAACCATCACAAATCCATGTTGGTTTCCAAGCACCCAAATTTTGATCACGTGACTGTGAGTGCGCTCTGACCGTCATAAGGGTGGGAATTGGGAGTAAGTCGCTTTTTTTTTAGTGCTGCTGTAACTTTGAACAGTCACTAAACAAATCATTGTAAATCGATGACTACCAATATACTCCACCTTCCATCCAAGCGCTCTACCCCAAAGTGGCTTTGATATTAATAATAATAATGATGATGACAATAACAACAACAACAACAACAATAATAATGATAATAATAATAATGTTGGAAGGGACCTTGGAGGTCATCTAGTCCAACCCCCTGCTCAGGCAGGAAACCCTATACCATTTCAGACAAATGGCTGTCCAGTTTCTTCTTAAAAACTTCCAGTGTTGGAGCACCCACAACTTCTGGAGGCAAGTTGTTCCACTGATTAATTGTTCCCACTGTCAGGAAGTTTCTCCTTAGTTCTAGGTTGCTTCTCTCTTTGGTTAGTTTCCATCTGTTGCTTCTTGTCCTGCCTTCGGGCGCTTTCGAGAATAATAATAATAATAATAATAATAATAATAATAATAATAATAATAATAATAATAATAATAATAATAATAATAATAATAATAATAATAATAATAATAATAATAATAATAATAATAATAATAATAATAATAATAATAAAGTTGGAAGGGACCTTGGAGGTCATCTAGTCCAGGGCTTTTCAACCTGTGGTACGCGTACCACTTGTGATACATTAACAAGTGGCAGGTGGTACGCAGCCCTGCCTAGCCAAGTGTAGTGGAGGAGGGAAAGAGGCAGCACAGGCAAAGACTTACAGTGAGAGAGTCCTCTGGAGCTGCAGATTTTACTTATGAATGGAGCCATTTGGGGAGGCTGCCTTAGCCTGCAGCCAGTACTTACATTTTTTTTCTTCCTTAAGTGCCAGCTGGGCTCCTTACTTTCCTTTCTAGCCAGTAGCTAATTCTTAAAGGGGAAGTGCCTTTTTAAACTAGTTCACTCAGCAGTTTGTCTTTTCTGTCTCTGGAGGCCTTTCCTTGTTTGATCAATATATGGAAGAGGGAAAATATGGGGGGGGTTCAAATTCTTCCTTCAGAAGGAGGTGGGCATGAGAAAAAGGGGGAGGCAGGGAAGGGAGGGAGGGAAGGAAGTCCCGCCTTAGCAGTTGGCCATCAGCAGCTCTGCCATTGACTTTGCTTGTCAAAAAGTTGCAGAAGGGGATCACATGACCCTGGGACACTGTGACCATCATAAATATGAATAAGTTGCCAAGCATCCAAATATAAATCACATGACCCTGGCATGCTGCAATGGTCATAAGTGTGAAAAATGGTCATAAGTCATTTCAGTGCAATTGCAACTTTGAACAGGTTTTTTTTTTGGTCACCAAGTTTTTGACACCTTGCTAGGTGGTACTCGAATATTGCCATATCCTAAAAGTGGTACAATCAGTAAAAAAGGTTGAAAAGCCCTGATCTAGTCCAACCCCCTGCCCAGGCAGGAAACCCTAAACCATTTCAGACAAATGGCTGTCCAGTCTCTTCTTAAAAACTTCCAGTGTTGGAGCATTCACCGCTTCTGGAGGCAGGTTGTTCCACTGGTTAATTGTTCTGTCAGGAAATTCCTCCTTAGTTCTAGGTTGCTTCTCTCCTTGATTAGTTTCCACCCGTTGCTTCTTGTCCTGCCTTCAGGCGCTTTGGAGAATAGCTTGACTCCCTCTTCTTTGGGGCAGCCCCTGAGATACTGGAAAAGCTGCTATCATGTCCCCCCTCGTCCTTCTCTTCATTAAACTAGACATACCCAATTCCAGCAACTGTTCTTTATATGTTTTAGCCTCCAGTCCCCTGATCATCTTTTCCCGTTTGAATTCCGCATAATGTCAATTTTGCATGATCATAAATATTAAGCTGTTCTCGAAATGCTATTGCATTTTTTTTCTTACCACCCAGGAGTTAATATAGGCAGGGAAATTCCATACTTACCATTTAATTGGTAGACCATAACTCCTTCCAAACAGCTTCTAATCTGGAGTGGCTTTTCTTTATTTTTGCAATTATTGTTTGAATTTCTGTGCTATGCAGATATTTTTCCCCTGAATAACATCTGGGGCTAATTTGATAGTGACACCTAGCACCCCTTGACTCAACTTGAAGAATCTACGGAAGTCCAACAGCCAATTTCAGGACTGTTGGCTAGACTGTGATCAAAACATGTCCACACAGCAAAATAACCAGGCGTTGAATTTGACTCAAATGAGACTTAATGTTTAATTTTGACTTTCTCTGCCCATTAATTTGTGAGAAGATCCACAAACAAATCCAATGTATCGTCAGTGATGAAGCTTCTTGGATGAGAAGTAAAAAAGCCTTTTTCTTCTTCCTCAAAAAACAGTCCTGTTTTTTAAAAAGTCCAAAGGCCTTTTTTTTTTTTTTTTTTTTTTCCTTTTGAAAAAAAAGCACCTTTGAGGAAACTATGATCTGGATGACTGAGACTCTCCATACACCTCCTCAAAGGAAGCCCAGAGTTTTTAGGGGAGATGAAATTGTCGCGGAGATCCTGTTTCAAAGATACTTTTAATCTTTAACAGGATAAGAGAATAACAGAGTTGGAAGAGACCCCAGAGGTCTTCTAGTCCAACCCCCTGCTCAAGCAGGAAACCTTATACCATTTTGGACAAATGGTTGTCCAATCTCTTCTTACAAACCTCCAGTGTTGGAGCATCCAGAACTTCTGGAGGAAAGTACTCTACTCTACTCTACTCTACTCTACTCTACTCTACTCTACTCTACTCTACTCTACTCTACTCTACTCTACTCTACTCTCACTCTACTCTACTCTACTCTACTCTACTCTACTCTCCCTCTTCCATTCCTCCCCCTTCCTTCCTTTCTTCCTTCCTCCCATCCTCTCTCTCTTCTTCCCTTCCTTCCTTTCCTCCCTTCCTCCTCCCTCCCTCCCTCTCTTCCTCCCTCCCTTCCCTCTACCTTTTTTGTGATGTTAAAAAAACTAGAGAAAAGCATTTTAAAAAAGTCCAGATGGGGGGTCACAATGGAGTGCTGAAAGCCACGCCCCCTTTTTGTGTTGCACATAATGTTTTACTCCCCCACAGGTACCCCTGGGACAGAACACACACCCCTCCCATGTGCCTCTTTTCACTTGCAGCGCTCAGACTCATGGCGTAGTCTGCGACTCTTTCTCCTGTGTCCCAAGGTCATTCTCCCACACCATTACGAATCCGGGCTTTATTGATTTGGTCCTGCCGGACCGTTTGACTAGAGCAGGGGTAGGCAACCTTGGCTCTTTTATAACTCGTGGACTTCAACTCCCAGAATTCCTGAGCCAGCCATGCTGAGGGGAAAGGGAGAGGTTTCCAAGCTGAGCCATGCTGGCTCAGGAATTCTGGGAGTTGAAGTCCACGAGTCATAAAAGAGCCGAGGTTGCCTACCCCTGGTCTAGGAGGCTCACCGCTTAGAACAGGAGGACTTAGGTCAGGGGTAGGCAACCTGGGCTCTTTTATGACTCGTGGACTTCAACTCCCAGAATTCCTGAGCCAGCCATGCTGAGGGGAAAGGGAGAGGTTTCCAAGCTGAGCCATGCTGGCTCAGGAATTCTGGGAGTTGAAGTCCACGAGTCATAAAAGAGCCAAAGTTGCCTATCCTTTGACTAGAGAGATCTGGAAGCACGGAACCCGCTTAACTTGTCCCTTACACTTCAAAACAAAATAATCAAAGCCGAGAGGAAAAGCATCCGGCAAACGCCCCATCTTGGTAAGGTGACACAGAGCAGGGTACCCGAAGAAGCAAGCTTCTCACCACACCAATTGATTTTGGGGCTATCACCTTGGCGAGACGAAAGAGGCAACCTGCTTTAAAGGTTTCAGTAGCTCAAGCAAAGAGGAAGTGGGAACCTTTTGAAGAGGCAGCAAATCCCCTTGCTGTCTCCTCCTCAAAGTCACTGAAACCTAAAACCTTTTTTTTTTTTAAAAAAAAAAAGGTTCCCCACCTGCTTCGTTCTTAGAGAGTAGAGATTTTTCAGTATTAATCCAGTTCCATGAAGGAGCCAGGAAGCCATGGCGCGGTGGTTAGAATGCGATATTGCAGGCTAATTCTGCTGACCGCTGGCTGCCGGCAGTTCGGCAGTTCGATCCTGACCGGCTCAAGGTTGACTCAGCCATCCATCCTTGCGAGGTCGGTAAAACGAGGACCCGGATTGTTGCGGGCAAGATGCTGACTCTGTAAACCGCTTAGAGAGGGCTGTGAAGCTCTGTGAAGCGGTATATAAGTCTAAGGGCTATTGCTATTGTAAACCTCACTTACCAACGTCAGTTGGGGCTGGATGTTCTGTTGCTAAACAATGCAGTCATGAAACACGATGTCCCATGTCTGCACCGACGTACGACAGCTGTTCCGGCAATCCCAACTGCTGTCATTAGGCAAATCCCGCACAATCATTACGTGTGACATGACCTTCTGCTGGCTTTAGTTTGGCAAAATTGCGGTCTATAGTCTTTAGTCCGGTCTACAGGCAGAAACTACTCTGAAGTAACTCCTTGTGTTGTTCTTGGTTCCCTGGGCCTGATATGACATGTCTTCCAAGCTCGGAGCGCATCAAGGACCCCACATTTAAAGCCTCATGGTTTAGTCAGTCACACAATACTGCCCTAAGCAGGAACCAGGAACGGCCTGAATCTAAGACATACCTAAGAAAACCTACCCACTTCATTACATAAGCCTTGTCACCCCAAAGGTGCTTGTTCAAGAGGCAACTGGTTTTTCTTTGAAGACATTTTGCTTCTCATCCGAGAAGCTTCTTCAGCTCAGACTGGATGGTGGGGAATGGAAGGATTTATATTCCTTGCAGACAGCTGGTCATTTGCCTTCTTTCAGAGAGCCGTTGAGGCCATTTGGAGGTTTATCCGTGTCCTCAAGTTCACGAGAGTGGTGCCAATGGGTGTGGAGCAGTGGTGGGATTCAGCCAGTTTGCACCAGTTCAACGGAGCCGGTAGCTAATTTTTTTGTTGCCCAGGCCCAGAACGGACTTCCAGAAGTGGCATCCATACAGAGAACCGGTTGTTCACACATTTGAATCCCACCACTGGTGTGGAGCCTTCTTGGAACTGCTGAAAGGACTGTGTTGTAGACTGGAGAGAGATGATGTCGTATCCCTCTCCCTCTTTTGAGGGACAGCTGTTCAGTTTTGACATAATGGCCTCTTTCACCCCAGCAGTCATGAACAGCCGTCTGCAAGTGGTCTGCAAGGAATATAAATCCTTCCATTCCCCACCATCCAGTCAGGGCTGAAGAAGCTTCTTGGATGAGAAGCGAAACGTCTTCAAAGGAAAACAAGAAGGTCTAGTTGCCTCTTGAAAAAGCAGCTTTGGGACAACCATGACCTGGATGACTGAGAATCTCCGTAGACATAAGCCTTGTTAATTTCCTGGTGATTGATATCGCCATTGACACAGTATCGTGGTAGCTTCTACCAGGTATCTAATCCAACTTCCGGTCTACTTAAAACATGCATCGAATCCCAGGGTAGAGACAGCTAGCATTGTCTGGCTTCAGGCAACTTATTGCAGGATAAACCTACGCAAAAGCTGGCTTTACACTACGAAACCCATCCAAGGTCAGCTTTAATTAAATCGCAGCAGATTGTGCAAATGCCTTGGCACCGTCTCTTCCTGACCTCGTTGCATACATAGTACAATCACAGCTTTGTAATTCAATCCGGTGCATATCTTCTCACAAGCGCTTCAGAAGCCTTAGGCAATTTGGTGACATCTGGGAATTGCCGACTACAAGTCCCATCAAGTCTAATTCACAAAGAATCCTGGTACAGTCAGTCAAAAACAAGTGAAACCATCAAACTGGCCATCCCTACCAGTATGACTTAACTTGAGAAAGAGAGAGTGCTTAAGTTGTAACCTAAAAGTATTGCCATCTAAGGCAGGGGTCTTCAAACGTGGCCCTTTTATGACTTGTGGACTTCAACTCCCAGAATTCCTCAGCCAGTGTGCCTGGCTGAGGAATTCTGGGAGTTGAAGTCCACAAGTCAAGGGGTCTTCAAACTTGGCCCTTTTATGACTTGGGGACTTCAACTTCCAGAATTCCTCAGCCAGCATGCCTGACTGAGGAATTCAACTGAGGAGTTGAAGTCCACAAGTCATAAAAGGGCCACGTTTGAAGACCCCTGATCTAAGGCATCTAAGGCACCATGTTGCTTTTTGGTCTACAAGCTTAGGGGCTTTTTTTTCAGATTGATGTCCTTTCTGTATAGATCCTCCCATCAATTATTCAGAATCAGCTTCCGGTCTGCCTGGGACATCTTCCCAATAGGCAACTTGACTTTCTTGTTTTTCTTTGAAGAAGTTTCTCTTCTCACCCAAGAAGCTTCTTCAGCTCTGACTGGATGGTGGGGAATGGAAGGATTTATGCTCCTTGCAGACAGCTGGTCATTTGCATCCTTTTAGAGAGACGTTGAGGCCACTTGGCCACTGCAATTTTGGGAAATCTATTCATACTCCTGCAAACTACAGGAGCCATTTGTGCTTCGCTTTGAGATGTAGACCACACAGACTCATCCCCAACAGCCTGCGCCTTGTTTTTCTTTGAAGACGTTTCGCTTCTCAGCCAAGAAGCTTCTTCAGCTCTGACTGGATGGTGGAGGATGGAAGAGTTTATATTCCTTGCAGTCATCTGGTCATTAGTACTCTTTCTGAGAGTCGTTGAGACCACTTGGAGATTTATCTGTGTGCTCAGGGTCATTTGAATAGTGCAAATGGGTATGGAGCCTTTTTGGAACTGCTGAAAGGACTGTGTTGTAAACAGGAAATAGGTGGGTTTATATTCCTTGCAGACAGCTGGTCATTTGCATCCTTTTAGAGAGTCATTGAGGCCACTTGGCCACTGCACTTTTTGGAAATCCATTCATCCATTCAGTTTGAGATGCAGACAACAGACACTCGTCCTCAACGGCCTGCGCCTGTCTCCAACAGTGAAGGGACACAGGGCAGAAAACATCCTGCAGAAAGCACAGCTCCACAACACGATCCTTTCAGCAGTTCCACTCCCATTTGCACTACACAGGTGACCCTGGAGGACACACACAAACCTCCAAGAGGTCCAATGTAATGAACTCTTGTAAGTCAAGGACTACTGGTGACAAGCAACAAAGGCTGTGCAGGTAGTCCTTGACTTACAACAGTTCATTTAGTGACTGTTTGAAGTTACAATGGCACAAAAAAATGACTTATGACCATTCCTCACACTTACGACCATTGCGGTATCCCTACGATCACGTGATCATAGGCAACTGATTCGTATTTATGATGGTTGCGGTGTCCTGGGGTCACGTGATCCCCTTTGGCGACCTTCTGACAAAGCAAAGTCAATGGGGAAGCCAGATCCGCTTAACGACCGTGGCAAGAAAGCTCGTAAAAAGGGGAACAAAAGTCCCTTCACAAATGCTTCACTTAGCAACAGAAACGTTTTGCTCAGTTGTGGCCGTAAGCCGAGAACTACCTCTATTTATTTGTGAAATACTGTTATTCCCATTAACTTAATGAGATGGACGTTGTTATTAACAGTGAGAACCACAGCAAGCAAGGTCGTAACGTGGGGCAAAACCCGCTTAACCAATGTCTCACTTAGCAGCAGAAAGTTTGGGCTCAGTCGTGGTCGTAAGTCGGGGGACTGCCTGTAATTCACCAGGGGTAGCAGTCAGGCAGATACTTCTTAATCTGACGGCCACTCGGGCAGATTGACACCTGTCCGTACACTCGGAGAAACACTTTCCGTGTACAGTTACGGCCATTCCGGGTTGTAGATGAGGGGGGGAGCAGGCAAGAAAGAAGTCTTGGCAAAGCTGTGCCAGGACCAGGTGAGCAGGACAGGTGAGGGGGGGAGGTGGAAAAACAAGTGCTTACAAGTACCTGGAGATTCATGCTGAGCCACTTGACTGAGCAACTAACAACATGTTCTGTCTTCCAACGACGAGCTGAAGAATCTAAAGAAACAGGCTGAATAAATAACTTTTCACCTAGAAAAAAAGCGAATTACTCGGGAAAGCACCCAGCGTTCATCTCTTACGCAGATGACCCGTATCAAAAGCCAGCCCAGCCAGGGATCAGCTTCTAAAAGCTGGAGAAGTCACAATAACGTACAGGTAGTCCTCGAAGCACGGCCACACAACGCAGCTCAAAATATCCGTTGCAAAGCGAGACAGTGGTTTGCCTCATTTTACGACCTTTCTTGCTTCACTTGTCAAGTTAGTAACGCGGTCGTTGAGCGAACCCAGCTTCCTCTCCTCGACTTTGCTTTGTCAGGAGGTCGCAAAAGCGGATCCCGTGACACCCCCCCCTCCCCAGGGACGCCGCGACCGTCGTTAATGCGAACCGCTTGCCCAGCTGTCTGAATTTTGATCACGAGGCCGCGGGGAATGCTGCGACGGTCGTAAGTGTGGGAAACGGTCATAAGTCACTTTCTTTCAGCAACTAAATGAACATTGTTTGTTAAGTCGAGCACTGCCTGTAAAAGTAGTCCTTGATTTACAACCGTTGTTTAGTGAACGTTCAAAGTTACAGCAGCACTGGAAAAAGTGGCCTTATGACCGTTTTTCGAGTTTAGGACCGTCGCAGCGTCCCCTTGATCACGTGATCATAATTCAGACAGCTGGGCAACTGACTCACATTTATGACGGTCGCAGTGTCCCCGGGGTTCACGTGATCCCCTTTTGCGACCTTCTGACAAAGCAGAGAGTCAAGGGGGGAAGCCAGCTTCGCTTAACGCCTGCGTCACTAACTTGACAAGCGCAGTGATTCACTTAACAACTATGGAAAGGAAGATCGTAAAAATTGGGACAAAACTCACTTAAGAAATGAAATGCCCGGCTTCGTTGTGATTGTAAGTTAAGGACTATCTGTATAACAGACGTTCCCTCCATCAAAGAACTACAGGTCCACCCAGGGCAGGGGTAGGCAACCTTGGCTCTTTTATGACTCGTGGACTTCAACTCCCAGAATTCCTGAGCCAGCATGGCTAAGCATGGAAACCTCTCCGTTTCCCCTCAGCATGGCTGGCTCAGGAATTCTGGGAGTTGAAGTCCACGAGTCATAAAAGAGCCAAGGTTCCCCACCCCTGTCCTAAGTCCTCCTGTTTTAAGCGGTGAGCCTCCAGGGGTAGGCAACCTGGGCTCTTTTATGACTGGTGGACTTCAACTCCCAGAATTCCTGAGCCAGCCACGCTGAGGGGAAAGGGAGAGGTTTCCAAGCTGAGCCATGCTGGCTCAGGAATTCTGGGAGTTGAAGTCCATGAGTCATAAAAGAGCCAAGGTTGCCTACCCCTGACCCAGGGAGTTGCTTGCAACTAGATTAATTAGTTAATGTTTGTAAAGTGCCTTAAATCACTGCTATAGATTAGAACACACTGTTACAAGCATTGTGTTGCTGCTCAACCAGGCAGATAGAAGTGGCAGATAGCTAAATAGGTGAAGAGATACAGCAGACAGATAACGAGTTTTAATACTTACACAGCTTTGGATCTTCAAGAGCTTTACAAGTATTAATTAATAATGTTAAGCAGGCAGATAATAGATACAACTGAAAGATAGGTAGGAGGACATGATGCCGTTGGATGAAGGCAACACAATCACAAGCTTGAAAGTCACACTCTTTCATCTGTAGGACTGAGATATAATCCAAAACACGTTTAGGCAAAAGTAAATCCCACCTAAGTGAGTGAGGTCAAATTAAGTGATCAGAAAACTTTTTTTCATTATTTGTTCATAAATATTCATGCCTTCCCTCTAAAGGACCGGTTTTACTCCATCAAAACAGAGGGCTGTAATTATGTTGTAAGGTGCCCAAAACCGGGACTTTATCTTCTAGGCCAGTGCTAGGTGACCTTCAACCGTGGGTGGACTTCAACTCCCAGAGTTCCCCAGCCAGCAAGGAGAATTCTGGGGGTTGAAGTCAACCTATCTTAAACCTGTCAAGGCTGAGAAACACTGGCCTAGCCAGGGATAGGCAACCTTGGCTCTTTTATGACTTGTGGACTTCAACTCCCAGAATTCCTGAGCCAGCCATGCTGAGGGGAAAGCGAGAGGTTTCCATGCTGAGCCATGCTGGCTCAGGAATTCTGGGAGTTGAAGTCCATGAGTCATAAAAGAGCCAAGGTTGCCTACCCCTGGCCTAGGCCGTGGATCTTTCTATAAATTCTTCTTAATGCTCAACTTGACACTGAATGATGTGGTGGACCTTTATTTCTTGGAGTTTTTTGCCAATAGTTCCAGAGTCACAAACCTTTTGCACCTGCTCATCTGAAGCTCTATGTTTCTTCTCCCTATATTTTATTTCTTATGCCCATGTTATTATTTTGGCCATGGTTTGGAGCCCATTGAAATGAATACATCAGTAACTGAGAATATATTTAAAAAACCCTCCGGTGCTGAAATCAATCTTCAAATTGTATTTTAATCAGTGCATTAGAAGTTTCCCAACATGTTTTTTGTTGTTCTTTTATTTTTTATCCCGCCTTTATTATTTTTATAAATAACTCAAGCGGGTGAACGTACCTAATACTCCTTCCTTTTCCTAGTTTCCCTACAACAGTCCTGTGAGGTAGGTTTTGCTGAGAGAGACTGATTGGCCCAAAGTCACCCAGCCAGTTTTCAAATTTAAGGCACAACAAGAACTCACCGTCTCCTGGTGATTGGCCCAACGTCACCCAGCTAAGGCAGGACTAAAGCATACAGACTCCCAGTGATTGGCCCAAAGTCACCCAGACAACTTTCAAACTTAAGGTGACACTAGAACTCACCAGCTCCTGGTGATTGGCCCAGCGTCACCCAGCTGGTTTTCATGCCTAAAGTGGGACTAGAACTCACCATCTCCTGGTTTCGTGTCTGCTGCTTTCACCACTAGACCAAACGGGCTCTTTTTTTATGAGTCGTCTCTCAATTTATGAAAATGAATTCACTTTAAGAAAACAGAGTTTTTGTTATCATCAGGCTAATTAGCAGAAAGGGTGGAAGTCCTTACAGCACCTTAAAATGGTGCTTTGGTTGTTTCGGGATTGCACCCAAGGCGGTTGTTACTATTGGTACTGCCTTTGCTTTCTTTTGCCACAGTCGTTCTATTTCTATTTGCAAGTCTTTGTATTTGGTTATCTTCTCCAGTTCTTTCTCTTCTCTTCTGCTGTCTCCAGGTGTACTACCACGTCCACTATCTAGACTTTTTTTTTTAATCTTTCTTATCAACCATTGTTAAGTCTGGGGCTCACTGGGGGTTGTCATTATTATTATTTGTAGTCTTATTCCTTAAGGTATTTTCATAAAATAAATGTTTGGGGGTCAATGAGCAATCTTTGTGAAGAGTTTGAAGACCCCTGATGGACAGTAATTGGAAACTGCAAAAGAAGTCTGTGTCAGGGCTAAGGACAGGTTAGCAAGGAGGACGGTCTGGTTGCTACCATAGCTATTCAACTTCAAGGCCATTAAACCTGGTGCCATGTATCTGTTAATTCAAACAAATCAGGCGAATGAAACCTTGAATTTAAATTTAAACCCTTGGGAGTGTATAAGTCCCCCTGTGAGGATGACAGGTGGTTTCAGAAAGAAAGATAGAAAGAAAGAAAGAGAAAGAAAGAAAGAAAGAAAGAAAGAAAGAAAGAAAGAAAGAAAGAAAGAAAGAAAGAAAGAAAGAAAGAAAGAAAGAAAGAAAGAAAGAAAGGAGGGAGGGAGGGAGGGAGGAAGGAAGGAAGGAAGGAAGGAAGGAAGGAAGGAAAGGAAAGAAGGAAGAAAGGAAGGAGGAAGGAAGGAAGGAGGAAGGAGGAGGAGGAGAGAAAGGGGAGAGGACAGGAAGGGAAGGGAAGATAAGGAAGGCAGGAAGGAAGGAGAGAGGAAGGGAAGGGGAGGGGAGGAAGGAAGGAAGGAAGGGAGAGAGAGAGAGAAAGGGGAGAGGACAGGAAGGGGAAGGGAAGGGAAGGAAGGCAGGAAGGAAGGAGAGAGGAAGGGAAGGGAAGGGGAGGAAGGAAGGAAGGAAGGAAGGAAGGAAGGAAGGAAGAGAGAGAGAGAAAGGGGAGAGGACAGGAAGGGGAAGGGAAGGGAAGGAAGGCAGGAAGGAAGGAGAGAGGAAGGGAAGAGGAAGGAAGGAAGGAAGGAAATAAGTTGCGATACGTCACAACACGTCACGTGACGTTGCGAGTTTGACACCCCTGATCTATCACATCCATGTTTGTGATTCTTCTGCCACCTAGTCTAATTGTGAAGTTGAGTGAAAGGTAAAGTATCCGTTCTGATTTACTACCAAACTCAGGTGTGAACAAGCAAGAGTATCATAAAATTCACCAGTGTCAGTTCTGAAGGATCATTACATTCCAATTTTCATACTAATTCTGGAAATAACAAGCTCTTACAATACTCGGTAGCAGAATGAGGATCAAATGAATTTTGCCCCTGATTTCTATAAGATAACGTCCTTAAAACAGATGGTTTCCTTAGTGAAGTTACTAATAGCAATATACCTTCTACAAAGCAATGCTGTACGAGTTGCAAAATTAATCCTTTTTTTTTTTTTGAGCAGAGTAGAATTTGATTAAGAAAGGCTTTATGTGTGCCTTACTAAATGATATTAAGATATCTGCCCAGAGGGACAACATGAGTTAATTAACATGGTTACAAAGTTTAGGCTTTAGGTAACAGTTTGTAGATCAATTAGTTTGATATAACTCCTACTCTTTTCGACAATAAACCTGTTGGGCTGGAATTACTAAAACATCATTTCTTTATCCAAAGCAAAAGCACTTATATTGGAGGCACTGCACTGCCACCCATTTAGTGGAATTCATTTGGGTTTCAAAGTTATTCAAAGTAACGAATAATTCAGTCCAATCTTAGATGGATTTTCCAGAACTAAAGTAGGACTAATACCTGTCTAAATCATTTAAATTGTAACCGATTCAATGTTGTGAGATGTGTGGCCTTACATCTTGGTCCACTAATCCATATGAGATATACAGTATGGGTAGCCCTCAACGTACGACCACAGTCGAGCCCAAAAAAAATCTGTCGCTAAGCGAGACATTGGTTAAGTGGGTTTTGCTCCATTTTACGACCTTTCTTGACACAATTTTTAAGCGCATCACTGCAGTTGATAAGTTAGTAACCCAATCTGGCTTCCCCCATTAGGCCTGCTTGTCAGGTGGTCCCAAAAGGGGATCACATGACCCCCGGGACACAGCGACCGTCATAAACCTGAACCAGTTGCCAAGCATCTGAATTTTGATCACAGAATCATGGGGATGCTTGCAAAGGTTGTAACTGTGAAAAAGGGGCGTGTCACTTTTTTTAGGGCCATTGTAACTTGTTATTCATTTGAACTGTTGTAACTTGAGGACCACCTGTACGTATTTTATGTATGGTAAAGCTGTGAAGCACTTTGGACATGAGAGCAAAGGATGATTCAGAAGCTGTGGGGATGGTCATGGAGTGTGTCTCTGAAACTCTTGAAAGCAGCTGCATCTTTCCCTGTGATTGTCTCAGATACGGCAAGGGTGGGCAACCATAGCAACTTTACCACCTGTGGACTTCAACTCCCAAACTTCCTGAGCCAGCCATGCTCAGCCACCTTCCAGGTCATGGTTGCCCCAAAGGTGCTGTTCTAAAAGGCAACTGGGCTTTCTTGGGGGTTTTTTTTTTCCCTTTGAAAATGTTTTGCTTCAGTTCTAATAGCAGATAGAACGGAAGAAGCTTCTTGGATGAGTAGCGAAACGTTTTCAAAGAAAAACTAAGACGATCAAAGGCCTGGAGACTAAAACATACGAAGAACGGCTGCAGGACTTGGGTTTGGCTAGTCTAAAGAAAAGAAGAAATAGGGGAGACATGATAGTTCCAGTATCTGAGGGGCTGCCACAAGGCAGAGGGGGCCAGGTTGTTCACCAAAGCACTAGAGGGAAGGACGAGAAACAATGGTTGGAAGCTGATCAGAGAGAGAAGCAACCTGGAACTAAGGAGAAACTTCCTGACAGTGAGGACAATCAACCAGTGGAACACCTTGCCACCAGAAATCTCTTTTAAGAAGAGACTGGACATTCACCTGAAATGGTATAGGTTCTCCTGCTTGAGCAGGGGGCTGGACTAGAAGACCTCCAAAGTCCCTTCCAGCTCTATTCTATTCTATTCTATTCTATTCTATTCTATTTACTCTACTCTACTCTACTCTACTCTACTCTACTCTACTCTACTTCTATTCTATTCTATTCTATTCTATTCTATTCTATTCTATTCTATTCTATTCTATTCTATTCTATTCTATTCTAAGGTCCAGTTGCCTTTTGGAAAAAATACACTCAGGCCTAAATGAAGTATAGTTCCAGTATTTCTTATGATGTCTGTTTTTGAACACGGTTTGTCTATCAAGGCTAACAGCAGGTCACCACATGCGGGCTTGCAAGATAGTTTCAAGATTACAGAATATTGCGCATCGCCTCTCCTAAGGAGGTACACCTGGTGGGACCCAGAAGAAGGGCCTTCTCCGTGGTGGCTCCCTCCCTTTGAAACTCAGCCCCGAGGAGATTAGACTGGCTCTCACTTTGACACTCTTTGGAAAAGTTCCTGAAGACCATCCAAGAAGCTTCTTGGATGAAAAGTGAAACGTTTTCAAAGATTAAAAAAACAGGAAAACCCAGTTGCCTTTTGGGAAAGCGTCTCTGAGTTCTCCTGGAGTCTCTTCTGCTTTGAAAGACATTTTCCCAGCTTCTGGAGGTAGGTTGTTCCACTGATTAATTGTCCTCACTGTCAGGAAATTTCTCCTTAGTTCTAGGTTGCTTCTCTCCTTGGTTAGTTTCCATCCGTTGCTTCTTGTCCTGCCTTCAGGCGCCTTGGAGAATAGCTTGACTCCCTCTTCTTTGGGGCAGCCCCTGAGATATTGGAAGATTGCTATCATGTCCCCCCTCGTCCTTCTGTTCATTAAACATTAAACTTCATTTTGAAAGACTTTTCTCATTCATCAGCTTGGAATGAAAATGCCAAGAACCAAGAAATGCAGGAGACATTTTCCACTTGGTCCTCCTGAACGCTTGACAGATTTCCTGCTTCGGGGAGGACTAGAAGACCTCCAAGGTCCCTTCCACTTGTGTTATTCTGAAAGCAGGTCACTCTATCAGGTGGCATGCTACAATATACGCTGACAACAGCATACACAATGCCCAAAATGGGAGGATACTTTGATTCCCACAATGGCTGCAAAAGGCTGATGGACTTAGCAGAGATGGCTACATCGATTGCTTTGATCAAAGGAAAAAAAATACAATTCCTTTTGTTTCTACTTGGAAACCGCTTCTGGACTTTGTCCTTGAGGTGGAAAAAAAATGAAACTTTGATTTGGAGTTTTGCTGATTACTTAGGTTTACTGTTATATATGTGGTTAGTATATATTATTATGTAAAAGTAAAATGTCGAAGGGGTGTGTTATTACCTTATCCCACTGCACTAAAAAAAGTCGGAAGTCAATGCTTTTTTTTCTTTCTCTTTCTTTTCTCCTTTCCCCTATACTTTTTCCTCTTCCCCTTTTCCTCCCCTTGTTGTTGTTAGTTGCGAAGTCGTGTCCGACCCATTGCAACCCCATGGACAACATTCCTCCAGGCCTTCCTGTCCTCTACCATCTTCTGGAGTCCATTGAAGCTCACGCCTACTGCTTCAGTGACTCCATCCAGCCACCTCATTCTCTGTCATCCCCTTCTTCTATTGCCCTCAATCTTTCCCAGCATTAGGCTCTTCTCCAGTGAGTCCTTCCTTCTCATTAGGTGGCCAAAGTACCTGAGTTTCAACTTCAGGATCTGGCCTTCTAAAGAGCAGTCGGGGTTGATCTCCTCTAGGACTGACCGGTTTGATCGCCTTGCAGTCCAGGGGACTCGCAGGAGTCTTCTCCAGCACCATAGTTCAAAGGCCTCAATTCTTTGGCGCTCAGCCTTTCTTATGGTCCAACTTTCACAGCCATATATTGCAACTGGGAAAACCATGGCCTTGACTATACGCTCTTTTGTTGGCAGGGTGATGTCTCTGCTTTTTCTGCTCCCCTATTTTCTCATTATCTCATTTTTTTTTTCTTTATATCTTTGTCTTTTTTATTTTGGTCAATTAAGGAAAATATTTGAATGGCATGCTTCACAAACAGAAGGCAAGATTACAACAGAGCAATTTCCCTTTTACATGTCTGCGCTGGGGGTTTCTTTATCACCCAAAGATGTGGCAAAGCGTAATTAACATGTCAGGTTGGGCCAGAGCTTCTTTCCTTTTTTCTTCTTTATTATTATTTTTTTTTTAATGCCAGGGAAGTCTTCAGAAGAAAGATGCTCCGGTTTACGCAAATCCCAGTGTTTACACCCCAGGAATACACCTGTGTCTGTTGCATCACAAACCTACCTTTCCACTCCCAGCCTGGGATGGCATCCTTAAGCAAACTGCAGGTAAGAGTCATCTTCTGAAGCTAGTAAGGACCTGCCAGCACATATCACTCACATCCAGTCACCTTCCTTGAGCACGGCTGTGAGGTGGCAATCCCTGTGCGTCTGTCTCACTGACTCACACACCCAACGGTGCAATTCTGAGACGTTGCGGACTCCTTTCCTTTTGGCTGTTAACTTTTAAGACCGGGACAAGATTAGCCAGACCAGATCAAAAGGCAGATGAACGTCAACTTAATTGGGAGTTGTCCCAAAGTTGCTTTTTCAAAAGGCAACTGGACTTTGTTTTTCCTTGAAGAAGGAGCCTCTTCGGATTCTGACTACAAGGAGAAAGCCTCGGAAATTAAAGTAGCTTCATTTTACCAGAATTGGGTCACGAATCAAGGAAAATTAAGTTCTGAGTATTCATTGGCTCCAGTTTCCAAGATACAGCTTCAAGTCAAAATTGCATCAAAATAATTCAGAATTACGAGGGGGACGTGCGATTATGCTCCATAACTTTTCTGCAAAATGTGATAGAGCTATGAGAATGATGCCACAACAATCATTATAAATTTATCTTTTTATTGATGCCAATAACATAATTTTTCCCTTCATTTATTGGTCCATGGTGCACCAGAAACGGCCACGCAAACCAGTGAAGCCCCATCTGCACATCATCATCATAATAATAATAATAATAATAATAATAATAATAATAATAATAATAATAATAATAATAATAATAATAATAATAATAATAATAATAATAATAATAATAATAATAATAATAATAATAATAATAATACCTAGAGCACCACTTGAACACCATCGGCATTGACAAATTCGCCATTAGTCAATTGCAAAAGGCAGCCTTACTAGGAACTGCCTCCATCCTGCGACGATATCTGTAATACCATCAAACATCCACATCTGCCTATCCCAGGTCCTTGGGAAGGACTCGATAGGTAGACAAAAATGCCAAATCCAGTCTGAACATCTGGCTGACTGTGCAATGATCAATAATAATAATAATAATAATAAAAAAGTTGGAAGGGACCTTGGAGGTCATCTAGTCCAACCCCCTGCTCAGGCAGGAAACATGCGTGGGATGGAGGCAGCGTGCAAAACCATACCCTCTCCGGTCCACGGAAAAATCGCTCTCTACGGAATCGATCCCTGGCGTCCAAACAGTTGGGGGCCTCTGTTTTACAGCACCATCAATAAAGAGTCTGTGATATTTTAAAAAGTATTATCACATATTCTCTTATGGACCATCACAGGCCATTGACCCTGATCTGCTGAAGCCTACATTGCAATAAATGTGTTAAGTTTTAGTGGACTGTCGTTCAGAAACGTTTATAAAAGAGTAAGTCTACTACTGATTAAGACATTATAAGATTCTTTGGTTTTGCTGCAAAGGTTTACCACGGTTATCTTTTTTGGAACCTGGCCCCAAACAAATCAAATATAGTAGCTTGTTTTTGTCCTTAAAATTAAGATTAGTGTTGATTGTGTTGCTCTGTAAAACGTTGTGTGTAGTGATCATGTTATATGAGTAAAAATAAGAATGGCAAAAAAATGGTTTAGGGGATATTAAAATTTAACAGATTTATTATGGCACAGGTTTTAGTGAATTCTCACTCTGTAAGGACCCACCTTAGCTAACCACCCAAGAAAGCAGAACTCTTGAAAACAAGCATTGTCTCAAAAGGAAACTTTTATTAGTGGGTTAGTGACAGTAGAGAAGTCAAGGCGAGATCTGGGGAAAATCCCGCTCAAACGGTATTGTCAACACTGCTAACATCGGATGTTTCTGCTTTGACAACATATGGAGATGCAACCATTTTCCTTCTTATGTTTTACTCTTAGAATTAGAGTTAGAATTTGATGATGCTGGGGGGGGAGGAGAAATGTGCATGGGAGTTTAGTTAGACACAACAATACTGGACCTAGTGTGTGAACCAAGGTTATTGAAATAAGAGATGATAAGAATTGGCGGGCTGGAGAACTGGAGGGAAAACCTGCATTTCAAACTAATTGGAGAATGTGATTTATGACTGTTAATTAGAGGAGGGAATTGTGCTTTGATACTATGTGCTCAGGGGAGGGGAATCCAGTTTTTGGCTTCGACTGTGTTAGTGCCGATGCTATGCTTCTCGAATAAAGATTCTTTAAGGTAAACAATGCCTCGAAGTTCTTTGAAGAGTCGGAACCATGACATTAAGCCAAAATCTGAATTCCCCTCCCCTTAAACCAGCAATATGCCTCCTCCCACCAAAGTCATAATGTCCATTAAAAATCCAGCCAATCCACAGTTATCCCAAGCAAAAGCAAATGTCCCCAGCAGAACGACAGGACCCAAAGCAAAAGCACAAAAGTACATATGCAAGGAAAACAATCAGGCTTTGGGGACCGGACACTCTTCACAATATTTATTCCGAAATAATCTTGAACACTTGAGCCAGCCAGCACCTTTATCACCCGTTTTCTAATTCATCTAATCAAAATATGCAAGAATTAACACATTTTATCTCAGAGAGGTCCAGCATTTCCCAAAATTTGTAGACCAATGAAAACAAAAGAAGTCCAGTTGCCTCTTGGGGAAAAAAAAGCACCTTTGGGACAACCATGACCTGGATAACTGAGAATCTCCACAGACATGCACGGTGAGGTTAATCTAGCTTGTACCAACATTCTCTCTCTCTCTCTCTCTCTCTCTCTCTCTCTCTCTCTCTCTCTCTCTCTCTCTCTCTCTCTTTCTCTCTCTCTCTCTCTCTCTCTCTCTCTGTTCCCAAGTTTTCAGCAATTTCTTGGCAAGTCTGAGCCACCTGTCAGTCAACTCCCCTCTGTTTACACCAAAGGGTGGAGTAAGGCCGCCATATAAATGCCACCCCTTGGTCCTCACCCACCTCCCACCTACCTGCTGTAGGGCAGATTAAAGAGCTGGCAGCCCTCCATGGCTTGGCTACACCTACGCAGCGCATAATCCCAGCTTTTCTGGACACAGATGTTCGACCCGATCAAAGCACAGAGAGTGGCAGAAGTACATCACCTGCCTTTCAGGTAGGGGCAGACAAGTGAGGTGCACCTGATTTGATGGTGTTTTTTTTGCCACGCTGGTTAAGTCAACCATTGCAGTTGTTAAATGAATCACATTGACTTCCCCCCCCCACCCCCCTGTGGGAAGTCAGCCCCCCCCCCCCAGAGAAGGAAATATTAAAAGGGCAGAAAAATATATTTCCTCAAAGGATCTTAAAGAGGCAGAAAAGCATGCCCAGTTTTCTTAATAGCCCCAAGTCTCCCTCCCCCAAGCAGAAACCAGCTCTGTAGAAATGCAGATGTAAATAATCCAGGAAGGATGGAGGCCCCCAGCTAGAAGATTAAGAAGACAAAGACACCTAAAATCTACATACTCCACCCAAACTCTAAGAGAGGACATAATAGGATTAACCCACAGATGCCAAAGGGACACAGGTCAAAAGTACGTGACACAGGAAATACAAAGCCTCAAACAGGAACAGGAAACAACTCCAAACAAAAGGCTCCAGAGGGTATAAAAACCCACTCCCTACATGTGCTCACTCTCTTTTCTGCCAGAGCCATCTTTCTGTCTGGCTCTCCTCTTCAATAAACTGCAACCTTCTTTCTAAAGCAGTCGCCATGTTGTTTATTCCCGGCTTGGACTGAACCATGATGAAGACTTTTCCTTCAACACCCCCATTGATTTCGATTGTTGGAAAGGTTGCAAAATGGCAATCACACGACCCTGGAACGTTGCGATGTCATGAATACATGCCAGTTAGCAAGGACCCGAACTGTGATCATGTGACCTTGGGAATGCGGTGGCAGCTGTCAAGGGTGGGGACCTTTTTTCAGGCCAAATTTCTGGGGCTAAGCAAGGCAGTTGTTAAGGGAGCTTTGCTCCATTTTACGACCTTGCTTGCCGCGGTTGTTAAAGTGAATCACTGCAGTTGTTAAGTTAGTGGCAGGTTATCCCAAAGGTGCTTTTTCAAAAGGCCACTGGATTTCCTTGTTTTTCTTTGAAGGCATTTCGCTTCTCATCCCAGAAGCTTCTTCGGCTCTGACTGGATGGCGGGGAATGGAAGAGTCATAAAATCAAGTGCAACTCACTTAACAAACTTTCCTTGCTTAGCAATGGAAATTCTAGACCCAGTTTTGGTCACAGGTTGAGGACTACCTACTAGGTAAGGGCTGCTACGTCAAGAATGAAAGCACGTTGAATACAGTTTGAATGGGACACATAAGATATTTTTTGTTCCTACTTGGTTGTAAGCCACCTAGAGTCACCTGTGGTCCAGATGGGTAGCATACAAATTTAATAAATAAATATATGTGTTTGCTGCCTTGAACTATGGGTAAAAATAATAAAGGAGAGAGACGGAGGGAAGGAGAGGGAGAGGGAGAGGGAGAGGGCGAGAGAGAGGGAGGGAGAGGGAGGGAGGGAGAGGGAGAGAGGGGGGAGAGAGGGGGAGAGAGGGAGGGAGGGAGGGAGAGGGTTATGGAGAAGAGAGGGAGAGGAGGGAGAGAGAGAAGGAGGGAGGGAAGGGAGGGTAGGGAGAGGGGGGAGAGAGATGGAGAGAGAGGGAGAGAGGAAAGGAGGGAGGAGAGGGAGGGAGGGAGAGGGAGGGGTAGGGAGAGAGGGGAAGAGAGATGAGAGAGAGAGGGAAAGAGAGGAGGGGAGAGGAGAGGGAGTGAGGGAGGGGGAGGGAGGGAAGAGGGAGATAGAAGGAGAGAGGGTTATGGAGAGAGGGAGAAAGAGGGAGGGAGGGAGAGAGAAGGAGGGAGAGAGGGGGAGAGGGAGGGAGTGGGAGAGAGAGAGAGAGAAAGGGGAGAGGATAGCTAGAACAGTGTGGTGGCCTAGTGGTGAAGACACTCGCCTCCCGTTCGGAAGGTTGAGAGTTCAATCCTAGGGTAGCGGTGGATATTTTTCTCCAAGGGAGCAAGGAAAAAAAATATCTGCTGTGAACTTAGTGTGGTCTGAGGAAACTCTCAACTCCAGAGAGAGAGAGAGAGAGAGAGAGAGAATGTCTGTGGCCAGATGAGAAGAGTTGGAATCCAGAAAGAGGGGGAGGGGATTAAATAAAGGTCAGCCAACTGCAAAAGCTAGGCAACTGCACAAAAAGAATTGCACGGAGGGGCTTTGGTCAAACAGAGGGAAGGGGCGAGGATTGAATTACAAAACAAAGGTGTGAAGGCAGAGTGACTGAGTGAATAAAAGGAGGGGGAGACTGATAAAGGTGAGGGTGGGTGGCATTTTTGAGAGCCCGCAAAACAGAGGTTAAGAGAAGGTTAAGGAACAAAAGGCAGCGCACAACTGCAAGGTGTGGACGTGGCAGAATAAAGAAATGATTTACAAGGAGAGAAAAACATGGAGATAATGAGCGGTGTTGGACTACAGTAGCTTTACCTCAGTTTCCTTTTCTTTTTCTTACCTCTTCATTGTGTCGGTTTAGTATTTCTTATTCTTCTCCGTGCTCCTTCACGTTTCTTATCTTGAAAAAAAAGGGAGCATAATGAGCATGTGTGTTTCTGCATACTTTGCAAACTGTACCACGTTTTTCCCCCTAAGGTTTTATTCACCTTTTAAGCTTGTTTATACAGGAGGTAAAATTCCAAAAATATTTTTGTGGGAAGTGTGTTGGAAAGGAATTATTCTGAAGAATAAAATGAAAGGTTAATTTCTCCATGGAATTTTAAAAATACGAGGGCAAAGTCTCCAGGAATTTGTTCATTCATTCATTTATTAATTTATTACATATAGTCCTCGAGTTCCTTTAGTGCTCATTCAAAGTGACATCACTGGAAAAAAGTGACTGGTCACCATTTTTCACACTTACGACCACTGCAGCATCCTAGCGGCCACGCGATCAAAATTCAGACACTGACTCGTATTTATGACGGTCGCCGTGTCCCGGAGGTCACGTGATCCCCTTTTGCAACCTCCTGACAAGCAAAGTCGATGGGAAACCAGATTCACTTAACAACCGTGTTACTAGCTTAACAACTGCAGTGATTCACTTAACAACTGTGGCAAGAAAGGTCTTAAAATGGGGGCAAAAGCCACTTTAACAATTGTCTCGCTTTGCAACAGAAATTTTGGGCTCAGTTGTGGTCATAGGTCAAGGACTATTTGCTGTCAACGCTGCTAACATCGGATGTTTTTGCTTTGACAACAGATGGGAGATGCAACCCTTTTCTTGTTATGTTTTACTCTTAGAGTTAGAGCTAGACAATGCTGGGGGGAGGAATGTGCATGAGAGTTTAGCTAGACATAATAATACTGGACTAGTGTGAGAACCAAGGTTATTGAAATAAGAGAGGATAAGAATTGGCGGGCTGGAGAACTGGAGGGAAAGCTTGCATTTCAAACTAATTGGAGAATGTGATTTATGACTGTTAATTGCAGGAGGGAATTGTGCTTTGATACTATGTGCTCAGGGGAGGGGAATCCAGTTTTTGGCTTCGACTGTGTTAGTGCCGATGCTATGCTTCTCAAATAAAAGATTCTTTAAGGTAAACAATGCCTCGAAGTTCTTTGAAGAGTTTCATCTGTCGGAACCACGACATTTGCACTGAATTTATAAAGCCACCCATCTTACCAATAAAACTCTGAACAGTGTACGTGATTAAAAAACAAATCTCAAAATCTTTAACTCTTAACAATCAAATCCATTAACAGAACATAAATAAGATTACAAGAGAATGCACCAAAATCTCACATATAGTGCAAGCATTAACATGGGATTCTTAAGCCTGCTGGAAAAAAGATATTTTAAGGAATTTCCAGAAGGAAGATAGGGCCAGAGCTAATCTAACTTGGGGGAACATATGTTCCAAAGGGCAGATGGAGACTTATCTAGAGCAATTCGTTACATACTCCATATTTAATATGGAGATTTATGCTAGATTCATATAAACAGAATAACAGAGTTGGATGGGATCTTGGAGATCTTCTAATGTAACCCCTTACTTGAGCAAGAGACCCTATACCAGGGGTAGGCAACCTTGGCTCTTTTATGACTGGTGGACTTCAACTCCCAGAATTCCTGAGCCAGCCATGCTGAGGGGAAAGGGAGAGGTTTCCAAGCTGAGCCAGGCTGGCTCAGGAATTCTGGGAGTTGAAGTCCACCAGTCATAAAAGAGCCAAGGTTGCCTACCCCTGGACTAGAGACCTCCAGCTCTGTTGTTGTTGTTGTTATTGTTGTTATTCAGTTATCATAATCAATAATTAGAAGAATAACTTTTTCTCACTAAAGAAACTTCTGCGCTGACTGTCACTGAGAGTGTGTGATTAAGTAGAACCAGATTTTGAAAATCTGGAAGCATCATGCTTTATTTAGAAACAGACACATTTCCTCAGACTTTGTTTTCAGAGTTTCAGGGAGAAGCAACCTAGAACTAAGGAGAAATTTCCTGACAGTGAGAACAATTAATCAGTGGAAGGGCTTGCCTGCAGAAGTTGTGTGTGCTCCATCACTGGAGGTTTTTAAGAGGAGATTGGACAACCACTTGTCTGAAAGGGTATAGGGTCTCCTGCTTGAGCAAGGAGGGGGTTGGACTAGAAGACCTCCACGTTCCCTTCCAACTCTGTCATTCTTTTATTCTGTTACTCAACTGCTTCCTCTTCAAAGTAAAAGTGATTTCTGGATCTGGTCAAACCAGACTCAAACAAGCTTGACAACACTGGGACTGTAATACCAAGGCTAAACTGGTCTGCTCCAGGTTTTTGGCTTCTTCAACCCCCAATGTAGGTCATCTGTCAGCCTTTACGGGCCAGGAAGAAATAGTGCCGCTTTGAAGATCTGGAGCTGTTCTTCATCTGAAGATGTTCTTCTACTGCACTCAATGACCCATGAATGTTCAGGGACTTAGACATGTGCTCCAGATCATCTAAAGAGATAAGGCTGTCTAAATTTGAGGGTTCCCCCCCCCCTGCAAATATCACACCTATATAAATGCAGAGAGAGACTCCTAGGGACCAAGGTGGGTCTAGTTCTGAGCTCAGAAGCAATGGTTTTATTAAACCTTTTCTTTTTTTCAGGGCATAGGAGGAGTACTTGTCCGACAAGAACGTAAAGGTGGTGGTTGGAAGTAAGTAACTTTTGAGGCGTATTTCATAATAGCATTGCTATGAGGAAAAGAGACGTTCGGCTTTCTTCCAGAGATGTTACTAATATTTTCTTCAGATTTTTTTCCTCGCCTTCTTCATCCATTTAAATCCTTCCCTTCCCTTCTTTTCCTTTCCTTTTCCTTTTCCTTTTCTTTCTTTCCTTTCCTTTCCTTTCCTTTCCTTTCCCATTTCCTTTCCTTTCCTTTCCTTTCCTCATCTCTCTCTCTCTCTCTCTCTCTCTCTCTCTCTCAGAATTCCCCAGCCAGCAATGGACACCTCTGCTTTAAAGCATTTGGGTTGTATGAGAAGATGTACATCCACAGTGTCCCATTTCTAGTACAGGAAAATGGTGGCATTCAAGAAAAAAATGCTATTTTTTTAAATAAAAATATCTTTAAAGACAGATTATCTGTTGTTACCTGTGTGTCAGCATGGCCTTAAGCTGCATTATTGGCCTGACTGCAGTCTGAATAGAATAACAAAGTTGGAAGGGACCTTGAAAGTCTTCTAGTCCAACCCCCTGCTTCAGCAGGAGACCTTATTCCAGGGGTGTCCAACTTTGGCAGCTTTGAGACCTGTGGACTTCAACTCCCAGAATTCCCAGCCAACAGGAGTGTTACTGTTGAACTTTGGTGTTGGAGAAGATGTCTAAGAACAGGGGTCTTCAAACTTGGCCCTTTTATGACTTGTGGACTTCAACTCCCAGAATTTCTCAGCCAGTGTGCCTGGCTGAGGAATTCTGGGAGTTGAAGTCCACAAGTCATAAAAGGGCCATGTTTGAAGACCCCTGTCTAAGAACAACATGAATAACCAGGGCCACAAACAACTGAATCATAGATAAAATCTATCCAGGATTCTCACACAAGACACAAATGACCAGGCTCAAATTTTCATCCTTAGAATAGATTCTGCAAAGACCCAGAACCTCTGAAAAACCCATAATGCTGGGAACGATGAAAGGAAAGAGAAGAAATTGAATGTCCATCCACAATTACAGATATGACATGGGTACATGGTTGGAAGCTCTGAAGGTCCATTGGGACAGATCATCCTAGATAACATCTATCTACATCAGTGTTTTTTCAAACTTGGCAACTTTAAGATGTGTGGACTTCACTTTCCAGCATGCTGGCTGGGGGATTCTGGGAGATGATGTTCCACCCATCTGAAAGTTGCCAAGGTTGAGAAACATGGCTGAAAGGTAAAGGAGAATATTTGTAGCTTAGAATAGAATAGAATAGAATAGAATAGAATAGAATAGAATAGAATAGAATAGAATAGAATAGAACTGGAAGGGACCTTGGAGGTCTTCTAGTCCAGCCCCCCGCTTAAGCAGGAGAACCTACACCATCTCAGACAGGTGATTGTCTAGTCTCTTCTTAAAAATCTCCAGTGATGGAGCACCCACGATTTCGGGGGGTATTGAAATTAGAAGTCATTGGTGCTCTCTGAGCTTCGTTGTTTTCTTGCAGATGTTTCATTACTCAAACTAGGTATATGTGCCCTGGATATGCTGATAGTCATGATAATGACATTTAAGCCCCCTTCTTTTAAGTGGGGAGGAAAACATACTGTACCCAAAACCACACACACACATGGAAAAGTCACATCTCTGCAATACATCCATCATTTAGCTCAGGGGTCATCAAACTTGGCCCTTTTATGACTTGTGGACTTCAACTCCCAGAATTCCTCAGCCAGCGTGCCTGGCTGAGCAATTCTGGGAGTTGAAGTCCACAAGTCATAAAAGGGCCAAGTTTGAAGGCCCCTGATTTAGCTTCTTGACCAAATTGTTAGCACTGATCCCAGTAGTAATTATCAAGTACTCTTAGATCCCATCCCTTCAAGAGAGAGTAGAAGTGGGGACTGTGGCTTTGTCATCTCCATCTTTCTTCTTTAATCCTTGCAACAATCTTGTTCTCAACTCCTGGAAAGTTTAATTTTCTCAAGAATTATGAAGTTCCAATAAAGGAGAATATGAGGGATCCTTGGTGCTCTCTGAGCTTGGTTGCTTTCTTGCAGACGTTTCATTACCCAAACTTGGTAACGTCACCAGTGCTAGTCCTGTTTTCTTGGAGATGTTTCATGACCCAAACTAGGTAATATCACCAATGCTAGTTTTGCTAGCACTGACGATGTAACCTTGTTTGGATCATGAAACATTTGCAAGAAAACAACCAAGCTCAGAGAGCACCAGGGACCCTTCATTTATAAAGTTAGATCCAGGATAGAGCTTCCATATTCAAAGGCAATGTATCTCTTGGAGATAAACCTCAATAGGAGAGAACCGAACGGCCTTCTTATGGAGTTTTGTGGGGTCCTCTTCAGGTTCTCCAGAAGCTGGCGCGGATCCTGCACGAAAACCTTTTCATAATTCCTTCTCTTAGTACTCTCTTTCCAGCGATGCTTTGCCAGCACAATGGAGAACCCAACACAGCTTCAATTATTCCAGTAGCAATGATTATTTTTTTTTCTGTATGTTTCTTGAATGATTTATGGAACTTCCAGCTAAGGGGTAAATTCTTCTAGACGTTGATTCTAATCAAAAAGCCATCAACATCCATGTGGTTCTTCTCCAGAATCCAGCCCTAATGTTAAGGAAGGTAGATTTTTTTAAAAATATATATATCTTATTTTATTGGCCTTAGACTCAAGAAAACACAAGTATTTGGAGCCTTGCCTCCCTATGCAAACTGGGCATGAAAAAACAAATTGTATGAAGAGATAAACAACTTGGAAACTCAACAACCCTCCACCGTATCCTTCGTGGTATGTTTTATAAAACAAGAAATAAAATGTGTCTTTGTCAAGGTAGCAACGAGAGAGGCCATTTCTCCCATCACCGCAGCTGAGCGGATGCCTCCAGCAACAGACGCCGAGGTGGGTAGTCTGTAATTACAACTGTAATTAATAAAGAATACTAATCATAAAGGGAGATGTAGCTACTTGCTAGCATTACGCATCATGTAGGGAACCTCCATGTGTAAAAGCAGCTAAATCACACTCATCTCTCTTTGGTTTCCCAGTAGTCACTGGAAGCTAGATGGTCAAATTAAATTCAGATACCACAGCTAAATCTAATGTTACAAATGACTAGTTAGAACTGCAGGAAAAAAGCGACTGCAACCAGCCTGCCTTCCATTGAGGATGTCATGGTTCCAACAGATGAAACTCTTCAAAGAACTTCGAGGCATTGTTTATCTTAAAGAATCTTTTATTTGAGAAAAAAAGCATCGGCACTAACACAGTCGAAGCCAAAAACTGGATTCCCCTCCCCTGAGCACATAGTATCAAAGCACAATTCCCTCCTCCAATTAACAGTCATAAATCACATTCTCCAATTAGTTTGAAATGCAGGCTTTCCCTCCAGTCCTCCAGCCCGCCAATTCTTATCATCTCTTATTTCAATAACCTTGGTTCACACGCTAGGTTCAGTATTGTTATGTCTAGTTAAACTCTCATGCACATTCCTCCACCCAGCATCATCTAACTCTAACTCTAACTCTAAAAGTAAAACATAAAATGCTTGCAACTCCAACTGTTGTCAAAGCAAAACATCCGATGTTAGCAGCGTTGACAGAGGACCTGTACATTGCATGAACCAGAAAGAGGGCTGAGAAAATATCTACAGACCCCCTCACATCCTGGACATAAACTGTTTCAACTTCTCCCCTCAGGACATCGCTATAGAGCATTGTATGCCAAAACAACTAGACACAAAGACAATTTTTTTTCCCCAGTGCCATCAGAACAATCTGTGGAGCAACCTGCCTCCAGAAGTTGTGAATGCCCCAACACTGGAAGCTTTTAAGAAGAGATTGGACAACCATTTGTCTGAAATGGTATAGAGTCTCCTGCTTAAGCAGGGGGTTGGACTAGAAGACCTCCAAGGTCCCTCTCAACTCTGTTATTATTATTACTCTGCTAGATACCTAATTCCCTTAGCACTGTCTTATGCCTAAAGAATATCTACCCATGTAGTAAGTCTGTATCATTATTACCCTTCTCATCTTCTCATCTTTCCTACTACCTTCTCCTATTGGTATATTATGATTTATCAATCGTTGTTTGTATCTTATGATTTATGATTGTATCTTATGAGTTAGGATTTTTCACTTTGTTGTTTGTATGTACGCTGAGAGCTTATGCACCAGAGATGCATTCCTTGTGTGTCCAGTCGCACTTGGCCAATAAAGAATTCTATTCTGTTCTCTTTTCTGTTTTCTGTTTTCTGTGGAAGGAAGGAAGGAAGGAAGGAAGGAAGGAAGGAAGGAAGGAAGGAAGGAAGGAAGGAAGGAAGGAAGGAAGGAAGGAAGGAAGGAAGGAAGGAAGGAAGGAAGGAAAAATAGGGAGGGAGGGGGAAGGAAGGAAGACTTAGAATCACAGAGTTGGAAGGGACCTTGTAGGTCATCTAGTCCAACCGCCTGCTCAGGCAAGAGACCCTATACCATTTCCGACAAGTGGCTGTCCAATCTCTTCTTAAAAGCCTCCAGTGATGGAGCATTCACAACTTCTGGAGGCAGGTTGTTCCACTGGTTAATTGTTCTCACTATCAGGAAATTTCTCCTTATTTCTAGGTTGCTTCTCTCCTTGGTGAGTTTCCATCCATTATTCCTTGTCTGGCCTTGTCTGGTGCTTTGGAGAACAGGTTGTCCCCCTCTTCTTTGTGACAGCCCCTCAAATATTGGAACACTGCTCTCATGTCCTTCTCTTCACTAGACTAGCCATGCCCAGTTCTTCTAACCGTTCTTCATATGTTTTAGCCTCCAGGCCCCTAATCATCGTTGTTGCTCTTCTCTGCACTCTTTCAGGAAGGAAGGAAGGAAGGAAGGAAGGAAGGAAGGATCACTGAATTGAGCTTGGTATCTTTGCAACCCTGAGAAACAGAGAGAAGCTAACCTTCTCTTTGTCGCACCCATAAAAAAAGGAATAAATGCAGAAGAAATGTTGCCTATTTTACAAACAAAGGAAGAGAAATTGAAACCTACTACTTTGCCTATCTCTTAACGACACAGCTGACCTGAGAGTGATCTGTTGCCTTGCCCTCTTCCCCCACCTTTAAAAGACCGGGACCCTCTTCAACTGCCCTAATGCATTTATTTTTTTTAACGTGCAGAAAGTCAGGTCTTTCCGTGAACAATTCCTTGCCATCATCTTCCCGATTGCCTTTAAGTGGCTGGGGGGGGGGGGGGGGGAGAGAGATCCTCACATCCAGGCGGGGGGGGGGGGGGAACAAAAACGCCTGCAGGTACTTTCCAGCTCGGAGTTTGTGCAACCACACAAGTCCGGCATTGAAAGATCTACTTGCCTCGGGCCATGGAGAGAAACGCTTGAAAGATGAATCATTTTCATAAACGAGTGCAGGAGGAGGTCAGGCCAGGGGACGGCAAAGGTTACGTGTGCAGCCGAGATAAGCCTCCATTCATCTCTTCAGCCCAGCGGGTGGGATGGGCAAGGCCTGCCTTCAGCTGCCATAAAGCATGTCCTTTGCAGAAACTCACTGGGAGCTCACCAAGGAGAAGGAGAAGGAGAAGAAAAGAAAGGCTTAAGAACGAGTCCACCAGATATTTCTCCTCAGGAGTCACAGAATTACAGAGTGGGAAGGGACCTTGGAGGTCTTCTAGTCCAACCCCCTGCTCAAGCAGGAATCTCTATGCCATTTCAGACAAACAGTTGCCTGAGAATAGTCTGCACTGCTGATTTCCAGCAGTTGTGCAAAAAAAAAAAAAAGTCTAAGTTATTTGCATGGATGATACCTATTCTATTCTGTTCTGTTCCGTTCCGTTCCGTTCCGTTCCATTCCATTCCATTCCATATATTCTATTCTATTCTATTCTATTCTATTCTATTCTATTCTATTCTATTCCATTCTATTCCATTCCATTCCATTCCATATATTCTATTCTATTCTATTCTATTCTATTCTATTCTATTCTATTCCATTTTATTCTATTCTATTCTATTCCATTCCATTCCATATATTCTATTCTATTCTATTCTATTCTATTCTATTCTATTCTATTCTATTCTATTCTATTCCATTTTATTCTATCCTATTCCATTCCATTCCATTCCATATATTCTATTCTATTCTATTCTATTCTATTCTATTCTATTCTATTCTATTCTATTCTATTCTATTCTATTCTATTCCATTCCATTCCATTCTATTCTATTCCTCTACTCTACTTTCTCTACTCTACTCTATTATTACTTTTTTCTATTTTCCTCCCAAGTTATTAAACTTCCAGTGTTCTTCATGGATTTTTGGCTTCCATTGACACTTAGGATTACCATAACCCAAAGAACAGATTCTGCAATTGAAAAATAAACAAATTTATTTATTTATTTGTTTATTTGTTTGTTTATTTATTTATTCATTCATTCATTCATTCATTTATCAAACTTCTTAACTGCCCGCCTTACAGAGGGGCTCTGGGCAATGTAGATAAATTAATTAATTAATTAATTAATTAAAAAATATGGGCATTAGTCAGCAGTGCCTCTCCTAAGGAAATGTTCCTCTTCAAATGACATGTTTTCACAAATCCATTTCCTTTTCTGCAATTGTGATGATATCTTTTAAAAATATTTGTCGAAATATACTTTTTAAAATGTGTGATGCATATCTTTAAGAATGTGCAGGATCTTCAGAGTCCATTTTAGGCATCCTAAAAATGGTTGTCCGGCTTGTCTTAATGCTGAGGCTTAAACTGTGATTTTGGGGGGGGGGGGAAATAGCAGCCCCTGTTTCATCTGTGACATGGGAAAACACAAGTGGAGATGAGATGAAAGGGTCCCCAGAATTGGGTGGTATTTGCCTACTGCACGATTTAAAACCAAGGTTTTTCAAACTTTCTCAAGCCACAGAAACAATTAGTTAGAAAATGAAATCCTGATCAAGAGTCAAATGCTTAGTTTGACTCTGTTCAGGTGAAGTCTTTCTTTTTGTTTTTCTTTCTTTCTTTCCTTTCTTCCTTCCTTTCTTTCTTTCCTTTCTTCCTTCCTTTCTTCCTTCTTTCCTTTCTTCCTTCTTTCCTTCCTCCCGTCCATCTTTCTTTCTTTCTTTTTTCTTTCTTTTTCTTTCTTTCTTTTTCTTTCTTTCCTTCTTTCTTTCTTTCTTTCACCATTTACTTCATTTCTTTTCCTTTCCTTTTCTCCTCCCTTCCACTTTCTCTTCTTCCTTCCCTTCTTCCTTCCTTTCTATCTTTCTTTCTTTTTCTTTCTCTTTTTTCTTTCTCTTTCTTTCTTTCCTTTCCTTCCTTCCTTCCTTCTTTACTTCTTTCTTTCCTTCCTTCCTTCCTCCCACCCTTTTTTTTCTTTCTTTCTCTTTCTTTCTCTCTTCATCCATTTACTTCCTTTCCTTTCCTCCTCCCTTCTCCTTCCCTGCCTTCCTTCCTTCCTTCCTGTCTGTCTTTCTCTCTTTTTCTTTCTTTCTCTTTCTTTTGTTCTTTCCTTCTTTTTTTCTTCTCTCCCATTCCCTTTCTTTTTTTCCCCTGTAGTCTCTCATCAAACCTCATCAAGCTCCCACAGATTCCACAGAAATATTGTTTGAAAGACCCTGACCTCAAACTTTAGGCGGGAAGGGAAAGACAGCCAGCATGCCCAGCCATTTTCTTCTCAAGCAACGTTCCTTCAAAATTGGGTCTCTCGTTTCCAAAGTGAAAGTGACGAAATTTGTAACATGGGTTGTGTTTGCAATGGGAACACCCATGCTAAATTAGTTGGTGTGATGTTGTAGGAAGAAGAAAGGTGTTTGTCAGGAATTATGATCAAAGATTAAATTACTAGTCTTTAGTAAAAGATTAAAAAAAAAACAGTTGTTGGGACAAGTCCACTAGTGAATGCAACTCACACACCACAAATAATGACTCAAGATGAGAAACTGGGCAATAAGGCGGGGGAATGGTCAAATTAATGATCTCTTTTGATCTCCTAGATTTCTCCATTCCTCCAAGATGCTCTGCTTGGAACATTAATGTTGGTCTGATCACAAGGATCACTCTTTTTGAAGCATAACTGAACCTAATATTTCCTTCGTGTCTATGGAAATTCTCAATCATCCAGGACATGAATGTCCCAAAGGTGCTTTTTTTTATAAAAGGCAACTGGAATTTCTTTGTTCTTCCTTGAAGACGTTTTGCTTCTCATCCAAGAAGCTTCTTCAGTTCCGACTGAATGGTGGAGGATGGAAGGATTTATATTCTTTGCAGTCATCTGATCATTAGCACTCTTTCTGAGAGTCATTGAGGCCACTTGGAGGTTTATCTGTGCCCTCAGGATCCCCTGAATAGTGCAAATGGGTGTGGAACAAAGAAGGCCTCCATAACTGCAGTGATTCTCTTAACAATTGTGGCAAGAAAGGTCGTAAAATGAGGTAAAACTCACTTCATAATTGTCTCGCTTAGCAACAGAAACCTTGAGCTCAGTTGTGGTCATAATTCAAGGACTGCCTGTACTTCACTTCACTGTACCCCTTTATATGGCTATCTAAGCCAGGGGTCTTCAAACTTGGCCCTTTTACGACTTGTGGACTTCAACTCCCAGAATTCCTCAGCCAGCGTGCCTGGCTGAGGAATTCTGGGAGTTGAAGTCCACAAGTCATAAAAGGGCCAAGTTTGAAGACCCCTTGACTTGTGGACCTCAACTCCCAGAGGGATTCTGGGAGTTGAAGTCCACAAGTCATAAAAGGGCCAAGTTTGAAGACCCCTGATCTAAGCCAATTCTGGTTGGCTACCATAGAAATGTTATAGTTGCTGCTGGAGCTGCTGACAAAAAAAACTAGTGATTAATTCAGTACTTAAATTGCCCTTTTTATTCCTATTTCGTATAAGCTGGGTTGACAAGATCAGAAATGAGGAAGTGATAAGCCGCCTGGGAAAGCCCAGGGAAATCATCAAAACAATTAAAAAACAAAAGTTAGAATATTTTGGACATGTGATGCAACACCCAGAAAAATACGGCATACTCCATTTAATCCTCCAGGGAAAGATTGAAGGCAAACGAGGTCCAGGCAGAAGAAGAACATCATGACTTCAAAATCTAAGGGACTGGTTTGGACAAAACTCAGCAGCACTTTTTCGTGCGGCTGCTGATAAAAACAGGATCGCCAACATGATCGCCAACGTCCGATAACGGATATGGCACAAGAAGAAGAAGAAGAAGTAAAAAAATATATATGTTGTGTCTCTGTTTAAATGCTTCACACTGAAGATTTATATCATGAGGCCATGTCAGTTTCATGCTATGGTAATCTTAAAATGGCTGGGTGTCAATCTGAATACATGCTTTTTATTTGTCTTTTAAGAAATTACAGCATTCTCCACATATTGTCGAAGACAATTGGACAAAGCTTTTTAAAAAATGCATCTTAAAATATGTCTTAATTCCATAGAACGGAAGATAGTCTATGCTTCCAGCCTAAATGGAAGTAAATATTTTAACGCTCTACCTTATTATGTGTTACATACAGTTCAGAAAGTTGATGTTTAATGAAAGAGAAATGAGAGCTGCTCTTTTTATTTTTCGGTTCTCTGGCAGTTTATTTTTTTTTACTAAAGAAGACATAATGCAGGCCAAAGATTACCACATAGTAGGAAGACAATTATTATTTTTAGTTTTTAAAACGAAACAACAAAAATTGCAGTCTTTTCATGGTACAGAGAAGAGGCTTAATTATCTCTTCTTTACCAGTCCTCAATACAGGTTATATGGAAATTCCTTTTGGATCTGAGAAGCTCAATTATTTACTAGTCTGCAGCGACATGTCATTACTCCATAATCACCTGGAATTTATTTACTAATAAACCTCATTAAATCGCTACATAATTAAACAGCAGTTCCTTGGCATTAGAGACTTTTCTGTATAAATTGCAGTCAATTTTAAAAAGCCTTCCAAATTCCATCAGCTAGAAAGCAGTAGCTTAGGATTTTCAGTTTTCCTGAGCTACGTTTGAGTCTGAACTTAGAAGAATCAAGAGAGAAACAGGTAGTCCTTGACTTACAACAATACATTTAGTGACCATTCAAAGTTACAACAGCACTGGAAAAAAAACAATGGCCGTTTTTCACACTTACAACCATTGCAATTATTCCCCATGGTCACACGATAAAAATTTGGATGCTTGACAACCGACTCATACTTATGATGGTTGCAGCGTCCCGAGGGTCCTGTGATCACCTTTTGCGACATTCTGACAAGCAAAGTCAATGGGGAAGCCACATTCACTTAACAACCGGGTTACCTGCCAACACAGTGCTAGGCTGCATTAACAGAGGGATAGAATCAAGATCACGTGAAGTGTTAATACCACTTTATAATGCCTTGATAAGGCCACACTTGGAATAGTGCATCCAGTTTTGGTCACTACGATGTAAAAAAGAGGTTGAGACTTTAGAAAGAGTGCAGAGAAGAGCAACAAAGATGATCAGGGGACTGGAGGCTAAAACATACAAGGAACGGTTGCTGGAATTGGGTATGTCTAGTTTAATGAAGAGAAGGACTAGGGGTGACCTGCCAATATCTCAGGGGCTGCCACAAAGAAGAGGGGGTCAACCTATTCTCCAAAGCACCTGAAGGCAGGACAAGAAACAACGGATGGAAACTAACCAAAGAGAGAAGCAACCTAGAACTAAGGAGAAATTTCCTGTCAGTGAGAACAATTAAACTTGGCTTTTTTTAATGTACTGGCCATGTCGTG
This sequence comes from Azemiops feae, assembly GCA_023970755.1. Classification (NCBI taxonomy): domain Eukaryota; kingdom Metazoa; phylum Chordata; class Lepidosauria; order Squamata; family Viperidae; genus Azemiops; species Azemiops feae. The sequence goes on along the minus strand of JALGBA010001335.1, from coordinate 210,465 downwards.
CTTTGCCTTCCCATGCCTCTATTCTGTTCTTCATTTGGTCTTTCTTGTATGCCAGTTTGGTCTCTCCAGTAGTCAGCAAGCCTTCCTGATACACTAATTTCAGTGCATCTTCATCATTGTCCTTCAGATATTCTTCCAAAGCCATTTTTTCTTCTTCAACCATCTGATGTACTTGCAGCATTCCACGCCCACCTATTTGCCTTGGTAGTTAGAGTCTGTCAATGTCACTGCGTGGATGAAGGGCATCATTATTATTGTTGTTGTTGTTGTTGTTATTGTTATTGTTATTATTGTTATTGTTGTTATTATTATTATTATTATTATTATTATTCTATCTAACTTAAGAACTTCTCAGCTTCACTTAGCAACTGTGGCAAGAACAGTCGTAAAATGGGGCAAAAGTCACTTAAGAAACGTCTCTCTCAAGCACAGAAATTCTGGGCTCCTTTGTTGTAAGTCAGGGTCTGTGTTTATAAGTGCTATTTAGCTACTGGGCACTTAGCTATCGCTATGAAAAATTAAAAGTTGAATCCGCAGGGGGAAACAATCCACCTATTAGATAGGAAAAAGTCAGACCAATATTTCCCCCTGATCTGCAATTCCGTGCCCTTTGCACAAGGAAGAAAGAGGTTGTGCCCTCACCGTGCACAAAAGACCATTTGGCCACGGGCCAGGGGTAGGTAACCTTGGCACTTTTATGACTCGTGGACTTCAACTCCCAGAATTCCTGAGCCAGCATGGCTCAGCCTGGAAACCTCTCCCTTTCCCCTCAGCATGGCTGGCTCAGGAATTCTGGGAGTTGAAGTCCACGAGTCATGAAGGGGGCCATAGTTCCCCCATGCTGGCTCAGGAATTCTGGGAGTTGAAGTCCACGAGTCATGAAGGGGGCCATAGTTCCCCCATGCTGGCTCAGGAATTCTGGGAGTTGAAGTCCACGAGTCATAAAAGTGCCAAGGTTACCTACCTCTGGCCTAGGCCTAGGCCGCTTTATGACTCGTGGACTTCAACTCCCAGAATTCCTGAGCCAGCATGCCTCAGCTTGGAAACCTCTCCCTTTCCCCTCAGCATGGCTGGCTCAGAAATTCTGGGAGTTGAAGCCCACACGTCATAAAAGAGCCAAGGTTGCCTACCCCTGTCCTAAGTCCTCCTATTCTAAGCGGTGAGCCTCCTAGACCAGGGGTAGGCAACCTTGGCTCTTTTATGACTCGTGGACTTCAACTCCCAGAATTCCTGAGCCAGCATGGCTCAGCTTGGAAACCTCTCCCTTTCCCCTCAGCACGGCTGGCTCAGGGATTCTGGGAGTTGAAGTCCGCGAGTCATAAAAGAGCCAAGGTTCCCCACCCCTGGGCCGCCACGCAAAGAGAAAACACCGGAGCGTCAGTGATGAGCAGTGCAAATCGGCTCATTTTGTGAGGCTGATGCCGCATCCCCCCCCCCTGTGGCGAAGGCAACCTGAGTGTAGGGCTGAGAAGGAAGAAGCCAAATATGTAATAGAAGGTCACGGCGGAACATGCCAGAGTTGAAAGCTCCCCAGGAAAAAGATTTATTGAAAATTTTCTTCTTTTTCCATTTCTTTCTTTTTTTTTTTCCCCTGCACCAGGATCAACACTGGGTGCAAGGGGAAAGCAAATGTTGTGCTTAAAAAAAAAGAAGAAGAAGAATGTGGACTGGTTTTTAAAAAGCTTATGAATCCAGTTAGATTTCAAAAAAGTAGGGAGTATAATTTCAATGGGTCGTTTTTAATTTCAAACCTCTTTCTTTCTTTCTTCATTTTTCCTTTGCTCCTTCCTTCCTTTTTCCTTTTGTCTTTCTTTCCCTCCTCCTTCCCTCCCTTCCTTTTCCTTTTGTCTGTCTTTCTTTATTTCCTTCCTTCCATCCTTCCTTCCTTTTCCTTGTTTCTTTCCTTCTTTCCTCCTTCTTTCCTTCCTTCCTTCTTTCCTTCCTTCCTTCCTTTTTCCTTTTGTCTTTCTTTCCCTCCTCCCTCCCTTCCTTCCTTTTCCTTTTGTCCTTCCTTCCTTCCTTCCTTCCATCTTTCCTTCCTTTTCTTTTTGTTTCTTTCCTTCTTTCTTTCCTTCTTTCCTTCGTTCCTTTTTCATTTTGGCTTTCTTTCCCTTCCTCCCTTTTTCTTTTGTCTTTCCTTCCTTTCTTCTTTCCCTACTTCTTCCTTCCTTCTTTCCACCCTTCCTTCCTTTCCTTTTGTCTTACTTTCTTTCCTTCTTCCTTCATTCCCTCTTTCCTTCCTTTCCAGATTTTATTCTGTCCTGTCCTGAATCAAAATGCATCTTCACCCTCCTCTGAAAACGTCTGTCTAAATGCTATGTATGTATATTTAAATTTAAATGTGTATTCGATCTCGAAATGCATATTTAGACGCATTACTCATTCACAGTATGTAAAGTTGCTGGAAGATTTTATCCAGCCTACCTCTGCTGGTGAACCAACCTGTTTGGCAGCTGGCATGCAAGATTTCTTTGGATCTTACCCTTCCTCAAATCCATGGGTGGCAACACGCATATTTTAGGATTAAAAACAAACAAACTTAGGCAGACTTTGTCTGAGGACAACCTACATTTAGGAAGGAGTAGCTTGTCAGATAGGACGTTCAGAAATGCCACTTAACTACATACAGGTAGTCCTTGACTAATGGCCATAACTGAGCCTGGAAATTACATTTGTAAGCTGGGACCATAGTAAAGGTCATCGCATGACTGTGCCAATTTCGCTACCTTTTTGCAGCAGTTGTAAGGCGAATGCTGTGGTCATAAAGTGAGCGCCATGGACGTTAAGCAAACCCATTGTTCACTACGGGCCAAGTTTTGCAAAACAAATGGGAAATAAACCCTGGTTTCCAGCAAAAACATCATAAATCGCAGTCACGTGACCATGGGATATTGCAAACAGCCTTATATCCGACTGATTGCTAAGCGCCAGAGGGGTAAGGTGACCATCAGAACGCTAGAACCTGGTCATAAGTATAGGTACCGTGTTTCCCCAAAAATAAGACCGGATCTTATTTATTTATTTATTTGCCTCCAAAAGAGGTACCAGGTCTTATTTTCGGGGTAGGCCTTACCTCACCTCCGGCACCAACAGCCCCACCCAACTGGTCCACTTCTTCTGGGGCCGAAATTCTACAGCTGCACTCGGGCCTGCATTTTGCAGTCAGGCCTTTCCAGAAGGCCTAAGCAGCCAAGTACTTAGCTATGGATTCAACCGCTTGATGCTCGGCTGCTGAGGTCTTGCAGAACCGAGCTAGGGATTGAATCCATAGCTCGGTTCTTGGCTGCACAAGGCCTTCCGGAAAGGCCTGTGACTGAGAAATGCAGGCCTGGCTGCAGAAGAGGCCTCAGAAGAAGAAGTGGGCCGGCGAAGAGAGGCCTGGCTGTAAGGAAAGTGGGTGCGGGGCGGGGCGGGCAGCTCCACACCCCCGCCCTAGCTTGATTTTTAGGTGTGTGCCTCGCCCCAAAACTAGGGCTTATTTTGGGGGTAGGGCTTATATTAGGCCCACCCCCAAAAATCAAGTTAGGGTGTAGGCCTTACTTTCGGGGAAACACGGTAGTCCTTGACTTACAACCACAACTGAGCCCAAAATTTCTGTTGCTGAAACAACTCAATTGTTAAATGAGTTTTGTCCTGCTTTATGACCTTTCATGCCACCGTCGTTAAGTGAACGACTGCAGATGTTAAGTGAGTAACATGGTTGTGAAGTGAATCTGGCTTCCCCATTGACTTTGCTTGACAGAAGGTCGCAAAAGAGGATCACAAGACCCCGGGACACTGCGATCATCATAAATATGAACCAGTGGCCAAGCATCAGAATTTGCGACCATGGTCATAAGTGTGAAAAATGGTCACAGGTCAGTATTTTCAGTGCTGTTTTATCTTTGAACAGTCACTAATCAGATGTTTGTAAGTCAAAGACTATCCGTACCTTTGGTGGTCCGTCATAACTTCAAACAGTCATATGCAACCAGTCGTAAATCGAGGTCTACCTGTATTTAAATAGAAATGTGTGTGTAGATGTAATTCCCATGATGGAAAAGGAACAGACTAGGTTGTTAATTCCAATAAGCTACAATAAAAGTCTTCAACATCTCTAAAAGCACTTCAGGAAGGGTTAACTACAGAAAGGCAAGCAAGATAGATAAGTTCCCAGAAACTAGACTGCAGCTTCCATCTTTTTTCCATCTATTGTTTCTGCTGGCTGGGGACGATGAGAGTGGTAGTTCCAAGGCACCAGAAGGCAGGACAAGAAACAATGGGATGGATGGAAACTAATCAAGGAGAGAAGCAACCTAGAACGAAGGAGAAATTTCCTAGCAGTGAGGACAATTAACCAGTGGAACAACCTGCCTCCAGAAGATGTGGGTGCTCCATCACTGGAGGCTTTCAAGAAGAGATTGGGCAGCCGTTTGTCTGAAATGGTATAAGGGGGTTGGACTAGATGACCTACAAGATCCCTTCCGACTCTGCCATTCTAAGCTTTCCTTCCCTCCCTCCCAATTTTTCCTTCCTTCCTTCCTTCCTTCCTTCCTTCCTTCCTTCCTTCCTTCCTTCCTTCCTTCCTTCCTTCCTGCCTGCCTGCCTGCCTGCCTGCCTGCCTGCCTGCCTGCCTGCCTGCCTGCCTGCCTGAGCAGTGGGTTGGGCTAGAAGACCTCAAAGCTCCCTTCCAACTCTGTTATTCTGTATTCTGTAGTCCTAGCATTGTGCACGAAAAAACTGCCTGCAAAAACTTACAGCAGCCACCTATTTTGTCAGGACTGCATAGCAGCTGCTGTGTGATTCCTGGAAGAGCTACGGCTTTTTTAAAGGGTTCCAAGAAGTGCCACGACTGTGTTCTTGCAGATTCCAAAGCATTTTTGGTTAACTAAGTTGGCGTTTTGCCTCAAGTGCCCAAGTGTACAAGCCCCACGGAGGTGTGCAGAAATCGGTAAAGTTGTCAGGAGGAAAAGGGAGAGCTTGGTCAAAAAAAAAGTCGAGATGGCAGCAACCCCTATGGAACTGAAATCCTGTCATCGCCACACCGGCTCGGTTCCTTCCCTGCGCAAGTACAATCTCCTGACACGCATGCCAAAGGGTGGAACTTGCATCACAACAGCGCAAAAGACAATTTTGTACACTGACTCATGTCCTACATACGATTCTTCAGAATATGAACTGAAATACTGGGAGTCCTCGGCTTACGACCACAATGGAGCCCAAAACCTCTGTTGTAAAGCAAGACAATTATTGTGAGTTTTGCTCCATTTTATGATTCTTCCTGACAGAATTGTTAAGTGAATCACTGCAATTGTGAAGTTAGGAACACAGTTGTTAAGTGAATCTGACTACCCCACTGATTTTGCTTGTCAAAAGTTCGCAAAAGGGGATCACATGACCCCGGGACCCTGCAACCATCATAAATATGAGTCAGTTGCCAAGCGTCTGAATTTTGATCCCGTGTCTCGGGGGGGGGGGTGTTGCAGCATTCTTCAGTGTGAAAACTGGTCATGTCACTTTTTTTCAATGCCATTGTAACTTTGAGTGGTCACTAAACGAACGATTGTTAAGTCGGGGTCTATCTGTATTGATTTTTTGTGGGAAACATAAAAAAAATGAAGTTACTATTAAAACGAAAATAACAGATTATTTAAAATGTAAACAATACTGCAACTAGAGAATAGGATATTAATTTACACTCATACTTGCAACTACTATAAAGGAAAAATTGGAAGTCCTTCATAATCTTTTCATTTGATTTGATTTGGTTTCTGCACTTTTGCCTTTGTTCTGTTCTTTCTTTTTCTCTCTTCTTTCATTCTAAACGATAGCTCTCGTTAGATTTTGTTCTGTTTCAACGCTCTAATAAAGTTCTTTTAAAAAAAGAAAGAAAGAGAAAGAAAGAAAGAAAGAAAGAAAGAAAGAAAGAGAAAGAAAGAGAAAGAAAGAAGGAAGAAAGAAAGAAAGAAAGAAAGAAAGAAAGAAAGAAAGAAAGAAAGAAAGAAAGAAAGAAAGAAAGAAAGAAAGAAAGAAAGAAAGAAAGAAAGAAAGAAAGAAAGAAAGAAAGAAAGAAAGAAAGAATATTAGAATAATACAGGGCCTTTGCGTTTCGAATCTCAGCATTTAATTCCACTCTCTAAAATAAATATGATTTGTGGCAAACATTGCTATGCTCATCATTTCTATCCATTAGCAAACTGGATATAGTGGAAAGCTTCTGACTGTTTATGGGCAACGTCCCGCAGGGTTTTAAACCACAATAGTTATTAATTTCATGGAAGAGAAAGACAAAAAAAACTCCTCCACACCCTTCAGTTCCCTTGTTCCTGGAGTCGGCGCACGGATCAGTCATTTTTCCCATGAGAATTTCACAAGATGTGCAGCCATACAAATCATTTAAGAAAATAAGTAAAGTTCTGCAGAATATTCCTTTCCTTTGGCAAAAAAGAAAAAAAAATCAAAAGCATTTTTCATCCTGTCAAGTTGAAGGAGAAAAATCAGGGTGGAGAGACAGAGAATGTAGGTGAAATAGTCACCTCAACATAAAATACCAGCATTTTTTGGAACAGTGTGTCTGAATCCCAGAGAATCAAGCGCCATTGTCTGTCGACAATTGAGGAATACCTCAGCTCTTCATTTAAGGAAGAATAAACATTTGAAAAGATGGTAGAAGAAAGAACAGCTTTACCGCTTACGATGATTAAAAGACAGTTGTTCTTTAATTAGCAAAATGTCTTACCCCTAAGACCAGTGTTTCTCAACCTCGCCAGCTTTAAGATGTGTGGACTTCAACTCCCAGAATTCCCCAGCCAGCCTTGTGTGGACTTCAACTCCCAGAATTCCCCAGCCGGCCATGTCTGGACTTCAACTCCCAGAATTCCCCAGCCGGCCATGTCTGGACTTCAACTCCCAGAATTCCCCAGCCGGCCATGTGTGGACTTCAACTCCCAGAATTCCCCAGCCAGCCATGTGTGGCAACTCAGTGGCCTTTGGTTATTCTACTAAAGTCGCCATGGACAACTCGGGGGCGGGACGACTCACTGCAGGACAATTGAACAATTCAATTTAATTATTTAAAATCATTTTTTAAAAAAAAAATATTTTAATTTTTGTCATTTACATTTCATTTTGCCCCTCCTTTGGTATCTTTTTTTTTAATTATTCTTTTTCACAATTTCTTCATATTAGTGTAATACTTGTCCCGTGGTGAGTTGTGCCGCGGCAACTTAGTGGTGTCCCACGGCGAGTTGGCTACAGCAAAATGGCCGTAATGGTTTCTCCTAGACACCCCTCAGAGTCACCCTGGTCATCTCTATACTTCTCCACAATGAAAGCAACAATTCAGTGGACAGGGGTGTTGCATCCAATGGAGAGTTGAGGGTCAGGGAGGAGGAGGAGGAGGTGGAGGAGGAGGAGGAGGAGGAGGAGGAAGAAGAAGAAGAGAAGAAAGAAGAAAGAACGAAGAAGAAGAAGAAGAAGAAGAAGAAGAAGAAGAAGAAGAAGAAGAAGAAGAAGAAGAAGAAGAAGAAGAAGAGGTGGGGGTGGGGGTGTCATTCAGTGGTGGGATTCAGCTGGTTCGCACCAGTTCAGCAGAACCGGTAGCTAATTTTTTGTTGCCCAGGCCCAGAACGGACTTCCGGAAGTGGCATCCACACAGAGAACCGGTTGTTCACATATTTGAATCCCACCACTGGTGTCATTCCATGTTTATAAGCGCCATCCTAAGATGAATATCCGGTGACTTTTCTTGAATTTTATTTGCTGTTTTATTGTTTAGCTTCTTCTTGGGTTTCGTATCTGGAAAAGCATTTCAATGTACCAATAAATAAATACAGGTAGCGCTCGACTTACCACCACAACTGAGCCCAAAATTTCTGTTGTTAAGTGAGACATTTGTTCAGTGAGGTTTTGCCCCATGTCACGACCTTTCCTGCCACCGTGGTTAAGTGAATCGCTGCAGTTTTTTGAAGTTAGGAACACGGTTCTTAAGTGAATCCAGCTTCCCCCCCCCTTGATTTTGCTTGTCAGAAAGTCACCAAAAGGGATCACGTGACCCCGGGACACTGCGACCGTCGTAAATATGAATCAGTTGCCAAGCGTCCGAATTTTGATGGCGTGACCGTGGGGATGCTGCAACGGTCGTAAGTGTGAGAAACAGTCGTAAGTCACTTTTTTCAGTGCCATTGTAACTTTGAACGGTCGCTAAACGGACTGTTGTAAGTTGAGGACTACCTGTACATAATAAATAACAATAATTCAGGCAGGCAGTGAGGGAAAGGCCTAAAGTATTATTGTTTCTCAACCTCGCCAGCTTTAAGGTGTCTGGACTTCAACTCCCAGAATTCCCCATGCGGCCATGCTAATCCCTCCTTAAATGAAGAGCTGGGGAATTTGTCAATTTTTTCCACAGATTCTTGTTTAGAGGTAGCATGGAATAAACTGGTATTTATGTTGGGCCTAAGCCTGGCTCCCAGTTTCTTGGGCCTGACAGAAAAGAAGAGGGATCACCTGGTGTCTTCCTTTCCTGTTCTGTTCTGCTTGCATCATGTGCTTTAAAGCAGGGGTCCTCAACCTTGGCAACTTTAAGCCTTGTGGACTTCAATTCCCAGAATTCTTCAGTCAGCAACCTTGGCAACTTTAAGCTTTGTGGACTTCAATTCCCAGAATTCTTCAGCCAGCAAAGCTGGCTGAGGAATTCTGGGAGTTGAAGTCCACAAAGCTTAAAGTTGCCAAGGTTGAGGACCCCTGCTTTAAAGGCTTCAAGCTAGGATAACAAAAGCCCCTGAGTTGGGATTGTTTCTACTCGTTATTCAGAATATCCTTTTTCATCAGCTCCCGAAAGTCCGTGCCTTTTGGGAGAGCAAGGTTATCCAAATGACTGATTGACTGATTGATTAACAGACAGATTCTTGGCTGTTGTTTGCCTCCCTCCCTCTCTCTGTTTCTGCCTGCTAATAATTTCTAATCTTTGCTGATTATAATAAATAAACATCAAACCAACTTTTTCGCCAGCTGAACTGAACTGTGCTCGCTCGGATCTGAATACTGCCTGGAGTTGGGCTAGGCCTGAATTAAGTGGGAAATTGCTTTTGTCGTTTTCCAACACCTTGCTTTCTACAATGGGCCCAAACTTCCTTGGAAAAATAATCTCCCACTCTTCCCAAGACAAGATCTGCCGGAGGGTCCCAAACCTTCAATATCTCCCCCCCTCCCTACCCCCCCCAGAAAAATTCACCTGGAGCTATGCAGGAAAGCAAACTCCTTAAAAAAACACACCCAATCTGGTTCTCCATTCCTTTTATTTTTCCCATGGTTTTCCAGCTCTCCCTCCCCATCTCTCAGCTCCTTTCATTCTCCACAAGTAATTGTGTGTGTGCGTGTGTGTGTGCGCGCGCGCGTTGCTTTGTTTGTTTTCTCCCGAAATGATGCAACTTTAATTAATTTTAATTGCTTGATTCATTTAATGGAAGCGCTGCAGGGAAATTCAACAGCACCCACGAAATGGCGCAATTAACGCGAACGCTGCCAGATGATCCAGCCTTGAAAGCAGGAGAAATGAGAGGATTGTCTTCTGAGTCACTGGAGGAAAACTTTTTTCCACGTTCCTTTTGATTTCCTCCCCCAACGAAGCACCAACGCAGTTCATCAGAAAGAAGCGTGCTTGCAAAAGACACACTGGGAAGGAAGCAGGGTGGATGAGATCCCGCCGGTCGGCCTCGCTCGTTTTTGGGGGGGTTTTTTTGCACAACGGTCTAATCTTGTTTGTATACGCTTCCACGTGCAAGAAAAGTGTGCCAGGCTCAAGGGCACAAAATTGCAAAAATCAAGTCACTGGAAAGGGTCCAACAGAGCCATCGATGCTCACTTTTTTAGAACAACGGCTCCCTGGTTCAGTCCCACTGTTAACGAGCCTGATGTTTATCGCCCGCACAAATAAACCAGAAACTTTCTCCATCAAACTACTGCAACTGATTGTATCAGGTCGGAAAGCCGTGGGGTTTGTTATTGCTTTCCTCATTATAGGTGAATCAGCAAAACCTCTCTATCTGCACCTAGAAAAAGACCAGACAGAAAGAAGAGTTCTAGTTTAGTGGGAGGGGGGGGTTTCTCCCTGAAGTGCTACATTTCTGCGTGTGGGGATTTGTTTGTTTGTTTTTTGTTTTTGTTTTTAATGGCAGCGTTGATGTGTGATTTCATCGGGCAGTCTGTATTAATAAAATCCAGGAAATGGGGTTGTTTCACCGTGAGATCCTTGGTGGTCTCTGAACTTGATGGTTTCCTTGCAGACGTTTCAGTACCAAACTAGGCAACATCATCAGGGCACATCAGTGCATATCAGCACTGATGATGTTACCTAGTTTGGTAATGAAACGTCTGCAAGGAAACCCCCAAGCTCAGAGATCACCGAGGACCTAACAGTTCAACGCTGAGTTACCAGTATTGTCTTCTGTTGCTTCACTGCTTAGATAGATTGGTCAGCGTTGACGCAGTCTCTGTGACCATCAGGATAAGGTTGAAGTTTGGGAATACAACTAAACTTTGACTTATGACCATATCTGAGATGAGATTTTTCATTGCTAAGTTGGTTAAGTGAGCTGTTCCCAATTTACAACCTTTTCTGCCACAGTTGTTAAGCAAATCATCGCAGCTGTTGAGTAGTGATGCAGTTACTGAGCAAATCCAGCATCCTCCATTAATGTCGCTTGTTAGAAGACAGCTAGGAAAGTTGCAAATGGTGATTGCATGAACCTGGGATGCTGGACCCATTGTACATACTTGACAGTTGCCAAGTGTCCGTATTTTGATCATATGACTATGGGGATGCTGCAAAGGTCATATGTGTGTTCCAATATCTCAGGGGCTGCCACAAAGAAGAAGGGGTCAAGCTATTCTCCAAAGCAGCTGAAGGCAGGACAAGAAGCAACGGATGGAAACTAATCGAGGAGAGAAGCAACCTAGAACTAAGGAGAAACTTCCTGACAGTTAGAACAATCAATCAGTGCCTCCAGATGTTGTGGGTGCTCCATCACTGGAGGTTGTCAAGAAAAGACTGGACAGCCATTTATCCAGAGAGGTATAGGATTTCCTGCGATAGACAGGTTAGACTAGAAGACCTCTAAGGTCCCTTCCAACCCGTTTATTCTATGTTCTAATACCCAGAATTCCCCAACCAGCATGATTGGCTGGGGAATTCTGGGAATTGCAGCCAACTCATCAATTCATGGGTCAACCTGCCACGGGACAATTTAACAATTCAATTTAATTATTTTAAAATAATTTTAATTTCTGTCATTCACATTTCATTTGGTCTCTTCTTTTGCATTCTTTTTTTTTAACGATTCTATTCCATCATTTCTTGTATATCAGCATAACTCTTGCCCCGCAGCGAGTTGGCCCATAGTAGTAGTAATAGTAGTAGTAGTAGTAGTAGTAGTAGTAGTAGTAGTAGTAGTAGTAGTAATAAAAAGTTGGAAGGGACTTTGGAGGTCATCTAGTCCAAGCCCCTGCTCGGCCAGGAAACCCTATACCATTTCAGACAAGTAGTTGTCCAGTGTCTTCTTAAAACTTCCAGTGTGTTGGAGCACCCACAACTTCTGGAGGCAGGTTGTTCCACTGGTTAATTGTTCTGTCAGGAAATTTCTCCTTAGTTCTCGGTTGCTTCTCTCTTTGGTTAGTTTCCATCCGTTGTTTCTTGTCCTGCCTTCAGGCGCTTTGGAGAACAGCTTGACTCCCTCTTCTTTGGGGCAGCCCCTGAGATACTGGAAGACTGCTATCATGTCCCCCCTCGTCCTTCTCTTCATCAAACTAGACATACCCAATTCCAGCAACCGCTCCTGATATGTTTTAGCCTCCAGTCCCCTGATCATAGTGAGTTGGCCGTGGCCAACTGTCATAGACCCCTGGGAATTGAGGTCCGCCCATCTAAAAGTTGCAAAGGTTGAGCAATGGCATCTCTCTAGACCCAGGAAGTGCACCCTCTCGGTAGTAGCTCCCTCCCTGGTGATACTTCAAAGGGCCTTAACACCTGGCGCTTTGCCCAGGCTCTTGGCAAGGAAAACTGACACCCCCTTTCTTCCGTTCTCTTCTCCTCTGGGTGTATTTTCTTGGCCCTTGTTGTGCTTTTGTCTTGTGCTGTTTTTTTGAGGGGGGGGGTTGCTATTGTTCTTTGTTTGAATGGTTTAACAACTGTAAACTCCCCAGAGTTGTGGGGAATCGGGTGAAATATATGCTTCCTAAATTGTTGTTGATGGTTATTGAACGGGGTATTTGGCCTCTGCTAACCCTCTATTTCTTTAACGTTAATTTGATTTAAAAGTACAGCTGCGAAGATAAAAAGACATTCAGGCTAAAAGGAAGAAGAAAAAGAAGAGGCAGAAGGTGCAGCAAAGAAAAAAGTAGAAAGAAAAATAGGAAAGAAATAAAAAAGAAGAAAGGAAAAGAAAAGGAATAGGTATAGTATAGGGAGTACCTTGCTCAATAGTAGCGACTATCACTTAAATAGGAGCCAGCCGTGTGCTGCAGCTGCCAAAAAAGCCAACACAGTGCTGGGCTGCATTAACAGAGGGATAGAATCAAGATCACGAGAAGTGTTAATACCACTTTACAATGCCTTGGTAAGGCCACACTTGGAATACTGCATCCAGTTTTGTTCACCACGATGTAAAAAAGATGTTGAGACTCTAGAAAGAGTACAGAGAAGAGCAACAAGGATGATTAAAGGACTGGAGGCTAAAACATATAAGGAACGGTTGCTGGAATTGGGTATGTCTAGTTTAACGAAGAGAAGGACGAGGGGGGACGTGATAGCAGTGTTCCAATATTTCAGGGTTTCCTGCCTGAGCAGGGGGTTGGACTCGATGACCTCCAAGGTCCCTTCCAACTTTATTATTATTATTATTATTATTATTATTATTATTATTATTATTATTATTATTATTATTATTATTATTATTATTATTATTATTATTATTATTATTATTAAAGAAATCACTTCCTCCTTACTCACAAGTATAAACCATTTTAGTTTAATTTAATGTTTTAATTAAAAGAAAGTTGCCAAAATTTAGTTGAAAAAAATAGCACATTTTTAAATGCAATAATAATTGATCTTTTTTTCCCCATATCTCATCTCTTATCTATAAACACATCCTTAAAACCTTGTTTCAGTCCTGATCAGCAAAAATCCATCAAGGGGTACCAGAGATAACTGATCTTAATAAAAGTCAAACTCCACATAATTTAAGCAAAGCTTCGACATGAAAGGAGCATCTTGGTGAAGATTTTTAGATGCCAAACTTTTGAAACATTTTAAAATATTACAAATAATGTTGGCATTCCTCAACTCCGCAACATGCTGGTTCATTGCCATTGTAAGGATGTCAAACATGTCCCATGTCTTGGCTAATAGTTTTGATGCCAATATTTTTTTAAAAAACTTAATTTTGAAGACCCCCAAATCACTGGAATGGAATGGAATGGAGTGAGATGGAATGAAATGGAGTGGAATGAACAGAACAGAATAGAATAGAATGCAATAGAATAGAAAATATGGAATGGAATGGAATGGAATGGAATGGAATAGAATAGAATAGAATAGAATAGAATAGAATAGAATAGAATAGAATAGAATAGAATAGAATAGAATAGAATAGAATAGAATAGAATAGAATAGAATAGAAAATATGGAATGGAATGGAATAGAATAGAATGGAATGGAATAGAATAGAATAGAATAGAATAGAATAGAATAGAATAGAATAGAATAGAATAGAATAGAATAGAATAGAATAGAATAGAATAGAATAGAATAGAAAATATGGAATGGAACGGAACGGAGCGGAACAGAACGGAACAGAACAGAACAGAACAGAACAGAACAGAACAGAACAGAACAGAACAGAACAGAACAGAACAGAATAGAATAGAATAGAATAGAATAGAATAGAATAGAATAGAATAGAATAGAATAGAATAGAATAGAATAGAATAGAATAGTTTATTGGCCAAGTGTAATTGGACACACAAGGAATTTGTCTCCGGTGCATAAGCTCTCACATATACAACAACATCATATCTTATTATTCTTACTATCATTGTTTGTGGCATAGTCAGCCAGATGTTTAGACTGGATTTAGCATTTTTGTCCCGTTATCCCAAAGACCTGGGAAATGCAGATGTTGTTTAATGGTGTCAGAGGCATCTCGTTGCAGGATGTAAGCTGTTCCAAGTCAAGCTGCCTTTCGCAATTGACTAAGGATGATCAGTGCCAATACAGGTAGTCCCTGACTTACGACTACAACCGAGCTCAAAATTTCTGTTGCTAAGACAGACAATTAAGTGAGTTCTGTTCCATTTCATGACCTTTCTTGCCACAGTTGTTAAGTGAATCTGGCTTCCCCATTGGCTTGTCAGAAGGTCACAAAAGGAGATCGCATGACCCCGGGACACTACAACTGTCATAAATACAAGCCAGTTGCCAAGAGTCCGGATTTTGATCACATGACCATGGGGATGCTGCAACGGTCATAAGTGTGAAAAACGGTCATAAGTCACTCTTTTCACTGTCGTTGTAACTTTGAACACTCACTTAAAGGCTGTAAGTTGACGACTACACGTAATTGCACCATTGTAGCCAGCTTCTACAGCTTTTCTTATTATACTTTGGTGGGACAAAAAGACACCCTGAAATACTTAATATTTAGCACATGGCAGAGCCCCCTTTAAAGTGCACCAAGAGTTAGGAACCAGTGGGATCTCTGTAATGGCGTGCTTTTTTTTAAAAAAAAAATCATATAAAATCAATCATTTCCAAACCACACTTTTAAAATCAAGAGTCAGATTAAAAAAGAAAGAAAGAAGGAAGGAAGGAAGGAAGGAAGGAAGGAAGGAAGGAAGAAAGGAAGGAAGGAAGAAAGAAAGAAAGAAAGAAAGAAAGAAAGAAAGAAAGAAAGAAAGAAAGAAAGAAAGAAAGAAAGAAAGAAAGAAAGAAAGAAAGAAAGAAAGAAAGAAAGAAAGAAAGAAAGAAAGAAAGAAAGAGAAAATTTGAAGCACAGTAATTGTGCATTTTGGGGTTGGAACCACTCTTGAGTTCTGAGTCACTGAACTGCTGAAAGAGCTGTTTGTCTCACTTCTTGGTGCATTAATTGCCGTACAATTATATTAATCAAAATAATTGCTCTGCCCCTGCAGCTAACAGTAAGTTTCAATGGGCCTGCAGGTGCTAAGCAGGACTCCTTCCCCAGCCTACCACATTCTCCCTCTCTCCTTTTGGGAAACTTTTTAATGCAAGCTCATCTTCCCTATAGCCCAAATCTCATTCTTGGCTTTACAGGAAAAACGTAGCATGCATCCAAATATTGGTTTTACACCAGCTCTCCTTCCACAAAGACTCCTCTTCCTCCTTTCTTTAATGAGTCTATTCCACTATTTCTTTGATATCCGTGTAACTCTTGCCCCCACTGCGAGTTAGTCACAGCAAGTTGGCCATGGCAAGTGGGCCACGGCGAGTTGGCGGTGGCGAACTATCATAGACCCCGAACACGTCCTCATGCACGAATCCCTTCACACCCGCAAGGGATCTAAATCCAGCCCACCTTGAATTGCTTTCTTAATTCCCACTAATGTCCTTGACCGTTAGTAGCTCAGATTCTTGTAGAGAACGTCAGCCTGCAATAACATTTGAACTGCCTGGATCTCCTGATTTCCCTGACGCTTGACAGCCCCGGAGGAGGCAACTGTCAAACCACAAATCAACCAAGTTTTTCATACCAGCTGAGCATCACGTGTCGTACAAATCTAGGCAGCAAGTCTTTAACAGACTCGGTTCAATACGTTGTGTCGAACAGCCCGAGGATTGTGCGAATCCAGAAAAAGGCGGTTAATTCACAAAAGCAGGTCAAGCACTTTGTGTGAACGCAACCGTTGTCGCCCGGGCCATCAGGACCGAGAGCTGAATTCCTGTTACAGAATGTTTGATGTCCCCTAACTTAGCAATGCATTGCGTTTCCGTGCTGTTCACGCTTGGCCACTCAAGCTTGCCCCGGCATTAAAAAGCCACGTTACTCAGATGAAATATGGAATTAGCTTTGGCGGGTTTACTTTTCTCTGTCGAAGGAAAACATTTTGTTGATTTGCTGGCAGGCTCCGGGGAGGAAATAAATGAAAATGTACACGGAGGCTAATAAAGCAAAAGGTCGTATAAAGGGCCAGAATGATAACTTTTCAAACCTGGGCTGGGTCCCAGCTAAAGAGCGCAATCAGGTGAATGAAATGCAGGCCTCAGGTCAGCAAAAGAGGGCCATTCAGTTGAAGGAAGAAAACGTACAGAATACAGAATAATAAGTGTTGGAAGGGACCTTGGAGGTCTTCTAGTCCAATCCCTGCTCAAGCAGGAGACCCTATACCATTTCAGACAAATGGTGTCCAGTCTCTTCTTTAAAATCCCGAGTGATGAAGCACCCACAACGTCTGAAGGCAAGCTGTTCCACTGGTTAATTGTCCTCGCTTTTAGGAAGTTTCTCCTTAATTCCAGGCTGCTTCTCTCTTTGATTAGTTTCCATCCGTTGTTTCTTGTCCTGCCTTCAGGTGCTTTGGAAAATAAACTGACCCCCTCTTCTTTGTGGCAGCCCCTCAAATACTGGAAGACTGCTATCATGTCACCCCTAGTCTTTCTTCACTAGACTAGACATACCCAATTCCTGCAACCGTTGTCTATATGTTTAGTCTCCAGGCCCTTAAATCATCTTAGTTGCTCTTCTCTGCAATCTTTCCAGAGTCTCAATATCTTTTTTATAATGTGGTGACCAAAACTGGGCACAAAATGATGTATACTGTCTTAAAAAAAAAAAAAACTGGATAAATTTCCATGGCAGGCCACTGCAAACAAGTTTGCATTAAATTGCATTTGAGATACAGAAACTCGCTTCTATTGTTAAGTGAGTGTTGCCCCACTTTATGACCTTGCTTGCCAGAATTGTTAAGTGAATCACTTCAGTCCTTAAGTTAGTAACACAGTTCTTAAGTGAATCTGGCTTCCCCATTGGCTTTGCTTGTCAAAAGGTCGCAAAAGGGGGTCGCATCACCCCAGGACACTGCAACCGTCATAAATATGAGCCAGTTGCCAAGAGTCCAGATTTTGATCATGTGACTATGGGGATGCTACAGTAATCATAAATGTGAACAATGGTCATAAGTCACAACTGGCTCTTATTTATGACAGTTGCAGCATCCCAGGGTCACGCGATCCAGTTTTGCGACCTTCTGACAAGTGAAGTCAAGGGGGAAGCCGGATTCACTTAACAACCGTGTTAATAACTTAACAACTGCTGTGATTCACTTAAGAACTGTGACAAGAAAAGTCGTAAAATGGGGCAAAACTCATTTAACAACGGTCTTGCTCAGCAACAGAAATTTGAGACTCCATCCTGATCCCAAGTTGAGGACCACCTGTAATAATATAGAAAGAAAGAAAGAAAGAAAGAAAGAAAGAAAGAAAGAAAGAAAGAAAGAAAGAAAGAAAGAAAGAAAGAAAGAAAGAAAGAAAGAAAGAAAGAAAGGAGGGAGGGAGGGAGGGAGAAAGGAAGGAAGGAAAGAAGGAAGGAAGGAAGGAGGAGGAGGGAGGGAGGAGGGAGAAAGGAAGGAAGAAAGGCTGGAAGGAAAAAAGAAAGAAAGAAAGAAAGAAAGAAAGAAAAAAAGAAAGAAAGAAAGAAAGAAAGGAGGGAGGAAGGAAGGAAGGAAGGAAGGCTGGAAGGAAGGAAGGAAGGAAAGAAAGAAAGAAAGAAAGAAAGAAAGAAAGAAAGAAAGAAAGAAAGAAAGAAAGAAAGAAAGAAAGAAAGAAAGAAAGAAAGAAAGAAAGGAGGGAGGAAGGAAGGAAGGAAGGAAGGAAGGAAGGAAGGAAGGAAGGAAGGAAGGAAGAAAGGAAGAAAGGAAAAAGCTACCACTTCCTAAGCAAACCTACTATCCCCCTTGTCAAACTTCCCATTCTCCAGTCCTGTTAGGAAGAGAATAGCAGCCCTGTGTTCATCTGAAGCCCCCTCCTGACATTTCCAGACTTATTAGCCCGTTTTCACACTGACTTCAATCAAACCCGCTTTAATCCTCCAAGGAAAGAGCATTTTTAATTCACTGATCGGCTGATAAGCTGGAAGCCAAAAAAAAAAAAAAAAAAAAGTGATTTACACGTAGATGAATTGCGGTTACAACACGGAACTCTGAGCATTAGAAGCAGATCTGAAATTCCTATCTGTCATTTTATTCGCCACATTCATTTTTGCTTTGCCATTACCCTTCCTGATTAGGATCTTTCAGCACCATTGGGCTCCTGCTTTCACAGTTTTTAATCTGCCTTTAATCCCATAGATTTTAAATATTCCCCAGCACCGAGAGACTGGAGGCAATTAACTGCCCTTCTGATGCCTTCTTATCAGTTGCCTCCTTATATCTCTCAGAAGCAGCCTTAAGACACTCGCGGGCTGACAAATACTACCAAAATTTCACGCAAAGCAGCCGCGGGAAAAGGAAAGAGCATCTCACGGAGAGGGAGGAAGAGGAGGAGGAGGAGGAGGAGGAGGAGGAGAATATGGACCTGAATAAAATACATCTTTAGCAGAAGCTTCCTTGGGCCAGAATCCTGCTTTGCAATTCAACACAATCAAAACTGTAAATACGACTTTGATAGTTGCATTGGGGGGGGAAAATGAACAAGAATTAGAATAGTATTAACGTTTTTCAGGCCTTCTTAAAGGAACAGGGGCTAAGTTCAGGAGAAGCTACAAAGGACAAGATGTCTTTGTTTTGAGCCCGGTTTCTGAGGACTATGAAAAGAGATCCACGTTGGTCCCAAAGGTGCTTTTTCAAAAAGCAACTGGCCTTTTTTTTTTTCCTTGAAGACGTTACGCTTCAAATCCAATGGACATATTGGTGTAGGGTGAAAAGAGGTTTTCCAACATATTTCAACCACCTCCTGCTTAAGGTAGTGAAAAGAAGCTCATTGCCACCATCCTTTCGCCAATATATCATTCTCCTTTGAAAACAAAGGCAGTTTGATCACGTGAAGTGTTAATACTACTTTATAATGTCTTGGTAAAGCCCACTCTTGGAATACTGCATCCATGTTTGGTCACCACGATATAAAAAAGATGTTGAGACTCTAGAAAGAGGGCAGAGAAGAGCAACAAAGATGATTAGGGGACTGGAGGCTAAAACCTATAAGGAACGGTTGCTGGAATTGGGTATGTTTAGTTTAAATAAAATAAGGACCAGGGGTGACATGATAGCAGTGTTCCAATATTTCAGGGGCTGCCCCAAAGAAGAGGGAGTCAAGCTATTCTCCAAAAGCACCCGAAGGCAGGACAAGAAGCAACGGATGGAAACTAATCAAGGAGAGAAGCAACCTAGAACTAAGAAGAAATTTCCTCACAGTTAGAACAGTTAATCAGTGGAACAACCTGCCTCCAGAAGTTGTGAATGCCCCAACACTGGAAGCTTTGAAGAAGAGATTGGACAACCATTTGTCTGAAATGGCATAGGGTTTCCTGCCTGAGCAGGGGGTTGGACTAGAAGACCTCTAAGGTCCCTTCCAACTCTGTTGTTCTATTCTATTCTATTCTATTCTAAAAATTAGGTTGAAATTAGGTCAAGGGCCTTATGTTATTCATCCAAATGACCCACCAAAACTGATTGTTATCTAGCCAGTTTCTGACTTTGCCAGGGGTCAAACTAATCTTATTAGAAACCTGTATAGAAGGGAAATGGCAGAACTGAGTGTTTCTTTCCTTGGGGACTAACTTTCGCTTATGCTTTATTTCAAGTGTCCATATTTGGCATTGATAACGTAGGATGGGGATGAATATGCTTTCCGCGAGATGCTTACTGACATTGAAATAAATACAGTACAGGTAGTCCTCGAATTACAACCGTTCATTTAGTGACCGTTCAAAGTTGCAAGGGCACTGAAAAAAGTGACTTAGGACCATTTTTCACACTTACAACCGTTGCAGCATCCCCAGGGTCACGTGATCAAAATTCAGACGCTTGGCAACTGGCATGTACTTATGTGATCCCCTTTTGCGACCTTCTGACAAGCAAAGTCAATGGGGGAAGCCAGATTCATTTAACCACCATGTGACTAACTTAACAACGGTGGTGATTCACTTAACAACCGTGGCGAGAAGGTGTGGTAAAATGGGGCAAAACTCACTTAACAAATGTCCCGCTCAACGGCAGAAACTTTGGGCTCAATTGTGGTCGTAAGTCGAGAACCACCTGTATAAAACATTAAAACCATAAATAAGGATCTTAAGTTGCCAGAAAGAAATTAAGATAACTCTAAGCTGGATGGAGTCGGAGGAAGCAAAGCAGTGGTGGGATTCAGCCGGTTCGCACCACTTCGGCAGAACCGGTAGCTAATTTTTTGTTGCCCAGGCCCAGAACGGACTTCCAGAAGCGGCATCCACACAGAGAACCAGTTGTTCCCATATTTTGAATCCCACCACTGGAGCAAAGTGCACCCAGGGCAGACGTGAGGGAATATTCCAGAAAGTTCCATTCCTCCATGAGCCACTTCCAACGTACCATACCCCCATTACGGGCCCCTGAGTAGCTGGGACAACACGGTGTGAAGGAGAAATGGAACCTTCTGGAGTTTTCCAGAACTTTCCGTCTTGAGGACTGACCGTTGAATATATTTCCACTCTGCTTTCCCCGTATATAGGAGTGTATATTTGTGGATTTGGGCGGAAAGAGAGATGAAAGCGTGCTTAAAAATAGGGCACAATGATTACACAACCCAGAGGGGTCCATGTGTTCTGGGACCGAAATGTTTACCGTGATTTCAGCTTTGCCTGAACCATTTTAAAAAGATTCTGGCGCTTCTTTATTCCCATCCCGGTTCCTCCTGAGCTGCCAGCTTTAGACTAGGAATTATGGTAATATGCCAGTTCTGAGCCCTCGGCAGGATTTGCAACAGAGAAATCACATCACTCTATGCTGATTAACAATTCCATTCCATCCAGAGATTTATATATAAAAAAAAAAACTATCTTACATTTTGCTTTTTTTAATAAGAACGATCGCTATCTCAAATTGAGTCCCAGCAAATTTTAATAAAGGCCCAAGGTTGAGTGGCATTTTGCATGCTGATTTAGCTGTGATTGCTGCCTTTTGATGAGGTAACCCGTGTGCTCCTTTCTGCCGGGCTAGGTTTGCCTTCCTCCTCCCCGGTTTCCCTCTTTTTTAAATAAATAAATAAAGATCAACAATGAGGAAAAAGGAGGAAAAATGAAGAAGGGTTAAAAAAAAAAAAATCTTCCCGCTGCAGCCTCCAAATCTTCCCTCCCCGCGATTGATTACTGAATAAACACCTATACACTCCTCCATCTTTCAGTCTGCACTGCCTACTTCCCTAAAGCCAAACAGATTATTTCGTAGTTTGCTTTTTTATTATTATTTAATACGGTCTCCTATCAAAATTTGGGTTTGAACTGAGATACTCGAATCATTTTTGAATCGTTTGGACCTTGGCAAAAATAATCCCTGGCTTTGGATACTCTCTCTCTCTCTCTCTCTCTCTCTCTCTCTCTCTCTCTCTCTCTCTCTCTCTCCCTTCCTCCCTCCCTCCCCTCTCTCTCTCTCTTCTCTTCCTCCTTCCCTCCCTGCCTTCCCCTCCTCCCTCTCTCCTCTCTCCTCCCTCTTCTCTTCCTCCCTCCCTCCTCCTTTCTCCTCTCTCTTCCTCCCTCCTTCCCTGCCTTCCTCCCTCTCCCCTCTCCTCCCTCTCCTCCCTCCTCCCTCCTTCCTCCTTCCTCTCTCTCTTCTCTTCTTCTCTTCCCTGCCTTCCTCCCTCCCCC
This sequence comes from Azemiops feae, assembly GCA_023970755.1. Classification (NCBI taxonomy): domain Eukaryota; kingdom Metazoa; phylum Chordata; class Lepidosauria; order Squamata; family Viperidae; genus Azemiops; species Azemiops feae. The sequence goes on along the minus strand of JALGBA010001335.1, from coordinate 188,644 downwards.
TCCTTCCTCTCTCCTCTCTTCCCTCTCTTCCCTTCTTTCCTCTCTCCCCTCTCCCATCTCTCATTTCTCATTTCTCATCTCTCGTCTCTCACCTCTCTTTTCTGTCTTCTCTCTCTTCTCTTCTCTTCCTCCCTCCCTCCCTCCCTCCATCCTCTATCCCTTCTTGTCTCTCGTCTCTCCTCTAGAAAGAGTGCAGAGAAAATCAACAATGGTGATTAGGGGCCTGGAGGCTAAAACATACAAGGACCGGTTGCATGAATTGAATATGTCTACATTAATGAAAAGAGGGACCAGGAGTGACATGATAGCAATATCTCAGGGGCTGCCCCAAAGAAGAGGGAGTCAAGCTATTCTCCAAAGCGCCTGAAGGCCGGACAAGAAGCAACGGATGGAAACTAACCAAGGAGAGAAGCAACCTGGAACTAAGGAGGAATTTCCTGACAGTGAGGATAATTAACCAGTGGAAAAACTTGCCTCCAGAAGTTGTGGGTGCTCCAACACTGGAGGTTTTTAAGAAGAGATTGAATAACCATTTGTCTGGAATGGTATAGGGTTTCCTGTCAGAGCAGGAGGCTGGGCTAGAAGACCTCCAAGGTCCCTTCCCAGCTCTGTTATTCGGTTAATCGTGTGGGATAAGAAATGTAGAGACAGTCACATTGCCTGAATACACCCCACATTTCACTAGTCTCTTTCTCCAAAGGAAGAACTGTGTTCTTTTCTCCACAAATCCAGGGGGTTGGAAGGGAAATAGTTTATTTAAGCAAAACCACCTCCTCCTGCCCTTTTAGAATGTTCTTTGTGACCGTAAAGAATCATCAGCGGGCAGATGTCCAACATGGCATTTTTTTAATCAGCTGCTTCTCAATCCTGTTCCTAGTTTGTGACTCTTTTTTCCGAAGGGGAAGCCAAGTCTCCCTCGCGAAGGGTATGGCTTGTTCTCAGAGTAATGCGATTCGTATGATGGCCGGATCAAGCAGCAAAGGAGTCAGATCCTCACCGACCATAAGAGAAACGACGATGTGAAATAAAATGCATCTGGCCTAAACTTGAAAATTGTGTGTGTGTGTGAGAGAGAGAGAGTGTGTGTGTGTCTTTGTCTCTTGTTTTGATTTTCAAAATATCCCTAGCCAGCAGAGGCAATACAATAAGTTGTGCTCGGTAAATAGTTTTCTTTCTACAAGCATAATAGGAATACGGAAACAGCAGAGAGATAACGCCACTTGCAAAATCAGAATTGGGTTGTAAATAGTCTCAATTTTTTATTGCTTATAGCTCATGATGACAACCCAGGACATTTGACCTCTAACTCGGGGAGGTAGGACAGGCTGTCAGGATCCATTGGTCATATATTTCTGAGGTAAATATTTCTGAGGTAGTTCGTGTGATTTATAGTAATTAATAAACCTTCCTCTGAATTCATGGGAATGCAGGCCGCAGAGATACTTATGGAGAAGGGCAGGTGCCTGGCCCAAATCTAATCAAATTCCAGTTTCCAGTTCCATCCGTGCCTTGTTTATGAAATGATTTCGCCAGAAACGAGATGGAAACGATCCGTTACAGCTTCACATAAAACGAAACAGAGATTTTGAACTACAATTGAAACAGATTTTTCAGGAATCTTAACTTTTGAAGGTGGTCCTCAACTTACGATGGCAATGTGGACCAGAATTTCTGTTGCTAAGTACAGCAGTTGTTAAGTGAATCACGCCTGATTTTGTGACCATTTTACCACCGTGGTTAAGCAAATGATTGCAGTTGCAGCTGTTAATGGTCATTAAGTGAAGCTAGCTTCCCCCACCAGGTCTTATTTTCAGGGGATGGTTTTTATACTCACTTCTGGCACCGACAGCCCCGCCCAGCCAATCCCACTTCTTCTGGGGCCAAAGTTCTGCAGCTACATTCGGGCCTCTATTTCGCAGTCAGGCCTTTCTGGAAGGCTTCTGCAGCCGAGGACCGAGCTATGGATTCAATCCATACTCGGTCCTTGGCTGCAGAGGTCTTGCAGAACCAAGCGATGGATTGAATCCATAGCTCAGTTCTCGGCTACAGAGGCCTTCCGGAAAAGCCTGTGACTGAGAAATGCAGGCCTGGCTGCAGAAGACCACGCAGAAGAAAGTGGGCCGGTGAGGAGAGACCTGGCTGCAAGTGGGTGCGGGGCGCGTGGGGCTGCTCCACCCCCCCATCTCCGCCCTAGTTTGATTTTTAGGTGTGTGCCTCGCCCACAAAATAGGGCTTATTTTGGGGGTAGGACTTATATTAGGCCCACCCCCAAAAATCAAGCTAGGGCTTATTTTCGGGGTAGGTCTTACTTTCGGGGAAACGCGGTATTTATGACGGTTGCAGTGTCCCGGGGTCACGTGATCCCCTTTTGCGACCTTCTGACAAGCAAAGTCAATGGGGGAAGCCGGATTCGCTTAACGACTGGGTTACTAATTTAAAACCGCAGTGATTCACTTACCCACTGTGGCAAAGAAAGGTTGTAAAACGGGGCAAAACTCACTTAACGACGGTCTCCCTTAGCAACAGAAATGTTGGGCACAGTTGTGGTCGTACCTCGAGGATACCTGTGTGACGTTTTGTAACTGCATCAGAATGACACCAGCCAGAGCAAAAGGGGCACCTCCGGGTGGGAAGTACTGAGGCCGCAAAGCAATGAAGAAAAGGGGACGGGAGACCATCTTCTCCAACGGGGCAAGTGAGCAAAAAGGAATCCGAGTGAAATTCTCCAGGATGCCGAAAATAAAGCTATTAAGGGAACAAGCTCTTTCACAAGGGAAGAATGCTCTCGGAGAAAATTCAAGACAGATCCTGGCACCGTATTAACTTGGTTTTTTTCTTCAGGACTATGTGAAAATAGACTTTGAATCAACAACAACAATGTCAAAAAAAGTACGCCAGCATAAAATTGGCTACTTTGGCAGTTGAAGCCTATCCATCTTTAGAAATGGGTGATCCTGTCCTTGCAGATTTAATGGCAGTTAAGAGAAGCAGATTGGTAGATTCCCTGGGCTGGCTTCCTCCTTCCACTAAGCGTCTCCACCTGGAAGGAAAATGCCCATAATTCACTCTTCATATCCTGGGCGAGAGCTGGGCTGGGCCCAGCGATGGGGAGGAGACGAGTCTCTGCTCATTTGTTATTTCCACTTGTGTTCTGCTAAATCAATGAAGACAGTGAAAACATGCATCCAATCCAGATGTTCATGGTAAACCTAATTAAAATCAAAATCGTTAAGTATAGAAAAAGGAGAAGGAAATGGGGGAAATTGAAACGCAGGTAGTCCCTCAACTTACCACTTCAATTGAAGCCAAAATGTCCATTGCTAAGCAAGACAGCGGTTAAGTGAGTTTTGCACCATTTCACTTTCTTGTGACAGTTGATGGTTGAATCGCCGCAGTTGTTAACTTAGGTACATGGTTGTTCAGTGAATCGGGCTCCCCCACTGATTTTGCTTGTCAGAAGGTCTCAAAAGGTCATCACATGACACCCCCCCGGGTCACTGCAACTGTCATATATAGGAGCCAGTTGCCAAGTGTCCAAATTTTGATCACGTGACCACGGGGATGCTGCAACGGTCGTAAGAGTGAAAAACAGTGTTGAAGGAAAAATCTTCATCAGGGTCCAGTCTAAGCCGGGAATAAACAAACATGGAGACTGCTTTAGAAAGAAGGTTGCAGTTTATTGAAGAGGAGAGCCAGACAGAAAGATGGCTCTGGAAAAAGAGAGAGAGCACATGTAGTAGGGAGTGGGTTTTATACCTTCTTGGGCTTTTGTTTGGAGTTGTTCCTGTGTCATGAACTTTGATCTGAGTGTGAGTGTGCCTTTCTGATATTCTGATGGTGGTGGGTTAATCCTATTATGTCCTGTCTTAGAGTTTGGGTGGGGTATGTAGATTTTAAGGGTATTTGTCTTCCTGATCTCTTCAGCTTCTAGCTGGAGGGCCCCAACCTTCCTGAATGGATTATTACATCTGCATTTCTAAAAAGCTGGTTTCTGCCGAGTTTTCTGGCTGTGTGTGTGTGTGTGCGTGGAGAAGTTTCTGCCTTTTTAAAGATCTTCTCCATTATTCCTTTGGGGAAATATATTCTGCCTTTTTAATATCCCCCAAAATGTTTCTTTTCTCTAGATTGTTCCCACAACGGTCATAAGTCACTTTTTCAGTACCATTGTAACGATCATTAAACAAACGTCTGTAAGCCGAAGATTACCTGTAACACGGCAAAAATGTCATTAAAATTAAATCGAAAAGTGACAATTAACTCCACGTAGTCCTCAACTTACAACTTCATTTTGCAGCTATTCGAAGTTAGGGGGGGGGGGAAAGGTAACTCACAATTGGTCTTTGCTTTTACAACTGTCACAGCATCCCCCCCCCCCCGGGTCACAGGATCAAAATTAGGGAACTTGACAACTTTACAAGAGTTGCAGCATCCTGAAGTCTTGTGATCAACATCTGAGACCTTCCCAGCCAAGAAGCAAAATCAATGGGGGAAGCCGGATTTGTTTAAGGACCTTGTGATTCACTTAACAACTGCTGTGGTTCGCTGAACCACCGTGGCCAAAAGGGATGTGACTCATTTAACAACCGCCTTGCTTAGCAAGGGAAATTCTGGTTCCCATTATCGTCATAAGTTAAGGACTACTCGTAATCCCCCCCCCCCGGTAGCCCTCCATCTTTTAACTGTCACTCCTGCCCGTCATTTCTCCTATCGCAGGGCTTCAAATACCAAAACCCCGAATGATCCGTAAGTCTTATGAGCTTTGGCGGCTGATTCCTACCTGCTTATGTCTGATCCTTGCCATCTCGGTAATATTGTTTGAAGTTTGCTCTGCTTACACGAGCCAAGATGCGTTTTTCAAGTCGTTTAAATCTTAAAACATATCCCTTTATTTGTTATTTAGGAGAGGTGGGGGGGGGAAGCAGTAAAGCTCATCGCCGATCCAAATCCGGGACCGGAAGAGTTAGAAAGTATTCTAAACAAAAGTAAAAAAAAAAGTCCCCAGCCGACGAAGTGAATGGGACTTCCATGTGCGGAGCGATTATTAAAAGTCCCCACTTTGAGGGAAGAAAAGCGGAGAGGAACACAGACACCAAACGCGGCCCGAAGTTGCCAACTCCTGCAAGTTCTTAGTCATACTTCTTGAAATAGCCATCGTTGTGTGAGGCTTAGAGAGGCATTGGAGAAAGATTTGGGGTGGGAAATTAAGCTGATTTGTTCTCGCTTTAAAACAGGAACCAGAGCAAAGAAAGAGCTGTTAGTCAACATTGTCTTGGAAGATAATGGCTGCCAAGATATGGGCCGTATATGGGTCAATGGAAAGGCATCGGTTGATTGACAGCTCCCTTGATCTCTTCCCAGAAAGCTCAGCTGCTTTAATGTTACCTTTCTTCCTCTTTTTCCGGCTCGCCTAGTTTATTTGGAGGATATTAAGTGACAAGAAAAAAACAACAACAACAACCAAGCACCCGACCAGGAAAGTGGTTCTCTTGTGGAAAACACCACAAGATATACAGAAATGTGAGGAATAAATAAATAAATCAGCTGCTCCTGGACACTTGAGCAGAACAGGATGATCTAACAGGAAGTTTATCTATCTATCTATCTATCTATCTATCTATCTATCTATCTATCTATCTATCTATCTATCTATCTATCTATCTATCTATCTATTTATTTTCATCCCTTCTTTATGATTCTGATAATAACAAGGCAACAAGCAGACAAAATATTCCTTCCTCCTCCTATCTTCCCCATAACAACATCCCTGTGAGGTGGGTTGGGCTGAGAGAGAGGGGGGGAGTGACCCAAAGTCATCCAGCTGACTTTCATGTGTAAGGCGGGACATTGTTTCCTGGTGATTGGCCCAAACTCAGCTGACTTTCATGCCTAAGGCGGGACTAGAACTTATTGTTTCCTGGTGATTGGCCCAAACTCAGCTGACTTTCATGCCTAAGGCGGGACTAGAACTTATTGTTTCCTGGTGATTGGCCCAAACTCAGTTGGCTTTCATGCCTAAGGTGGGACTAGAATTCACAGTCTCCTGGTGATTGGACTAAAACCACCCAGCTGTCTTTCAGGCCTAAGGCAGGACTAGAATTCAGCATCTCCTGGTGATTGGCCCAAAACCATCCAGCTGGCTTTCAGGCCTAAGGCGGGACTAGAACTCACAGCCTCCTGATTTCTAGCCTGGTGCCTTTATCACCAGACCAAACTGGCTATGAAGTTAAATTAAAGCTAATGGCCTTAACCACTAGCCCAAAGCTGCAACAAAGGGACTTAATCAGCACAGAGCTTGCAAATGTGGTTAACTAGCCAATCAGCAGTTATACTGTATATTTACATCCACTATCATTCCTCAGTCAGACGTTTCGCTTCTCATCCAAGAAGCTTCATCCAAGATGAGAAGCAAAATATCTTCAAGAAAAGCAAAATCCAGTTGACTTTTGAAAAGGCACCTTTGGGACAAATCTTAGGAACATAATCACATTTGAGTACCTCCATGTTTGCAGAGGTCCAAAGCCAGGTTTGTTTGATTGAGGCTCTGGCACCTTATAAGACCACAGATGGAACACTGCATCCAGTTTTAGTCACCACATTACAAAAAAGATGTTGAGGCTTTGGTAAAAGTACAAAGAAGAGCAGCTCAGATGATTAAAAGCCTGGAGACTAAAAACATGTGAAAAACAGTTTCAGGAATTGGGTATGGCCGGTATAGAGAAAAGAAGGATTAGGGGTGATATGATAGCAGTATTCCAGTATTTAAGGGGCTGTCACAAAGACCAGGGGGTCAATTTATTTCCCAAAGCACTGTAACAATGGATGGAAACTAATCAGCAACCTGGAATTAAAGAGAAACTTTCTAACAGTGAGGAACAATTAACCAGTGGAACAGCTTGCCACCAGAAGTTGTGGATGCTTCATCACTGGAGATCTTTAAGAAGAGACTTAATAAGAGACAGTCACTTGTCAGGAATGGTATAGGTCTCCTGCTTGAGCAGGGGTTGGACTAGAAGGCCTCTAAGGTACCTTCTGTTTGACCTTTCAGAGAAGTCACAATGGCCTAGTTGCCCCTAATTTAGTGAGGTGGGGAGGGAGGATCCATAGAAAAGAAAATTGGTCCTTCTCTCTAGAAGCACTCAGAGCTATTTCGTCCATTAGGATGCTCATTTCACCTTAAACTCAGGAAATAGGCCAGGTTTTTGCAGTATGATTTGCCACCAGAACCAATAAGGTTTAAAAAAAAAAAAAAAAAAGCTAGCCAAGCTTCTTATGGTCCCTTACTGCAGTTTCCAAGTCTTTACCCAATCTTTAACCTTGGTATGAGCCCAAATGTTGCAGGCTGGAATGATCTGCTTAATATTTAATATTCTGTTAAATTTCTCCACACTGTGGCAAAAATTGGAGGGTAACAAATTTCCCAACTCACACATTTTATTAAAGATATAAGCTGTGGACAGCTGTAGCTCACGTCATCAGAGGCATGAAATGGCTTGCTCCTGATGTGGGGTTTAAATGGGGACAAGAGGAAGGAAGGAAGGAAGGAAGGAAGGAAGAAAGGAAGAAAGGAAGAAAGGAAGAAAGAAAGAAAGAAAGAAAGAAAGAAAGAAAGAAAGAAAGAAAGAAAGAAAGAAAGAAAGAAAGAAAGAATAAGAAAGAAAGAAAGAAAGAAAGAAAGAAAGAAAGAAAGAAAGAAAGAAAGAAAGAAAGAGAAAGAAAGAAAGTTATGCAGTTGTGAGGTGTGTGAAACAGACCATCATCCATACTTTATCCATCATCCATTGTTATCTGTTAACAACCCATTGTTTTTATTGAGATATTCAGAGAAAGTCTGTAACGTTCTCATATATATAATAAGTTCAACCCTCTTCTTTCCAATAGTGCTGAAAATCTCATCCCATACCATCCGTCTCTTTGGTCTTAGCTCTTATATAACTTTTTTTTAATTGTTTTTATATTTATCTATCTTATCATTTGTGAGCCATCCAGAATTGCCTCACCGATGAGATGGGCTGCATATAAATGTAATCAATACATACCTATAACAAAGATGGGAGGGACGATATTGGACGAATGTCTCCATTCAGGGAAAAATTCTAATTCAGGCCTGCATAATCGCAGAAGCGGCACCATTTTCTTCAGAGCAAAACAATCCAACCAGTTAGACAGTCGAAACAGGGATTCGGCCTAGCCATGGAAAAAAAAAAAAAGAATAGAAGAAATTACAGGGCTATTTTAAAAGAAAGAAAGAAAGAAAGAAAGAAAGAAAGAAAGAAAGAAAGAAAGAAAGAAAGAAAGAAAGAAAGAAAGAAAGAAAGAAAGAAAGAAAGAAAGAAAGAAAGAAAGAAAGAAAGAAAGAAAGAAAGAAAGAAAGCAGTGATATATGGGGGTTTTTTTAGGGCTTGCCTTTTTCCTTTCTTTTTCCTTTTTTTTAAAGGTGGCGTTTCTCAAACAAAATGCAAACTCGGCAATTCTGACCAGAGGGTGACAGTCATGTCAGGAGTATTAAAGTCTTTGAACTATGTTTAAGTTGTTCGTTCTGTTTATACTGAGGAAGGAAGCTGTCAGCCTCTGTTTTTTCAGAGTGAATCAGTTACAATGGGTCTCAATGGCTAGGAGGCATGAAGGGGGGGGGGTGTTCCGGAGATGGGAGACAGGGAAGGTTTGGACTTAAATGTTTCAGCTTCTGGATGGTCCAAAAGATTTTTTTATATATATAAAAAAGAACATCTTGTAACAACAGGACAAAACAGAATAGAATACAGAATGCAGAATAGAGAATAACAGAGTTGGAAGGGACCTTGGAGGTCTTCTAGTCCAACCCCCTGCTCAGGCAGGAAACTTTATACCATTTCAGACAAATGGTGGTCCAGTCTCTTCTTAAAAAGCTCTAAAACCAGGGGTAGGCAACCTTGGCTCTTTTATGACTCGTGGACTTCAACTCCCAGAATTCCTGAGCCAGCATGGCTCAGCTTGGAAACCTCTCCCTTTCCCCTCAGCGTGGCTGGCTCAGGAATTCTGGGAGTTGAAGTCCACCAGTCATAAAAGAGCCAAGGTTGCCTACTCCTGCTCTAAACACTGCTTACTATATGGTATCACCGAATATAGGTAGTCCTTGACTTATGATCACAACAGAGCCCCAAAATTTCTCTGGTTAAGTGAGACATCTGTTAAGTGAGTTTTGCCCCATTTTACGACCTTTCTCGCCCCGGCTGTTAAGTGAATCAGTGCAGTTGATAAGTTAGTAACCCGGTTGTTAAATGAATCCGACTTCCCCGTTGACTTTGCTTGTCAGAAGGTCACAAAAGGGGATCACATGAACCCGGGGACGCTGCGACCGTCATAAATATGAACCCGTTGCCAAGCATCTGAATGTTGATCACATGATTGTGGGGATGCTACAAAGGTCACAAGTGTGAAAAACGGTCATAAGTCGCTTTTTTCAGTGCCGTTGTATCTTTGGACGGTTACTAAAAAAAATGCTGTAATTCGAGGACTACTTTTAATGTCTTCTTAAATGTCCTTCGTCAGCTGGTTCCTCTTCCTCCTCCTCCTCCTCCTCCTCCTCCTCCTCCTCCTAAGAAGGAAAGGAGCATAAATTATGTCTCTAGTAGGCAGAATTAGTCCAGAGAGGAGGAAGGGAAGGGAAGAGAGGAGGAAGCAGGAAGGGAAAGGAGGAAGAGGAAGAAGAGAAGGAAAGAAAAGAGGGAAGAAGGACAAAGAGGAAGAGGAGTTTCAATCACTCAGTCGCACTTATCATCGTGACATTCCCAAAGGTGCTTTTTCAAAAGGCCACTGGACTTCCTTTGTTTTTCCTTTGTTTTTCGCTTCTCATCCAAGAAGCTTCTTCAGCCCCGCCATCCAGTCAGAGCTGAAGAAGCTTCTTGGATGAGAAGCGAAACGTCTTCAAGGAAAAACAAAGAAAGTCCAGTTGCCTCGTGAAAAAAGCATCTTTGGGACACACTGGGTTGGCACAACACAAGCCTTTTCAAAGAGGTTAGCACTCGCCAAGCTTTGTACCGCTTAGAACAGGAGGACAGACAGAGGTAGGCAACCTTGGCTCTTTTATGACTCGTGGACTTCAACTCCCAGAATTCCTCAGCCAGCATGGCTCAGCATGGAAACCTCTCCCTTTCCCCTCAGCATGGCTGGCTCAGGAATTCTGGGAGTTGAAGTCCACGAGTCATAAAAGAGCCAAGGTTGCCTACCCCTGAATTATAGAGGGCAAATAGAGCTTCTAGACCTTGGAGTAAAGTATATTGTGCAAACAGAGCTATGCAGAGGAAGCTTGTGCAAGGTGAAGCGTTGGCATCCTCTCCTTACACAATCCTTGATAAACATTCCTAGCAGTGAAAAATGGTTTCCTTTCCCCTAGGTCAGACATGTTCAACACAAGGATCCGGCCCCCGATTGGCCGATATTTGGCCCCCCCGGGGATGCCCCGAAGATGGCAAGGGACTGGTCCCTACTGAGCTGACCCTGGCCCCGGCCAGCTCTGCAGCCCGCAAGGCACGCGCACAGGAGGCAGTGAGCAGAAGGGGGCCGACAGTAGCCCACTGTGAATACTGGGCCAGCCCTCCAGCAGCAGCGCTGCGGTGGCTCCTGCAGCACGTGGAGTTGGGGTCGGCGGCATGTGATGCAGACCGCCAGATACGCCTACTCCATCCCATCTCTTTTTGGTTGGAGAGCAGGTGGCCACTGGTCATCTCCTCAGCCCCCTGGCGGGTCTTGCCCGTGATCTGTGGGTGGAGCACATTCCCCTCACACACCTTGGTACCCGCCGCAGCCACGGCCGCCAGCCGCTCACGCAGGTCCATTATGCCGCCGCCCAGAGCTGCAGGCCCGTCCAGCAGGAAGGAGGTGAAGCGGTCGGCTCGGAAGCCCCGCGTAGAGGTGGTAGAGCACGCCCAGGCCCAGCAGGCAAAAGGCCACCCAGAGTGGGGAAAGTCGGATGCCAATCGGCGCCACGGCCGCCCAGGCCCAGCAGAGATGGGGGGAGGCACACAATCCTGACTGGGACTGGGCGGCCATGGCGCCAAGGAGGATACAGCTTTCCCCCCTTGGGGTGGCCTTTTGCTTGCTGGGCGTGCTCTACCACCTCTACTCGGGGCTTCCTAGCCAGCCGCTTCATCTCCTTTGTGCTGGGCAGGCAAAGTGCTCCGGGCGGCAGCAGCAGCCTAATGGACCTGCACGAGCTGCTGGCAGCAACGGCCCAAGGCGGGCCCAAGGTGCGTCAGGTGTGCGAGGGGAACAGACTCTACGTGCGGGCCAAGAGCAAGATATGCGAGGGGGCCGAGGAGAGGACCAGCAGCAACCTGCTCTCCAACTGCAAGCAAAAATAAATGGGACTGAGTAGGCGCATCTGGTGGTCTGCATCACGTGCCTTCCCCCCCCTCCCCTCCTCCGCCTTCTGCTTGAGGCCTGGCCCCGTATTTGCAGCGGGCTGCGGAGCCCCAGAGTGTGCCGGTCAAGGGGCTGGCAGGCTGTGGCTGCTGATGGACACCATCGGCCCCCATGCACTCGCTGGCCTCTGTGGCTGGGGGCTGATGGTGTCAGGCAGCAGCCGCCCCGGTCCCTGCCTCACCTTGCCTCACCCCGCAGGACGAGCCTTCTGCCCACCGCCCAACCCACCAGAGATCTCCTGGATCTCCCCCAACCTGCTCTGCCCCCACAGGCGTCCTCCCCCACGAGCAACGTCGAGGTGGCCACACCCACCCAGTCAGCCGTAACCACCGCAGCTATGCCCACCTGGCCCCGAGGGCACCACAATTTGATGCGGCCCTCCATGAAATTGAGTTTGACACCCCTGCCCTAGGTGAAGGGCTACCAGAATCTTGGCTGTAAAAACGTTTGTAACCATTAGGTGGGAGCAAAGAGTTTGGTGTTTCTGTCTCATTGCTGCCCTCTTGTGATCTTCTGGATGTTTGCAGCCCAGATCTAGTAGATCTAGCTCAGTGTTTCTCAAACTTGGCAACCTTAAGACATGTGGACCCCAACGCCAAGATTCTGGGAGTTGAAGGCCACAAATGCTGGCTGGGGAATTCTGAGAGTTGAAGTCTTAAAGTTGCCAAGTTTGAGCAGCACAGCTGTAGCTGAAACCTTGGGAGAAGTCGAAAAAAATCAGGGGGACTTCCCAGTTCTCTAGGCTGGGTGAGAGAGTGATTGAAGGCTGCAAATCGCCTACAGGTGCTTAATGGCAATGAATTGTTTTGGAAAGCAAAACATGGAGCATTTATGAAAAGAAAAATCTAGGGCAACCCCCTATCCCCATACTATGTCTGACCAGGAAGTTGGAGGGAGAAAGAAACACATCAGTGCTAGAAGGGAGGGAACCTGGAGGAGGAGGAGGATGAGGAGGAGGAGGGCTGTGGGGTATTTGGTGTGCTCTGAACTTGGTGGTTTTCATGCAAACATTTCATTACCAAACTGGTAATATTACCAGTGCTAGAAGCAAAGTCCACTCTCCTTTAGGACTGATGATGTTCTCTAGTTGGGTCATGAAATGTCTGCAAGAAAACCCGCCAAAGACCTCATGGTTCAACCCTGAGAATACAAATATTCTCTTTTATCCATTTTCAAACAGCCAACATTTCATCCTGTTCACCCGAGGTTTTGAGATTTCCATACTTCGACTGAAAATCAATGCATGTTTTTTAGACAAGAACTGGAAAAATCTCCCAAGTTGTGGGAACATCTCCCAAGTTGCTTTGGAAAATAGGTTGACCCCATCTTCTTTGTAGCTACCCCTTAGATTTTAGCAAGTTGTGAGATTCGGTGATTTCATGTAATCTTGGCTATTTAATTCTTTTTTTTTTTTGTTAAAAGATTGGTTAAAAGATCATGTGAAGTGTTAATACCACTTTACAAGGCCTTGGTAAGGCCACACTTGGAATACTGCATCCAGTTTTGGTCACCACGATGTAAAAAAGATGTTGAGACTCTAGAAAGAGTACAGAGAAGAGCAACAAAGATGATTAAAGGACTGGAGGCTGAAACATACAAGGAACTGTTGCTGGAATTAGGGATATCTAATGAAGAGAAGGACGAGGGGGGACATGATAGCAGTGTTCCAATATCTCAGGGGCTGCCACAAAGAAGAGGGAGTCAAGCTATTCTCCAAAGCACCTGAAGGCAGGACAAGAAGCAACAGATGGAAACTAATCAAGGAGAGAAGCAACCTAGAACTAAGGAGAAACTTCCTGACAGTTAGAACAATTAACCAGTGGAACAACCTGCCTCCAGAAGCTGTGAATGCTCCAACACTGGAAGTTTTTAAGAAGAAACTGGACAGCCATTTGTCTGAAATGGTATAGGGTTTCCTGCCTGAGCAGGGGGTTGGACTAGATGACCTCCAAGGTCCCTTCCAACATTATTGTTGTTGTTGTTGTTGTTGTTATAAAAGAAAGCTTCTGCCCGGTTAAGAGATCATATGGTGCAGGAACCCTGAGCCAGGCTCACATAGCAGAGAGAAACCGTTGCTCTTGCTGAAGACTTGGCCTGAATTTTCCCCACCTAAACCAAAGGAAAGAAGCAATTCCATTGCTCTCGAATGAAATAAGGCCATACAGAAAAGCAGCTTGGGGAAGTAATCCCGTGTCTCAGAAAAATCAGATGTACTTCAGCCTGGTGCTATCTTGGCAACTACAGACAGAAAAGTGTTTTTTTCTGAATATTCAAAATGCAGTGTTTTGGAAATGGGCGAGGGAGACCGGGGGGGGGGGGGAGAGAGAGAGAGAGAGAGAGAGAGAGAGAGAGAGAGAGAGAGAGAGAGAGAGAGGCACGCTTACGGAAAGGTGCATCTGGATTTTGCATTCATCTGCATCTAAACCTCCTCCATCTTTACTATCTTACTTCCCGGATTACCATCCTGGCCCCTGTCAAATTGCAGCTCACAGAGCCTTAAGCTCCCAGCGTTAGATTTTTGAGCTTAATTTCAGGAATTGTCTTTTGTATGCATTTGGTTGTTTGGCTAACTCCTCCACATTGGTGGGGAACAGTTTTCTGGTAACCTGCAAATACTGAAGGACTACATACAATCCACGGTTTACAATCATTTGTTTAATCACTCTACTTTTGGGGAGGGGGGGGAAACCCAGTGGTGGAGCACCCACAACTCTGGGACGCAAGCTAGTGAAAGATTTATCTATGGAGACACTAAGAGTGAACACTAACTTGATGGCACTCGAGCAATCAAAACCGAAAGCCATAGAGGCAGTTGTCAACTCTCAATCAGTAAACCTAACCCTAACCCTTTTCTTTGGGGAAAAGTGTGCGACACCAGAAATAAGCAGACGTAATCAATGCACGTGCAAAACTAGCTGGGGTGCAAGTAGCATTTAGTGATTATAAAGCAGGGGTGTCAAACTGCCGGCCTGTAGGCCGGATGCATCATAGGGAAACCGTGCCCACCCCATTGCCGGCGATGGGGGAAAAAAAGTCACGATACGTCGCGACACGTCACGTGACGTTGCGAGTTTGACACCCCTGTTATCAAGGAACAAGAAGCCACTGTGTTAATTGGCTGCTGTTACTGATCTAGTTACTTGGGACAATGAGATGGGTGGCATATACGTTTAATAAACAAATGAGTAAATACTGTAATTCATACTCGTATCTCCAGAGAAGAAACACGGGTGCATTGGTGTGCATTCAGAATCCTTCCCAGTGAGAAAGGGAAGCAGGTGTCAAGATGGGGAAGAAATGGAGAAATGTCACTAACACCAAGTTAACTCAATGCATTTTTGCTAATCGGCAGAAACACTGAAATTCAGCTGTCGTTTGACCTTCGTGGGTCTTTGAATTTTGCAGTACGGTGCACTTTTCCAAAAAATGCCTCAGGGCAAACAGGCTCAAAGACACATGCATTCATGAACTAATGTAAACGAAAGTATCGGTTATATAACAGGTATAACAGAATAACCAAGTTGGAAGGGACCTTGCAGGTCTTCTAGTCCAACTACCTGCTCAAGCAGGAGACCATATACCATTTCAGACGAATGATTGTGCAATCTCTTTTTGAAAGCCTCCAGTGTTGGAGCACCCACAACTTCTGGAGGCAAGCAGTTCCACTGATTAATTATTCTATCAGGAAATGTCTCCTTCTTTCTAGGTTGCTTCTCTCCTTGATTAGTTTCCATCCGCTGCTTCTTGTCCTGCCTTCGGGTGCTTTGGAGAATAGGTTGAGCCCCCTCTTCTTTGTGGCAATTCCTCAAATATTGGAAGACTGCGATCATGTCACCTCTAGTCCTTCTTTTCATAAAAATAGACATACCCAATTCATGCAACCAGGTCAATGTAAGCTGTAGTCCTGCCTTAGGCATGAAAGCCAGGTGGATGACTCTGGACCAATCACCGTGAGACTATGAGTTCTAGTCCCGCCTCAGGCATGAAAGGCAACTGGATGACTCTGGACCAATCACCGTGAGACTATGAGTTCTAGTCCTGCCTCAGGCATGAAAAGCAACTGGATGTCTTTGGGCCATTCACTGTGAGACTATGAGTTCTAGTCCTGCCTCAGGCGTGAAAGGCAACTGGATGACTCTGGACCATTCACTGTGAGACTATGAGTTCTAGTCCCGCCTCAGGCATGAAAAGCAACTGGATGTCTTTGGGCCAATCGCCAGGAGACTGTATGTTCTAGTCCCACCTTAAGCATGACAGCAAGTTGGGTGACTTTAGGCCAGGGGTAGGCAACCTTGGCTCTTTTATGACTTGTGGACTTCAACTCCCAGAATTCCTGAGCCAGCATGGCTCAGCTTGGAAACCTCTCCCTTTCCCCTCAGCATGGCTGGCTCAGGAATTCTGGGAGTTGAAGTCCACGAGTCATAAAAGAGCCAAGGTTATATTCCTAGAAATGAAGCAGCAGTCAATAATTCATGCTTTCTGATGATATATAGCCATATGCAGTACTATCGCAGAATCTGATCTATAGCAGGTGGCAATACATGACTGGAGTTTATCATCATTTAATACAATCTGACAGTTGACTCCAAGCTGAGAGTATTTCGTAACTCTTGACATGTAACAGAAGATAGCTGACAGCTGACATGCAGTCGCATCTGGAATTTTAGGTGGAGGTTCAGCCTT
Source organism: Azemiops feae (assembly GCA_023970755.1). Lineage (NCBI taxonomy): Eukaryota > Metazoa > Chordata > Lepidosauria > Squamata > Viperidae > Azemiops > Azemiops feae. The sequence goes on along the minus strand of JALGBA010001335.1, from coordinate 172,561 downwards.
GGCTGGATAAAATTTAATAAGAGCTAGGTCAGGGGTAGGCAACCTTGGCTCTTTTATGACTCGTGGACTTCAACTCCCAGAATTCCTGAGCCAGCCATGCTGAGGGGAAAGGGAGAGGTTTCCATGCTTAGCCATGCTGGCTCAGAAATTCTGGGAATTGAAGTCCACGAGTCATAAAAGAGCCAAGGTTGCCTACCGCTGAGCTAGGTCAATGATTCTCAACCTTGGCCACTTGAAGATGTGCGGACTTCAACTCCCAGAATTCTCCAGCCAGCATGGCTGACCAGGGAATTCTGGGAGTTGAAGTCCTCTCATCTTCATGTGGCCAATGGTGGGAAACACTGACCTACGTGATGCTGCCATTGACTTAGCATGCGGTCTGAACTCTGTCACCAAGCTAAGCCATCCCACAGGCAAAGTCTGGTCCATGATCCAGCTATGGCTTTTGGGATATAATGTTTTGTGTGAATCAGACTTCTGGGCATACCTCTATGGAAAAAGTCTCAAAATATTTGCACTGTGCATCTTTTGTATGAAAGTCCATGTAGGGCAGGGGTCTTCAAACTTGGCCCTTTTATGACTTGTGGACTTCAACTCCCAGAATTCCTCAGCCAGCGTGCCTGGCTGAGGAATTCTGGGAGTTGAAGTCCACAAGTCATAAAAGGGCCAAGTTTGAAGACCCCTGATGTAGGGGAAGAGGACAAAATAATGAAATGAGCACAAAGATAATAATATGATATAATATAATATAATATAATATAATATAATATAATATAATATAATATAATATAATATAATATAATATAATATAATATAATATAATATAATATAATATAATATAATATATAATGTAGCATAGCGTAACATAACATAACATAATGCTGTATTATTATAAGTTATGCTAGGTAGTCAACATATTTAATACTTCTTCCTCCTATTTTCTCCAAAACAACAATCCTGTGAGGTGAGTTGGGCTGAGAGAGAGGAACTGGTGCAAAGTCACTTAGCTGACTCTCATGAATAAGGTGGGACTAGAACTCACCGTCTCCTGATGATTGGCCCAAAGTCCCCAGGTCGGCTGTCACACCTAAGGCAGAATTAGAACTCACAGTCTCGGGTGATTGGCACAAAGTCCCCCAGTCAGTTGTCATGCCTAAGGCAGGACTAGAACTCACAGTCTCCTGGTGATTGGCTCAAAGTCCCCCAGTTAGCTGTCATGTCTAAAGCAGGACTAGAACTCTCCATCTCCTGGTGATTGTTCCAAAGTCCCCCAGTTAGCTGTCATGCCTAAGGCAGGACTAGAATTCACAGTCTCCCGGTGATTGGCCCAAAGTCACTTAGCTGGCTTTCAGGCCTAAGGTGGGACTAGAATTCTCGGTCTCCTGATTCCTAGCCTGCTACCTTAACCACTACTAGACCAAACTGGCTCAAGCCCCTCCCCTTTTGTCTTACCCATGTACATAAGGGGCAGAATTTGCATGTGCATGACGTTTAGGGGTACAAATGAAACCCGGGTTCAGCTAACTTCAGCGCAACCCACTTGGGACCCCCATTCCTGCGGTATTTAAGTCATTTATATAATGACGTCAGCACAGGTGACGTATGCTCCAATTTGTGGGCAATTTGAATATCACGGGAACCTCCTCCTCACAGCTGGTCTGTTAAATCCACTTATAATGGTGTCTTATAAAGTCTTTGCAAGAAAACTGGGCTAAACTAATGGGATTTTGGGGGTTGAAAGCAAAGAGCAATTGCGACATTATGGTGGGTGAACTTAGTTTTTAAGTTGGGGGGCACTTTTTTTTTTTCCCCTGACCACCAAGCCCCCTTCTAGGCAATCATCTTAAGCTCTGAAGCATAAGATTTGATTACACTTTATCACTCCTTTATCTGCCATACTGACAAACGCTGTTAACAGCCGGCCTGCCACGTATTCGTGGTGAACAATATAACAATATCTCTTCCTTGGTTAACCATGCAGGAAATGTCATTTGCCAATTATCATTTCCAATTATCCAGTATTAATTTAAGAGACGCAGTTATAAGTCCAGTGACAATATTCTTGTCATTATATGCCCTTTTCTATTCAGGAAAGAATGCTTCCCCTTTCTTTGCAAGGCTGCTGACTTGTTTGTTTTTTTTAAGGGTGGAATGTTAATACTGATCAGTAAATTAGCCTCAACTAGCCACCCCGCCCCACCCCTTATGGGGAGTGCAGTTATTTTGCTGCAATAAAGTAGTAAATATGCTACCAAGGTGGGGCAGAAAAGATGGCAGACTCCATCGAAGTATTTTAAAACTTTTTTTTTTATCAGGGGTACAGATAGTCCTTGATTTACAACCATTTGTTTAGTGACTGTTCAAAGCTACAACAGCAGTGAAAAAAGTGACTTATGACAGTTTTCACACTTATTGAAGAGGGGGTCATCCTGTTCTCCAAAGCATCTGAAGGCAGGACAAGAAGCAACAGGTGGAAACTAATCAAGGAGAGAAGCAACCTGGAACTAAGGAGAAACTTCCTGACAATCAGAACAATTAATCAGTGGAACGACTTGCCTCCAGAAGTTGCGGGTGCTCCATCACTGGATGTTTTCAAGAAGAGATTGGATAGCCATTTGTCTGAAATGTTGTAGGGTTTCCTGCCTGATCAGGGGGTTGGACTAGAAGACCTCGAAGGTCCCTTCCAACTCTGTTATTGTTATTGTTATTCTGTTATAATTCCCACCATATAAGTAAGTAAGTAAGTAAGTAAGTAAGTAAGTAAGTAAGTAAGGAAGGAAGGAAGGAAGGAAGGAAGGAAGGAAGGAAGGAAGGAAGGAAGGAAGGAAGGAAGGAAGGAAGAGGGTTTCCTGCCTGAGCAGGGGGTTGGACTAGAACAGGGCTTTTCAACCTTTTTACCGATTGTACCACTTTTAGGATATGGCAATATTCGAGTACCACCTAGCAAGGTGTCAAAAACTTGGTGACCCAAAAAAAACCCTGTTCAAAGTTGCAATTGCACTGAAATGACTTATGACCATTTTTCACACTTATGACCATTGCAGCATGCCCAGGGTCATGTGATTTATATTTGGATGCTTGGCAACTGATTCATATTTATGATGGTCACAGTGTCCCGGGGTCATGTGATCCCCTTCTGCAACCTTTTGACAAACAAAGTCAATGGCAGAGCTGCTGGTGGCCAAGTGCTAAGGCGGGACTTCCTTCCCTCCCTCCCTTCCCTGCCTCCCTCTTTCTCATTCCCATCTCCTTCTGAAGGAAGAATTTGACACCCCCCCCCCATGTTTTCCCTCTTCCATATATTGATCAAACAAGGAAAGGCCTCCAGAGACAGAAAAGACAAGCTGCTGAGTGAACTAGCTTAAAAAGGCACTTCCCCTTTAAGAATTAGCTACTGGCTAGAAAGGAAGTAAGGAGCCCAGCTGGCACTTAAGGAAGAAAAAAAAATGTAAGTACTGGCTGCCGGCTAAAGCAGCCTCCCAAAATGGCTCCATTTGTAAGTAAAATCTGCAGCTCCAGAGGACTCTCTCACTGTAAGTCTTTGCCTGTGCTGGCTCTTTCCCTCCCCCACTACACTTGGCTAGGCAGGGCTGCGTACCACCTGCCACTCATTAATGTACCACAAGTGGTACGCATACCACAGGTTGAAAAGCCCTGGACTAGAAGACCTCCAAGGTCCCTTCCAACTCTTATTCTGTTATATGGTTTGTTAAGATGGAGAAGAAAGCTGCTAAGGGGCCGAAGGCTTTTCGTACCATCGACATTGCTTAAAGTGAGGAACCATGCATGACACATCTGAGAAACATTTCGCTCGTCACTCCAAGACATTCTTCTAGGAGGTTTTCTTTCTTGCACGGATGGCTGACTGTGAGTGAGAGGTAACAGGCTACAGTGCGCGTTTTCTTGGTTTCGTGATTTTTAGTGTAGCAAGTTACGCTTCAGGAGGAGGGTGTGGGATCCACCTTCAAGAATCAACATTTTTTACAGCCCTTTTTTCCCCCACTGGTTGCTTCAACTCATGCTTTGTCCTGTCCGGGTGTCGAGGCTGATTTTTTTAAGAAAATCAATATCGGCTTGGGGGTTGTGAGTTACAGAACCCTGAAAAAGAATCAAGGCTGCATATTTAACATTTCCTTTGCTTTTAGCAGTGGGAAAGGAGTTCTGTTGCTTCCTGACAAAGGCTTCGGCGAGCCTGAATCTATTTTGCAAATAGTCCTGAAGTTATTGAACAAAACTCCACTCCTCTCTTCTTTTCTACTCTCCCTTCCCTCTTTTTCTCCTTCCTTCCTTTCTTTCCCTTCCCCTTCCACCTTTCCCACTTTCCCTCCCTCCCTCCCTCCCTCCCTCCTTCCTTCCTTCCTTCCCTTCTCTTCCCTCTATTTCTTCCCCTTCCCTCTTTTCCAGTTCTCCTTCCCTTTCTCCTTTGTCCTTCTTTCCCTCCCTCCCTCCTTCCCTTCCCTTCCCTCTATTTCTTCCCCTTCCCTCTTTTCCAGTTCTCCTTCCCTTTCTCCTTTGTCCTTCCTTCCTTCCCTCCCTCCCTTCCTCCCTCCCTTCCCTCTTTCCCATTTCTCCTACCCTTTCTCCTTTGTCCTTCCTTCCCTCCCTCCCTCCCTCCCTCCTTCCCTTCCCTCTATTTCTCTCTCCTTCCTTCCTTCCTTCCCCCTTCCCCTCTTCTCCCTCCCTTCCCTTCCTTGTCATTCCTTCCTTCCCTCTCCCTCCCTTCCTCTTCCCATTCATCATCTCTATTTTCTTTTCCCTTCCCCTTCTTCCCCCCACCCATTTCAGTTTGGGGTTGACAATGGGATTTAACATAAAAGACAGAATTTTAAAAAACCAGACGAAAATGAATGACTACATTATATTTAGAATGAGATGAGGAAGCCAGATAAGTAATGCAGATTGTTTATCTATGACAGCTTTACACTAAAGCTGGGTCACACACAAGCATGCAACCCCACCCCCAGCCCCAGCTTGGGTTTTGTGTTTGTGTGTGTGTGTGTGTGTAAGGATCTTACGGACACACAGAGAGAATGCTTAGTGGTTAAGGTGTTGGAGACCCTGGTTCTCCTCCCACTTCAGCCACAAAAACCCCAGCATGAACTTGGGCTAGTCTACCTCACAGGGCTGTGGGGGTGGAGAAAAACTGGGGGAGGAAACGTTTTTCCTTGATCTCGGGTATATCAATTTTTGTTGTTGTTAGTTGCGAAGTCATGTCCGACCCATCGCGACCCCGTGGACAGCGTTCTTCCAGGCCTTCCTGTCCTCTACCATATTCTGGAGTCCATTGAAGCTCACGCCTCCTGCTTCAGTGACTCCATCCAGCCACCTCATTCTCTGTCATCCCCTTCTTCTCTTGCCCTCCATCTTTCCCAGCATTAGGCTCTTCTCCAGTGAGTCCTTCCTTCTCATTAGGTGGCCAAAGTACTTGAGTTTCAACTTCAGGATCTGGCCTTCTAAAGAGCAGTCAGGGTTGATCTCCTCTAGGGCTGACCGGTTTGATCGCCTTGCAGTCCAGGGGACTCGCAGGAGTCTTCTCCAGCACCATAGTTCAAAGGCCTCAATTCTTTGGCGCTCAGCCTTTCTTATGGTCCAACTTTCACAGCCATACATTGCAACTGGGAAAACCACGGCCTTGACTATACGCACTTTTGTTGGCAGGGTGATGTCTCTATTTTTTAGTACTAACTAATAAATAATATACCTAACACAGGTGTGTATTAAATCCTTCTCTATTCAGGACATTTGTTGATTATTTTTTGATACACTCTCCATTCTTTTATGCCTTGGTCCCCATCAGTTTCTCAGCCACTGTCAGGAGGAGGAGGAAGAGGACGAGGAAGAGGAAGAAGAGCATGAGGAGGAGGAGGAGACTGCAACCGTCATAAATGAATGCCAATTGCCAAGCATCTCAATTTTAATCACATGACCGCAGAGATGCTGCAACGGTTGTAATGTGAAAAACCGTCATAAGTCTCTATTTTCAGTGCTGCTGTAACTTCAAATGGTCACTAAACGAATGCTTGTAAGTCGAGGACCACCAGGCAAAAAGGAAAGCGGAAGCAAAACACAACGAAGGTTGACAGAAGGATTCTGTCAAGGGGAATAACAGAGTTGGAAGGGACCTTGGAGGTCTTCTAACCCAACCCCCCTGCTCAGGCAGGAAACCCTATATGCCATTTCAGACAAAGGGTTGTCCAGTCTCTTCTTAAAAAGCCCCCAGTGATGGAGCACCCGCAACTTCTGGTGGCAAGCTGTTCCACTGAATTCTCATTTGTCAGGAAATTTCTCCTTAGTTCCAGGTGGCTTCTCTCTTTGTTGAGTTTCCGTCCGTTGCTTTTTGTCCTGTCTTAAGGTGCTCTGGAGAATAGGTGGACCTCCTCTCCCTTGTGACAGCCCCTATGTGTGTGTTACGTTGTGGATGTGTTCAGAAAAAAGAACATCCAGTTGCCTCCTGAAAAAGCACCTTTGGGACAACCATGATCTGGATGACTGAGAATCTCCATAGACATTCTGCTATGCACTTTGGGATGGACACCCTTCGAACGGTGAGGAGTATGAACAGATTTCCAGAAAACATTGCAGACTACAAGAACCATTTGTGCTTCAGTCTGAGATGCAGACCACCATAGACTCATCCCCGACAGCCTGCACCTGTCTCCAACAGTGAAGACTCAGGGCAGAAAACATCCTGCAGCCAAGAACGCTCCACACCCATTTGCATCACTCAGGTGACCCTGAGGACACAGGTAAACCTCCAAGTGGCCTCCACGACTCTCTAAAAGAAGGCAAATGACCAGCTGTCTGCAAGGAGTATAAATCCTTCCATTCCCCACCATCCAGTCAGAGCTGAAGAAGCTTCTTGGATGAGAAGCGAAACGTCTTCAAAGAAAAAACAAGAAAGTCCAGTTGCCTCCTGAAAAAGCACCTTTGGTTCAGATAACACACTTAACCAGGTCAATGAAAACCTATCTGCTCCAATTGTGTGACACACTAAGCTTTGTTAATGTTAATTGTGATGGTGTGCGTGGAGGGGGGGAGTTGAATGTCTCATGTGACCCCCCCCCAGCTCATTTGCTTAGCTTTTGGTTTAAGGTCTTGTGCAAACCCCGGAAATGGACTAATTCTGGACCCAGGTTAAGTGTCTTGGGGAAACACAGCCTGCATGACTTATAGGCCTCAGTTGGGCCATAAGGAGATGATGGATCGTGCGTGGGATTGACAGCAGGAGAAGTGGGAATGAGAAGCAGGAATGAGGGAAACCGGAAGCCGAGGGGACAGGATGGTAGGAGATAACGGCTGAACTTTCCATGACTTAAAATCAGCAGCGAAAACGTGGGTTGAAATTCTCAGGCCGTTAAATATATCCAAACAGCAAGGAAGTTTTCCATGTTTTATAACCTGCAGCCCCGTTCACAGCCTCTGAGCCTTATTGGAACAAAAACTTGCTTTCAGCCCAAAGCAAAGTTCTAAGCAGGACAGTTTTAACAACAACAACAACAACAACAACAACAACAATAATATAATAATAATAATAATGTTGGAAGGGACCTTGGAGGTCATCGAGTCCAACCCCCTGCTCAGGCAGGAAACCCTATACCATTTCGGACAAATGGCTGTCCAGTCTCTTCTTAAAAACTTCCAGTGTTGGAGCATTCACCGCTTCTGGAGGCAGGTTGTTCCACTGGTTAATTGTTCTAACTGGCAGGAAGTTTCTCCTTAGTTCCAGGTTGCTTCTCTCCTTGATTAGTTTCCATCCGTTGCTTCTTGTCCTGCCTTCAGGCGCCTTGGAGAATAGCTTGACTCCCTCTTCTTTGGGGCAGCCCCTGAGATATTGGAAGACGGCTATCATGTCCCCCCTCGTCCTTCTCTTCATTAAACTAGAGACATACCCAATTCCAGCAACCGCTCCTGATATGTTTTAGCCTCCAGTCCCCTAATCATTGTTGCTCTTCTCTGTACTCTTTCTAGAGTCTCAACATCTTATTTACATCGTGGTGACCAAAACTGGATGCAGTATTCCAAGTGTGGCCTTACCAAGGCATTGTAAAGTGGTATTAATACTTCACGTATTAATACTTTCAAATATCTGCTTTCCTTGGCTTGCTCATACGAAGGTTATTTTTTTTTCGCAGTCAGAAAAAAAACAGGTAGATTTTTAGCATGGGGCATCACTCTAAACCAGTGTTTCTAAGTCTTAGCAGCTTGAAGATGTGTGGACTTCAACTCCCAGAATTCCCCAGCCAGTATCACATCCATTTTTGAAAACCTCCAGAGACGGAGCACCCACAACTCCAGAAGGCAAGCTATTCCTTTGATTGATTGTTCTCAGTATCGGATAATTTCTCCTTACTTCTAGGTTGGATCTCTCTTTAATAAACTTCCACCCATTACTTCTTGATGTAACAGAATAACAGAGTTGGAAGGGACCTTGGAGGTCTTCCAGTCCACCCCCCCTTGCTCAAGCAGGAAACCCTATATGCCATTTCAAATAATTGTTTGTTCAATTTCTTCTTAAAAACCTCCCGTATTGGAACACCTGCAACTTCTGGAGACAAGCTATTCCAATAAAGGAGAATATTTGTCGCTCATGGTTGAAATGAGGGGCCCTTTATGCTCTCTGAGCTTGCTTGTTTTCTTCCAGATATTTCACTACCCAAACTACATAAGCACTGATGATGTTAGCTAGGTTAGATAATGAAACATCTGCAAGAAAACAAACAAGTTCAGAGAGCACCAAGGATCCCCGCCAGCTGTTCCACTGGTTAATTGTTCTCACTGTCAGGAAATTTCTCCTTAATTCTAGGTTGCTTTTCTCCTTGATCAGTTTCCATCCATTGCTTCTCGTCCTGCCTTCAGGTGCTTTGGAGAATAGCTTGACTCCCTCTTCTTTGGGGCAGCCCCTGAGATATTGGAACACTGCTATCATGTCCCCCCTTGTCCTTCTCTTCATTAAACTAGACATGCCCAATTCCAGCAACTGTTCCTTATATATTTTAGCCTCCAGTCCCCTAATCATCTTTGATGCTCTTCTCTGCACTCTTTCTAGAATCTCAACATCCTTTTTATATCATGGCGACCAAAATTGGAAGCAGTATTCCAAGTGTGGCCTTACCAAGGCCCTGTAAAGTGGTATTAACACTTCACGTGATCTTGATTCTATCCCTCTGTTAATGCAGCCTAGGACTGCATTGGCTTTTTCGGCAGCTGCAGCACAGGGCTGGCTCATATCTAAATGATTGTCCACTAGGACTCCAAGATCCCTCTCACAGTTACTATTATTGAGCCAGGTGGCACCTATTCTATATACCTGTGCATTTGTTTTTTCTTGCCTAAATGGAGAAGCTTACTTTTCTCATCATTGCTGAAGTCCTGTCCAAAGGAAGGATGGGGAATCAGGAGAATATTTCCCTCATCAGAAGCTAGGCCCGATGGGGGTAGAGAAACTCTTTCCCTGCTCAGTGTCGGCACGTTGAGATGGTGGTGGGCTGGAACATCAACAGCACCAAGTGTTTTTCTATCCGTTAAAACTACAAAGAGACCTCACAGGCAAGTCTTATCCGGCCTTGTTAAAAAGTTCAGTTGGGAAACAGCAGATAGAAAACAGTACTTCGGGTTTCACCCTCTTCAGCCACAAAGGGTCTAAAAATAGGAGCCGTGGATGTGGCTTTTCAGTACAAGATTGTGCGCTGCAATTTCAGGCTTCCTCACTTGTGTGTTCTTCTTCTCACCCACACAACCATTTTCGTATCACCCAACCTGACGAGAGGTACGGCTGCTACCACGAGAAGGGAAAAGCCTTAGCCATTTTGTGTGTTTGCCAACGAGGTTCTGTGTCAGCACAATTGCGCCAGCTCAAGAAAATGGCTTCCGAGGCAGGGTTGTTGTTTTTTTTCCCCTACAAGTCATCTCATACAGTAGTAGATAGCAGCAGAGATGGTGTGGGTCTTTACGTAGACACACAGTGTGGAAATCCGCAGGGGAGAGGAATACACGCTAAAAATCTTGGAAGTTGTAGAACTGCCAAAAGGAAAAAAAAATCTTGGAAACTGAAAACAAGAAGAAAAGGCCTCAAAACACATAGTAGTAGCAATAGCAGTCGGGCTTCCAATAAAGGAGAATATTTGTCGTTCAGGGTTGAAATAAAGGGTCCTTGGTGCTCTCTGAGCTTGGTAGTTTTCTTGCAGATGTTTCATTATCCAAACTAGCTAACATTATCAGTGCTAGAAGAGAGTGTTGTTTGGGGGGGAGGAGGAGGAGGAGGAGGAGGACTGTGGGGTCCCTGGTGCTCTCTGAGCTTGGTTGTTTTCTTGCAGATGTTTCATTATCCAAACTAGCTAACATCATCAGTGCTAGTCCTGTTGATGTTACCTAGTTTGGGTAATGAAACATAGACTTATATACTGCTCTATAGTGCTTTACAGAACAGAGTCAGCACATTGCCCCCAACAATCTGGATCCTCCTTTTACTGACCTCGGAAGAATGAAAGGCTGAGTCAAACTCGAGCCCCATCAGGATCGAACTCCAGGCGGTGGGCAGAGTGAGCCTGCAATACTGCACTTTAACCACTGCGCCACCAGAGCGCTCGCATCACTGAGGACCAAGTATGTCAGGATGACATGGGATGTTATCTGGTTATTGAGGAAGAGAGATTCCTCCATTGGTCTAAAAAAGGCTGGGTCAGGGTGGAAAGGATCATCCTAAAAGGCAGTCTGGTAAGCTACAATGAGCTGTAGGAATCACCACTTCAGACAGGAAGAAGAGTTGCAATCCAAGCAAGATCAGATAAGAGAAATAAGAGATTATAAGGTATAAGAGAAAGATAAGAGTCCAAGGTAAGAATGTAATCTGAAAAAGCATTTCATACTTGACCTTCCTAGTTCTCCCAAAGATAAAGGAGGAAGTAAACCCAGACTTGCAAGATTCCGTTGTTGTAACCTTATACAGATAGTCCTCGACCTATAACATTTCAGACAAATGGCTGTCCAGTCTCTTCTTAAAGACCTCCAGTGATGAAGCACCCACAACTTCTGGTGGCAAGCTGTTCCACTGCTTAATTGTCCTCCCTGTTAGGAAGTTTCTCCTTAATTCCAGGTTGCTTCTCTCCTTGATCAGTTTCCAACCATTGTTTCTTGTCCTGCCCTCTGGTGCTTTGGAGAATATGTTGATCCCCTCTTCTTTGTGGCAGCTTCTCAAATACTGGAATATTGCTATCATATCCCCCCTAGTCCTTCTTTTCTCTACACCAGGGGTAGGCAACCTTGGCTCTTTTATGACTCATGGACTTCAACTCCCAGAATTCCTGAGCCAGCCATGCTGAGGGGAAAGGGAGAGGTTTCCAAGCTGAGCCATGCTGGCTCAGGAATTCTGGGAGTTGAAGTCCACAAGTCATAAAAGAGCCAAGGTTGCCTACCCCTGCTCTACACTAACCAAACCCAAATCCTGCAATTGTTCTTCATACATTTTAAGCATCTTAGTTGCTCTTCAGTATGCATGGCCTTAACCATCCTATAGGATGATTCTTAGCAAGAGCCTCAATACATACAGTCCTCAACTTACAACAGCTCATTTAGTGACCCATCAAAGTTATAACCACACTGAAAAAAGTGACTTATGATCGTTTGCACGCTTAGAATCATTGCAGCAGCCCTGTGATCCTGTGATCAAAATTTGGACTCTTGGCAACTGGCTTGTATTTATGACGGTTGCGCAGTGTGTACCAGGGTCGTGTGATCCCTTTGTGTGACCTTCTGACAAGCAAAGTCAACGAGGGAGCCAGATAGACTCACAACTGTGTCACTAAGTAAGTAAAATGTAGTAATGTCTACACAATATAATGAGGACTTTGCTTCCTTGTGGTCAGGTTTGGAAATATTTTGAGTTACAGAGACTCAAATGTAAAATGGGGCAAAACTCACTTGCTTAGCAATGGAAAATTTGGACTCATTTGTCATAAATCAAGGACTCCCTGCCATGGGAACTGCAGCGGGGGCTTCTTTCTTCCAATAAGTGCAAATGGATCCTTGACTTATTTATGGAATAGGAGGTAGAAAAAGAGAAATGGGGGGGGGGGAATACGACACAGTTACACAAAGTTACAACAGAGATGTAAGGATCTGATGTAGATATTCTTTGGTCCTGGTGACCAGTTAGAAGAGAGAATCATTTTTGTGCTATTTAGCAATCTGCATGGACACCAGGTGTCTGAGGCCAGCTGTCCCCAAGCAGGTGGCATCTAAATGATATAATCACCCACCCCACCTCTGGCAATTCCAAAACACAAGCCAAGGGAAACATCTGCCTTATTTCAAGTCTTGTGAAACGAACATCACCTGAAAAAGGAACACAACCTACTGCTCTGATGCTGTCAAGACAACCACAAGGACACATCCATGAATTGACCAAGAATCAAGACCAATCTGGAGTCTTCCCAAATTAGGAAGAGATGTTTCCCAACCTCGAATCTAGCCCAAGGGCTGGACCTCGTCCCTCAAAATTCTTGTTCTCTCACAGCATGGGAAAACCAACAAGGGACATTAATTCGACAGAGAGCAAGTGCCTGTTATGCCTACTAATATCCTCATTAAAATATTGTTAAGCACCACGGTTATGGAGTTAAAAGCCAGCAAATATACAATTCCAAGACAAAAACGAGAGGATACAGGTAATCCTCAACTTACTTTCACAATTGGGACCAGAATATCTATAGCTGGACCCTGATGGTTGGGGGCAGGATGCTGACTCTGTAAACCGCTTAGGGAGGGCTGTAAAGCACTGTGGAGAGGTATATAAGTCTATTGCTATTGCTAAGTGCACAGGAAGGGAGGGAGGGAGGGAGGGAGGGAGGGAGGAAGGAAGGAAGGAAGGAAGGAAGGAAGGAAGGAAGGAAGGAAGGAAGGAAGGAAGGAAGGCAGGCGCCATGATGGCGCAGTGGCTAGAATGCTGTATTGCAGGCTAACTCTGCCCACTGCCAGGAGTTCGATCCTGACCAGCTCAAGGTTAACTCAGTCTTCCATCCTTCCGAGATCAGTAAAATGAGGACCCAGATTATTGGGGGGCAATAGGTGACTCTGTAAACCACTTAGGGAGGGCTGTAAAGCACTGTGAAGTGGTATATAAGGGGGTTTTCAAGAAGCGATTGGATAGCCATTTGTCTGAACATGATCTAGAGCACGGGTGTCAAACTTGCCGCATCACGTGACGTATCGTGACTTTTGGGGCATTGCCGGAGCTGGGGTAGGCGTGGCCTCTGTATGATGCAACCGGCCCACGGGTCAGCAGTTTGACACCCCTGGTCTAGAGTCTCCTGCTTGAGCAGGGGGTTGGACTAGAAGATCTCCAAGGTCCCTTCCAACTCTACTATATTCTCTTCAAAAGCCTCTTCAACACAGTGAAATGCATTAAAATTTGGGGGGCAAAAGACAGGACAGGTTTTGAAAGTGTCAGTTAGACCTTGGTGGTGAATCACGAGTCACTAGCACACCTTTTTGAATTATGTCTATTGCTTCCTGTTAATGCACGTCTAACCGGGCAGGTCTGGAATAGGAACCGCAATGAAGGCTTACAGGAAGCCCTTGGAGATCATTGAACCCACTTACTTAAAAAAAGAAAATTAAGTCTTTTTCATGCTGAACTTTTGTAAGCGTGAGGGAAAAGAGAATCTTTAGAGGAAGCAGTGAGGTATAGGATTGTCTGGATTCTCAAATTGTGGGTGCTCCATCGCTGGAGGTTTTTAAGAAGAGACTGGAGAGTCACTTGTCTGAGATGGTATAGGTTCTCCTGCTTGAGCAGGGGGCTGGACTAGAAGGCCTCCAAGGCGCCTTCTAGCTTCTATTCTATTCAATTCTATTCTATTCAATTCTAGTAACCATTCAAAGTTACGACAGACCTTGGAAGGGACCTTGGAGGTCATCTAGTCCAACCCCCTGCTCAGGCAGGTAATAGGCGCCTTGGGTGCAATCCCAAAACAACTGGAGCACCACTTGAACACCATCATTGGCATAGACAAATTCACCATTAGTCAATTGCAAAAGGCGGCCTTACTAGGAACTGCTTCCATCCTGCGACGATATCTGTAATACCGTCAAACATCCACATCTACCTATCCCTTGGGAAGGACTCGATAGGTAGACAAAAATGCCAAACCCAGTCTGAACATCTGGCTGACTGTGCGATGATCAATAATAATAATACTAATAAAAAAGTTGGAAGGGACCTTGGAGGTCATCTAGTCCAACACCCTGCTCAGGCAGGAAACCCTATACCACTTCAGACAAATGGTTGTCCAGTCTCTTCTTGAAGGCCTCCAGTGTTGGAGCATTCACAACTTCTGGAGGCAGGTTGTTCCACTGGTTAATTGTTCTAACTGTCAGGAAGTTTCTCCTTAGTTCTAGGTTGCTTCTCTCCTGGATTAGTTTCCATCCATTGCTTCTTGTCCTGCCTTCAGGCGCTTTGGAGAATAGCTTGATTGCCTCTTCTTTGGGGCAGCCCCTGAGATATTGGAACACTGCTATCATGTCCCCCCTCGTCCTTCTCTTCATTAGACTAGACATACCCAATTCCATCAACCTTTCCTTATATGTTTTAGCCTCCAGTCCCCCAATAATCTTTGTTGCTCTTCTCTGCCCTCTTTCTAGAGTCTCAACATCTTTTTTACATCGTGGTGACCAAAACTGGATGCAGTATTCCAAGTGTGGCCTTATCAAGGCATTGTAAAGTGGTATTAACACTTCACGTGATCTTGATTCTGTCCCTCTGTTGATGCAGCCCAGCACTGTGTTGGCTTTTTTGGCAGCTGCAGCACACGGCTGGCTCATATTTAAGTTATCTTGATTTTTTTTTTTTAAACTACTCCTATGGATATCCTTGACTATCTGTATGTCTCTTTCCCCAAGGGATGGAACTACGGTTCCCAGAATCCCATAAAACCGGTCATACCATTTGGGGCCTGCTGCAAACTGAATTTAGCAGCGGCTGGAAGCGTAGTGTTGTGCATAAAAAGGACGTTAGCTCACGGCTGCTGAAGGCGTCACTCTATTTCTCCAGAATGAGCAGGTGCTTAGCAACAGAAATTTTGGACTCAATTGTAGTCATAAGTCAAGGACTACCTGTATAGGTGTGGGGAGGGTGGGCTCAGTTGCATATCACACAGAAATATGAGTCCGCAAAAAAAATGAGTCCTTGGCTGCTGGGGGCAAGGGGATTCAGATGAATGAAAGCACCCCCCCTCCTCTAGAACCCCAATCTTTGAATAGTCAGAAAATCCCAGAAGTAAGGAAGTGTGGTGTTTTGGTTTGGGGTTTGTTTTTTGCTTCCCCCCCCCCCTTTTGGAAGGAGGTCAGTGAAGTTTTATGGCATTTTGTGATATTTCAATTTATATGCAAATATGCAGGTTAATCGCAGAAGGAGTCACATCAATGAAAGCCGCCGCAGATTTTTGAAAGATCAAAACTTTCGGGGTGGCACGGAGCGCCTTCCAACTATTGTTAGCATAACGGTTGTATATTCAGATCTCTGGGCCTTTTTTTTTCCATTTCACAATGCTCTTCAAATGCACCCCGTCCTTATTAATACGGGGGGGGGGGGGTGGAGAGAGAAAGTTAAGCTTCACACAAACACTTGCCGTTTCCAAAGCAGACACAGCTTTCCTGAGCAGTTTTTAGATATTTCTTCATCGGAAGATCCTTGCGGGCACATTGCTAAATTAACCTGTTTGACGCATTGATGCCAGGCATGGAACTATAAATTAATCAAAAGGGTTTTCACAACGGAAGAAACCAGCAGGAGAAAAAAAAGAAAAGAGAAAGAAACCTAAGATTAAAATTACTCAAGCTCAGTCTGTTCTGAAAACACAACCAGTTAGTTGTCCCTTGACCTAGTTACAGGCTTGTTTGCAGTAAATCATAATAAATTGTAATTTAACTCTATGCTACTTTCTCTGGCCCCTGTGTGCACACTAGGTTGTATATTTGGAGGGGGTGGCTAGTAGATTAGTACAAGATCTCAACTCCACCCCATTTACAGATTGGGCGAGACCTTTTAATATAATAATAATAATAATAATAATAATAATAATAATAATAATAATAATAATAATAATAATAATAATAATAATAATAATAATAATAATAATAATAATAATAATAATAAAGTTGGAAGGGACCTTGGAGGTCATCAAGTCCAACCCCCTGCTCAGGCAGGTAGCCCTATACCATTTCAGACAAATGGCTGTCCAGTCTCTTCTTAAAAACTTCCAGTGTTGGAGCATTCACCGCTTCTGGAGGCAGGTTGTTCCACTGGTTAATTGTTCTAACGGTCAGGCAGTTTCTCCTTAGTTCTAGGTTGCATCTCTCTTTGGTTAGTTTCCATCCGTTGCTTCTTGTCCTGCCTTCAGGCACTTTGGGAATAGCTTGACTCCCTCTTCTTTGTGGCAGCCCCTGAGATATTGGAACACTGCTATCATGTCCCCCCTCGTCCTTCTCTTCATTAGACTAGATATACCCAATTCCATCAACCTTTCCTTATACGTTTTAACCTCCAGTCCCCTAATCATCTTTGTTGCTCTTCTCTGTACTCTTTCTAGAGTCTCAACATCTTTTTTACATCGTGGTGACCAAAACTGGATGCAGTATTCCAAGTGTGGCCTTACCAAGGCATTGTAAAGTGGTATTAACACTTCACGTGATCTTGATTCTATCCCTCTATTAATGCAGCCTAGCACTGTGTTGGTTTTTTTGGCAGCTGCAGCACACTGCTGGCTCATATTTAAATGATTGTCCACTAGGACTCCGAGATCCCTCTCACAGTTACTACTATTGAGCAAGGTACCCCCTATACTATACCTGTACATTTGGTGTTTCTTGCCTAAATGTAGAACTTTACTTTTTTCATCATTGAATTTCATTTTGTTAGATAGCGCCCAGTGTTCAAGTCTGTCCAGATCCTCCTGTATCCTAAGCCTGTCTTCGGAGTGTTGGCTATTCCTGCCAGCTTGGTGTCATCTGCAAATTTGATGAGTTCCCCATCTATCCCCTCGTCCAAATCGTTGATGAAGATGTTGAAGAGCACTGGGCCCAGAACAGAGCCCTGGGACACCCCACTACACACTTCCCTCCATGTAGATGCAGTTCCATTGAGGACCACACGCTGAGTACGGCCAGTCAGCCAGCTACAAATCCACCTGGCTTGAAGGCAGTAACTGTGAGAGGGATGTTGGAGTCCTGGTGGACGATCACTTGATTATGAGCCAGCAGTGTGCAGCAGCAACCAAAAAAGCTAATACAATCCTGGATTGTATAAACAGAGGCATAGAATCAAGATCACGCAAAGTATTAGTACCACTTTATAAAGCCCTAGTAAGACCACACCTCGAATACTGCAGCCAATTTTGGCCACCATATCACAAAAAAGATGTTGAGAGTCTGGAAAAAATTCAGAGAAGAGCAACTAAGATGATCAAAGGCCTGGAGACCAAAACGTACGAAGAACAGCTGCGGGACTTGGGTTTGGCCAATCTAAAGGAAAAAAGAAATAGGGAGACAGGATAGCAGTATTCCAGTATCTGAGGGGCTGTCACAAAGAAGAGGGGGACAGGTTGTTCACCAGAGCACCAGAGGGAAGGACGAGAAACAATGGTTGGAAACTGATCAAAGAGAGGAGCAACCTGGAATTGAGGAGAAACTTCCTGACGGTGAGGACAATCAACCAGTAGAACAGCTTACTCCCAGAAATCGTGGGTGCTCCATCACTGGAGATTTTTAAGAAGAGACTAGACAATCACCTGTCTGAGATGGTATAGGTTTTCCTGCTTGAGCAGGGGTCTGGACTAGAAGACCTCCAAGGTCCCTTCCAGCTCTATTCTATTCTACACATGGGCTTTTTTTTATCCTTTTTTATACTACAATGGTACCTCGGTACCCATCGTTTATTGTTTCCGAGAGACATGGTGAATACCAAAAAGAATAGATACCAAATATCTATGTCCTCCAGGTCATGGTTGTCCCAAAGGCACTTTTTCAAAAGGCAACTGGACTTTGTTTTTCCTTGAAGATGTTTCGCTTCTCATCCCAGAAGCTTTTTCCAAACTGAAGAACTGAAGAAGCTTCTTGGATGAGAAACGAAATATCTTCAAGGAAAAACAAAGTCCAGTTGCCTTTTGAAAAAGCGCCTTTGGGATGAGTACCAAACATATTTTTGCCACAAGGAATAAAGCAGTCAGTCACGAAGCAGCTGACACTGACAAGTTCTAGCTTGTGCATTGAGTACCGAACAAACAATGAGTATTGGGGCAAACTTTTCGCGTCAAAATACGTTGAGTACCAAACCTGATGAATTTCAAAGCAGTTAAGTGCCAAAGTACCACTATAATTGCAGTGTTGTAGCTTTTAATGTCTGATGCTTTAAAGTTTTAATTCTGTAATGGTCTTATTAGCTTATTTATAATATTGTAAGCTGGCCCGAACCACTTGGCGGTATGCAAATTTAATAAGTAAATAAAACATGTACATATTGTCTCCAAAAGTTGTGGGTGCACCATCACTGGAGATTTTTAAGAAGAGATTGGACAGCCATTTGTAATGGTATAGGGCTTCCTGTCTGGGCAGGGGGTTGAACTAGAAGATCTCCAAGGTCCCTTCCAACTCAGTTTCCTATTCTATTCTATTCTATTCTATTCTATTCTATTCTATTCTATTCTATTCTATTCTATTCTATTCTATTCTATTCCATTCCATTCCATTCCATTCCATTCCATTCCATTCCATTCCATTCCATTCCATTCCAGTCCATTCCAGTCCATTCCAGTCCATTCCATTCCATTATTCTATTCTATTCTATTCTATTCTATTCTATTCTATTCTATTCTATTCTATTCTATTCTATTCTATTCTATTCTATTCTATTCTATTCTATTCTATTCTATTCTATTCTATTCCATTCCATTCCATTCCATTCCATTCCATATTTTCTATTCTATTCCATTCCATTCCATTCCATTCCATTCCATTCCACTCCACTCCACTCCACTCCACTCCATTCTATTCTATTCTATTCTATTCTATTCTATTCTATTCTATTCCTCAGCTTCATTTCACCAGGTGATTCGGTAGTCTTAACCCAACTTTCCACTTTCCTCCACTTTCTTATTATTTCCTAATTTGGGAAGGTCGATTCTTCCTCTTCATGGATGTCAACTGAGCTTTTATTTGACTCTCCAGTAACAACTGTGGAAGATCAAATCATGCCAGCCGCAAAGGGAGATGAATTTCAATTAGCCAATCCAGCCAACTCATCTCAGGGCTCGGTTCCCGAATAAAACTTCTGAACAATGCTGAACACCAGAACAAAAGCAGATCCTCCGTCAGATCCAGGAAATCAGCTTTCCCAGCTTGGCATCCTCTAGTTGCACGTGGGCTGCCAACCTCACTAGTCCCTGCCAAGAGTTGAAGCTTCACATGGTTGAAGGGTACCAGGTGGGGGAAAAGGTTGGCAAAATAAAATCAATATGCTATTGAATGAACGGGACATCTGGAAATGTCCAGGGATGTTCCCTTTCCTTACAAATATAGTGCCAAGGATTAGAAGGGGGCAGGGGGAACAAAGAATCACTGGATACATGTTTTGTGCCTTCTCTTCATCATTCTGCTTCTTCTCCATGACCAAGTTAGAACACAGAATAATAGAGTTGGAAGGGACCTTGGAGATCTTCTAGTCCACCCACCCCCCCCCCGCTCAAGCAGGAAACCCTATATGCCATTTCAAATAAATGGTTGTTCAATTTCTGAGCCAGCCATGCTGAGGGGAAAGGGAGAGGTTTCCATGCTTAGCCATGCTGGCTCAGGAATTCTGGGAGTTGAAGTCCACGAGTCATAAAAGAGCCAAGGTTGCCTACCCCTGGTCTAGGAGGCTCACCGCTTAGAACAGGAGGACTTAGGGCAGGGGTAGGCAACCTGGGCTCTTTTATGACTCGTGGACTTCAACTCCCAGAATTCCTGAGCCAGCATGGCTCAGCTTGGAAACTTCTCCCTTTCCCCTCAGCAAGGCTGGCTGAGGAATTCTGGGAGTTGAAGTCCACGAGTCATAAAAAAGCCAAGGTTGCCTACCCCGGCTCTATACCATTTCAGACAAATGGTTGTCTAGTCTCTTTTTGAGAGCCTCCAATGAGGCTTTCTGAAGGCAAGCTGTTCCACTGGTTAGTTGTTCTTACTGTTAGGAAATTTCTCCTTAGTTCTTAGTTCTCATAAGTTCTCGACTTATGACCACCACTGAGCCTTGTTGCTAAGCGAGGCAGTTGTTAAGTGAGTTTTGCCCCATTTTACGACCTTTCTTGCCACAGTTGTTAAGTGAATCACTTCAGTTGTTAAGTTAGTTATAAGGTTGTTAAGTGAATCTGTCTTCCCCATTGACTTTGCTGGTCAGAAGTTCGCAAAAGGGGATCACATGACCCCAGGACATGGCAACCGTCATAAATACAAGTCAGTTGCCAAGCGTCTGGATTTTGATCATGTGACCACGGAGATGCTGCAATGGTTGTGAGTGTGAAAAACGGTCATAAGTCACTTTTTTCAGTGCCGTTGTAACTTTGAACAGTCAGTAAATGAACTCTTGTAACTGGAGGATTACCTGTATTTATCTTTCTTCTTCTTGCTCTTCCTATATTTCATCACGAAAACCTCAATATACTTATTTTAGACTCACCAAATTTTTCAGTGTGGCTGAAATAGGCAATTTTTAAAATAAAAACAGATTACAACACTTGGTTTAGGGGTATCAATCTTTGACTTTCTGCTACAGTGTCCTTAGTACAGTTCTAAATGTCCAGTTTGCTACGAGAATAGAATAGAATAGAATAGAATAGAATAGAATAGAATAGAATAGAATAGAATAGAATAGAATGGAATGGAATGGAATGGAATGGAATGGAATGGAGTGGAGTGGAGTAGAACTGGAAGGGACCTTGGAGGTCTTCTAGTCCAGCCCCCCCACAAGCAGGAGAACCTATACCGTCTCAGACAGGTGAATGTCTAGTCTCTGTAACTCAAAATATTTCCAAACCTGACCACAAGGAAGCAAAGTCCTCATTATATTGTGTAAACATCACTACATTTACTGTCAACAGCTCCAGGTTCATTTTCTCTCTCTTAAGTACGTGACAAGCTGTGAAGACTAAATTGGGCCAAGTTGTATTTAAATTCCAGAACATATTCAACTTTCCCCAATCTCAGGAGTTCTCATAAATCAAAATTATTGTTGGGGGCCAATCTATAAGGTGAGAGTGGACAATCACTTAAATATGAGCCAGCGGTGTGCTGCAGCTGCCAAAAAAGGAAGGAGTCAACCTTGAGCGGGTCAGGTTCGAAGGAATCGAACTCCTGGCAGTGTGAGCAGAGTTAGCCTGCAATACTGCATTCTAACCACTGTGCCACCATGGCTCTTGGGTAGGGTACATACCGTGTTTCCCCGAAAGTAAGGCCTACACCAACAATAAGCCCTAGCTTGATTTTGGGGGGTGGGCCTAATATAAGCCCTATCCCAAAAATAAGCCCTAGTTTTGGGGTGAGGCACATACCTAAAAATCAAGCTAGGGCGGGGGTGCCCCACCTGCCCCGCACCCACTCACCTCGCAGCCAGGCCTCTCCTCACCAGCCCACTTCTTCTTCTGAGGCCTCTTCTGCAGCCAGGCCTATTTCTCAGTCACGGGGCTTTCCGGAAGGCCTCTGCAGCCAAGAACCGAGCTATGGATTCAATCCATAGCTCGGTACTTGGCTGCTTAGGCCTTCTGGAAAGGCCTGACTGCAAAATGCAGGCCCGAATGCAGCTGCAGAACTTTGGCCCCAGAAGAAGTAGACCGGCTGGGTGGGGCTGTTGGTGACGGAGGTGAGGTAAGGCCTACCCCAAAAATAAGACCTGGTGCCTCCTTTGGAGGCAAAATAAATAAATAAATAAGAACCAGTCTTATTTTATATTTCTCCACTACAATAATCCTATCCAATAATCCTAAGTGGGACGGAAGTGGAAGGTCCTAAGTCACCAAGGAGCATTCCTGCCTGAGAGTAGATCTAAATCGGAGTCTTCCCACTCCTAGTCCAACATCTTCACCACTGCACCATCCTGGCTGTCTTGAATGTTACACACGGAGGCAAGCAAAAAACAAAAATTAAGGTAAAGGTAAAAGTTTCCCTTGACCAGTCATGTCCAACTCTAGGGGGAGGTGTTCATCTCCATTTCTTAGCCAAGAGATCCAGAGTCTTTTGAAGATACCTCTGTGGTCATGTGGTCAGCATAGCTATACGCCAAAAGCACACGGAATGCTGTGACCTTCCCACCGGAGTGGTACCTATTTATCTACTCACATTTGTACACTTTCGAGCTGCTTGGTGGGCAGGAGTATGGGGCAAGTAACGGGGGCTCACCCCATCACGCAGTGCTCCGGTTTCGAACCCAGGCTGTCAACTTTCCAGCTGACAAACCCAGTGTCTTTAACTGTTGAGCCAATAGATCAGTAGAACTTGTAAAACTGAACACTGGTTAGATATGGGCAGGCTTGATCCAACTGGTTCCAGCTGGCAATCAGCAGCCTGCAAATTCTACACCCTCTCGTAGGTCTTGAAAGCCACAAACTTAGAAAAGCTCCTAAAATAAACCTTTATGACAGGTGTGGGGAGCCAAGCAGCTGCTACAGCATAACTAAGTCCACATCAGGCTTCAAATATGTAGAGCAAGGAAGAAGAACTGGACTAGATAGGTGTTCAGGACAGCCACATAAAAAAAAAGAGTATCTATATTAAGGCACAGAAAAATGGTTTAAAATAAATGGTCCACATGCATACTGGACAATCTTAGTAGTGTCACTTTACATTGTTCCTACAGGAGTTTAGTTGGTAAGGTATGACAGGGAAGGGCTTGGGGGCAGGCGCTCTGTGCCTGGATGGATGGATGGATGGATGGATGGATGGATGGATGGATGGATGGATGGATGGATGGATGGATGGATGGATGGATGGATGGATGGATGGATGGATGGATGGATGGATGGATGGATGGATGGATTGACAATAATGTGGATGGAGAGCTGGACAGATGAACAAATGGATAGAGGCTAGAGAGGAAATAATGGGTTGGGATGGGTGGATGGATGGATGGATGGATGGATGGATTGATCAATGGATCGATGGATCAATGGATAAAAAGATGGATAGATGCTAAAGAGAAAGAATGGGATGGATGGGTGGGTGGGTGGATGGATCAATGGATGACACACAAGGCAGACAGACAGGTAAGCAATGAAATGTAGCTTAGCTGGAGCAAAATCCTTCAGAAGGATTTAGGAATGGCACCGGTATCATATGAAAAGTATGCATACAATGCATATCCATCTGATCATTGGACCAGATCCAGCAAGACTCTTTTGAACGTGCTTCTGAGTCAAGTAATCCCTCTTATCTTCTATTCACACTTTTTTTTTCAAGTGTGTTGCAATAACTCTTTGGGCTGTTGTTCTAAATCCGAATGAGTTTGAAAGCGCTTGGAAGCAGGTGTGTCACTTGCAATGTGGTTTGCACTGCAACTCCGCATTATCGTTTCGTAGATGTTGAGCCCCTGACACAGACACCCACCCACCCACCCACCCCTGCTTAGAGGCAGGAAGAGAAACTGAGAATCACCTTTTTCTATCAGTGTCTTTTGCTGCACGGTTCTAGATCAGCCTGCTTTCTGGAGCAGAGTGAATATCTAATTCTCCACTGCTGGTATGTCAACTAACTTTTAATGAAGCCATAGGTATGAGCAATGGGATTCAAATTCTGATCTTCTCCTTCAGTCAATTATTTTGTCCAATCCTTTCAAAGGAATCGATATTTTACTGGCTATTAGAAGAAGGAAAGAGATCAAAACTCTCCTAGAGGAGGGAAGAAAGAAAAAAATAAGAGGCAAGTGTAATAAAACTCAGAATGAATATCTCCAAAGTGGTAATTTTAACCACAGAAGCACAAAGAACTCGCAGACTTTGATAAGGGACATAAAATATTGTGGCCATTAAAAAAAAGAAGAAGTTCACCAGTTTTCCATTTCAATTTACTTCTCTATAAATCAAAGAACAATTTAATCCAATATTCTTCCAGTTTAATTGTTTTACCTGGCTTTTATGTTAAATTTCACTGATTTTACTGCCAGCACAGGAGGAAAATGTCAGTGGTTGGGCCATGATTAGTATAAAATTCAAACATTAAGTAGGAATGCGCAAGAAAAATACTGCTAGCTTACTAGCTTGTGGAACAAATCAATGTATATAAGCAACATGGTACCCACTGGGCTCTTGGCCCCATCTTAATTTGATTTTATTTATTTTTTTAATTAATTCTTAAAAGTTAAATTAGGCTAATAACAAAACTAAAATAATTAAGAAGCTGGTGCACTTTAAAGCAAAGTGCATAAGAGATAAAACATCCCTTTTTACAGGTATTATACTGTATTATAACTGCTCAAAATTAAAGTTGGTTGCCCATCATTTTGTGGTGGGAAATAGATACAACCTGTAGCAGAAAAACTAACACTGTTGTTGTTCAGTCCCTAAGTTGTGTCCGACTCTTGGTGACCCCCATGGACTATAGCATGCCAGGCCCCCTGCCCTCCTCCGTCTCCTAGAGTTTTCCCAAATTCGTGTTTGTTGCGTCAATGACATTATTTAACCTTCTCACAATGCCTTGATAAGAACACACTTGGAAAATTGCACCCAGTTTCGGTTGCCACAATATAAAAAAAAATATTGAGACTCTGGAAACAGTGCAAAGAGCAACAGAGGTGATTAGGGGAATAGAGGCTAAAACATATGAAGAACAGTTGCAAGAATTGGGTATGTTTAGTTTAATTAAAAGGAGGACTAGGGGTGACATGATAGCAGTCTTCCAATATTTGAGGGGCTCTTAGCTAGCTGCATGAGTCAAAACCTCATAGATTAAGCATAATATGGATTAATGGTTTTGGCATTTAATTGTAAAGCACACAATTGTGTTTTGTTAACACGGGCTAGGGGTGTTGCGTTAACCCAGATAACATAATGTTTTAGGGAGGTGTTGAGGTAGGTTTGGCTGAGACAGAATGAGAGACCAAAGATGGTTTCCATAGCTGAGGGTAACCCTGATCCTGGGTTTATTTATTCACCTTAACCGCTACACCACACTACCTCTCTGAGGGAAACAGCCACAGTCTTACTGTGTTGTGTAAAGCAAACTATCAAGTTAAACAATCATTGAGCTTAATTGTTCGGGGAGACCATATTATGTGAATGCAAGAATTGGATGTTATTAACCCAGGTTTAAGGTGAGGTCATCCTGTTATGTGAATGCAACTTAGGAGTTGTGACCATCACAACTTACAACCATAATTGTGGGCCGAATAATGGTCGTAAATTGAGGACTACCTGAATTTCAAGCTCAAGACACAGAGTTGAGATGCTGACATGGTCCCTCACAAGCAGACACATATACCCAACTTGGGGGGGGGGGATAATTAAGCTAATCATTACATGCTAGATTTCTTCATGTGGGGAATTCCTCTCCCTGAAATACTAGCTTTCTTCCTGCGGGGGAATTTCTTTTGGCATTTAATTGTAAAGCACACAATTGTGTTTTGTTAACACGGGCTAGGGGTGTTAACTTGGGGGGGGGGGTAATTAGGCCAATCTCTTCATTACATGCTAGATTTCTTCATGTGGGGAATTCCTCCCCCTGAAATACTAGCTTTCTTCCTGCGGGGGAATTTCTTTTCCTCAGTGCATTCATCAAATATCTCTCCCCTCACACAGTTGTATCAGTAGAGTCTGTGGAAGGTACTCATTGTTCTGCCCGGCAGCTACAAATTTCACCTTTTATCTGCTGCAACAGAGATAATTTAGAAATTAGAAAAGCTACAGTAATCATTCTTCTCTTTTCTTCTTGTCACACAAACATCCTCATAAGCAAAGGACGAGAAAGCTTTAGAACACGCGTTCATCTTTGAGATTAACAAATGCAAATATTTCCATCAGCCAAAAATAAACACCCACCCCTTTTTTCTGTAAATCAATGGGGAATGCAGCCAGGATACCAATAGACCAAATTATTTAATTAAAACAAGGGTGTGTGTCCAGAGTAGGAAATTATGCCCGACAATCAAAATGTGAGAATGAGAGAGGATGGAGAAATGCAGAATCCCACGTATACACTTTTTTTAAAAAAAAAATGTGTTTGTGTCTTTTTTTTTAATGCACTTTTTTCATGTTTTCTGTGTGTGTTCTGTATGTTTGTTCCTGTGGAGTTTTTTTTTTTCCTCTCTGAGTTTTGCCTTTTAACTTTTTTTTTTAATAAAATAAAAATTATTTGAAGACAAATGCAGAATCTGTTTACCAAACGAAGAAAAACTAGGTTAGAAAAGTAATTTCAGTTTTTGCAGAAAACAAACACACACACGCGCACACAAACGCACACTCATAATGTGACATAATGAGGTAATAATAAACATTCTCAAAATGGAGGCTCTTGGGCTCGCTAGAGGTTGCTGGACTACGACTCCCAACATTCCAAGAAATGACCATGCTAGCTGGGGCTGCTGGGAATTGTAGTTCAGCGTCGACCGGAAAGCTGAAAAGCCCATTTTTCTGTCCTACCTTTTTCCTTGGTAGCCATCAAGAGGCAAAATGTCTGAATTTTGAGAATTTGTCTCTTATGTTCAGCAGCAATTTTCCCAAAACGATGCTTAGCTTTTTGCTTTATAGACATCTTGGGTAAATAGGTTTGCATTACCTGCTCCTCCAGGACAATGGATTTTCAAATGCCAAGGGACAGTTCAAAACGATGAAAGAATAAAATGATGGGATTATCATGCCAGAATAACACCATATAAGTAGTCCTTGACTTAACAATCATTCATCTAGTGACCATTTGAACCCACAACAGCACTGGAAAAAAACAGACTGATGAAAGTTTTCCTCACCACCGTTGCAGCCATCCCCACAGTCACGTGATCAACATTTGAAGGCTTGGCAACTGGCATGTACTTATAACAGTTGCAGTCTCCCGGGGTCATGTGATCCCCTTTTGCGACCTTCTGACAAGCAAAGTCAATGGGGACACCAGATTCACTTTACAAGCGTGTTACTAACTTAACTGATTCACTTAACAACTGTGGTAAAAAAAAATGGGGCAAAATTCACTTAACAACTGTCTTGCTTAACAACAGAACCTTTGGGCTCAATTGTGTTTGCAAATCGAGGATAACCTGTACTGGGAGCTGTATTAAAGGTGATGGACTTTCTCATTCCCTTATTTAACTCTGTCAAAATAATTGTCTGTTTTGCTGATCTGAGCTTCTGAGTAGCCTTGGGCCTTAGTTGCTCCTCAGGCAGAGTAATAAAGAGAGGAAAGTTTCCTTAGATTGGGGTTTCCCACCTTCCCTTGGGGAGGTGTAGACAGAATCCAGGTGAGGTGTGAAGAAGCTTTTCGTTCATAATTCCACCTTTCTCGTATTGTTTTCATTGCTCATTTGAGCTCATTCTGATCTTTTTAGGAGAGCTGTGTAGATTAAGAATACACTAAAGGAAGATGGGGTGGTAAAAAGTTTAGGAACCTACGACTTAGGTAACACCATTGATTGCAATGTCAATCCATCTACCTACAAGCAGTGGTGGGATTCAGCCGGTTCGCACCAGTTCGGCAGAACCGGTAGGTAATTTTTTTGTCGCCCAGGCCCAGAACGGACTTCCGGAAGCGGCATCCACACAGCGAACCAGTTGTTCACATATTTGAATCCCACCACTGCCTACAAGGGTTGGGAATCTGGAATCAGAATCAGAATAGAGTGGAAGGGACCTTGAGGGTCTTCTAGTCCAACCCCCTGCTGAAGCAGGAGACCCTGTGCCATTTCAGACAAGTGGCTGTCCAGTCTTTTCTTAAAAACCTCCAGTGATGGAGCGCCCATGATTTCTGAAGGCAAAGCAGTTCCACTAGTTAATTGTCCTCACTTTTAGGAAGCTTCTTCTTAATTCCAGGTTGTTTCTCTCCTTGATTTAGTTTCCATCCATTGTTTCTTGCCTTGCCTTCTGGTGCTTTGGAAAATAAATTGACCCCCTCCTCTTTGTGGCAGCCCCTCAAATACTAGAAGACTGCTATCATGTTCCCCCTTCGTCCTTCTTCTTCTCGTAATCTTCACTGAGTCCTTGGTGCTCTCTGAGCTAGGTGGTTCATTTGCAGACATTTCATAACCCAACTAGGTAACATCATCAGTGCAAAGAGGGAACGCTGGGCTGACAATCGGCAGGCTTGCATTTGAGACCCAGTTGCTGCCATATAACGGGGTGAGCTCCCATTCCTCGCTCCTGCTCCTGCCAACCCAGCAGTTCGAAAGCAGGTGACTGCAAGGAGATAGATAGATAGATAGATAGATAGATAGATAGATAGATAGATAGATAGATAGATAGATAGATAGATAGATAGATAGATAGATAGATAGATAGATAGATAGATAGATAGATAGATAGATAGAAAGATAGATGGATGGTGGGTGGGTGGTGGGTGGGTGGGTGGGTGGGGTGGGTGGGTGGGTGGGTAGGTAGGTAGGTAGGTAGGGAGGGAGGGAGAGAGAGAGGAGAGAGAGAGAGGAGAGAGAGAGAGAAAAATAGATAGATAGATAGATAGATAGATAGATAGATAGATAGATAGATAGATAGATAGATAGATAGATAGATAGATAGATAGATAGATATGAGTAGATAGATAGATAGATAGATATAAATATGAATAGATAGATAGATAGATAGATAGATAGATAGATAGATAGATAGATAGATAGATAGATAGATAGATAGATAGATAGATAGATAGATAGATGATAGAGAGAGAGAGAGAGAAAGAGAGAGAGAGAGAAAGAGAGAGAGAGAGAAAGAGAGAGATGATAGATTATATATATATATGTTTTTGTAGATTTTCACGGGTACAGGTATGCAGGTCTTGGCGTATTCGGGTCTTTTCCCGTATAAGATTGAGAGTGTCTTGGCGACGTTTCGACGAGGTCCCACTCGCCATCTTCAGGCTGGTGTCTTCGGCTTCGTGCTTGTGCATATACCCTTGTTCTCCATCACACAATGCTGCATTAGATGAGGTTAAAGACAAACACACTTCTAAATCCTCACTATGGGTTGCCTTACGCGCGAATTCCACGCTGATAAATCTGGAGGGTGCCAAGCAGATGCTGACCATGGACTAAAACCCTGGAAATCAATACAAAAACCTTTTTTGAGCCTTGGCTGCCAGAATCTCTGACCTGAATAAGGTTCTTCAGCTGATAACTACAAGAATGCTTGTCTTCTACAGGTCAGTCTTTCCACATTCTTCAAGAGTGTCTGGCCTGGGGAGGCTTCTGAAATGCTAGTCCGGGCTGGTTCTCTCATTTCCAAACCTCGCTCAAGAGAGGTTAGAAGTGGGTAGCTCGTTTGTTTGTCTGCCACGGCAAGTCAACGCAAAAACCAAGATGAATTCTTAAGATGGACAGTGTCTGGCGCAATAACGCCAGAACTCAGGTGCCCAAGCAGGCATTGCATCGACGGACGTTATAATTAACACTGAGTAAATTAATAATTGTTGCTATTGTCATTGCGTCACCGATCCAGGATTCACGGAGCGGAGGAGACATGAAAGCAAGGAGGCAGAAGGCAGGAAAATTAAGATGGGAGGGCCACCAAAAAGATATAACTTAATAAACATTTAATTATGGCAGCGGTATGTACTTAGGAGTCTAATGAATTAGTGTTATCATTTTCTTCCTTTTCAATACTGCCCTTCCGAAATAGCTCAGGGTATTTTGCATTAAAATATAAACAGTTTATATATTCAGCTAGTCCTGGACTTACGACAACTGAGCCCCAAATTTCTGTTGTTAACTGAGACATTTGTTAAGTGCCCCATTTTAAGACCCTCCTTGCCACCGTTGCTAAGTGAATCGCCACAGTTGATAAAAGTTAGTCACACAGTTGTGAAGTGAATGTGGCTTTCCCCCATTGACTTTGCTTGTCAGAAGATCGCAAAATGGGAGCACGTGACCTCGGGACACGGCGACCGTCATAAGTATGAACCAGTTGCCAAGCCTCTGAATTTTGATCACATGATCCTGGGGCTGCCACAAAGGTCGTAAGTGTGAAAAACGGTCATAAGTTGCTTTTTTCAGCACCATTGTAACTTCGAACGGTCACTAAATGAACTTGTCATGGTTCCGACAGATAATCGAAGCCAAAAACTGAATTCCCCTCCCCTGAGCACATAGTATCAAAGCACAATTCCCTCCTTCAATTAAAGTCATAAATCACATTCCCCAATTAGCTTGAAACGCAGGCTTCCTCTCCAGTTCTCCAGCCCGCCAATTTCTTATCAGCTCTGGTTACAATAACCTTGATTCTCATGCTAGGTTTAGTGTTGTTATGTCTAGCTGGACTCTCGTTCACATCCCCCCTCCCAGCATCATCTAACTCTAAAAGCAAAAGGTAAAAGATGGCTACATTTCCCTTTGTTGTCAATGCAAAAACATCTAATGTTAGCAGTGTTGACATAACTGTTGTATTATGTTTTGCTGACTATATGTCAAAGATACCTAACTGGCTAATTCTCTTCAGCGAAAAACAAATCTATTATCAGAACTGGGAGCCAGTCACCTTTGGCATGAAATCTGATCTCTCCCTTTTTTTTCTTTTTCTCCCTAAATTACTCCACGCAGGGACTAAAACTTCTCCTGCTCACAGACAACAACTGAACAGATTTCCTATCGTTCTCTACAACAGGGGTCAACAACCTTTCTGCCTTGACGGCCCAGTGGGAAAGGGAGGGGCAGACACCTTTACATGTGCATGCACACGCACCCAAATGTAGCTACACGCGCGTACGCATGAACAGGCCGTGAGCACGTGCGCTCTGAAATGGAGCTACTAGCGCAGGCACGAGGGTCGTACCGAGGCTAGCGCCGGTGCGAGAATCACGCCAAGGGTCATGCCGAGGCTAGCACAGTGCAACAATCACGCCAAGGGTTGTGCCGAGGCTAGCGCAGCACGAGAACCATGCCAAGGGTCGCGCAGAGGCTAGCACAGCGCAACAGTCACGCCAAGGGTTGCGCTGAGGCTAGCGGAGTGCAGCAGTCATGCCAAGGGTCATGCCGAGGCTGGTGCAGTGTGAGAATCACGTCAAGGGTCATGCTGAGGCTAGCACATCGCAACAGTCAGGCTAAGGGTCATGCCGAGGCTAGCGCAGCACAACAGTCACGCCAAGAGTCATGCCGAGGCTAGCGCAGCGCAACAGTCACGCCAAGGATCATGCCGAGGCTGGTGCAGCGTGAAAATCACACCAAGGGTCACGCCGAGGCTAGCGCCAGTGCAAGAGTCATGCTGAGGCTAACCCCAAGGCTAGCGCCGGCGCAACAAGGGGTGAGCACACATGCAGGCACTGGCCAGCCACTTACGTGCCCCGGTGGCCAAGAGGCCATGGCCCAGTAGTGGGCTACGGCCCATAGGTTGGGGACCTCTGCTCTACAAGCCCCTGAAATAAGGAGGAAAGATTGGGGGGGGTTAGAAGTCAAAAATGAGATAGGGAAGGCAAAAGTTCAAAGAGAGAGAGAAAGGAAACAGCTAAATCTTAATCTCCTGAGCGAACCCAAAACTGGATCAAATCTTGCTCTCAGAATTTTTCATTTATTATTTTTTTAACGTTAAAAGATTGGATTTGGTGACAGGCTGTTTGTGAAGGCCCACCTACCCTCCCTTGCTCTGGGACCCTCTTTTTCCCAAAGCTCAAAGCTGCTATCTCACTCTTTCCTCGCGTGCCTCAAAAGAAGTAAAATTTCTGAATTGGATCCAAGTGGACCGCTTGTAAAGCTTGGCGTGTATCTACGGGCAAGCTATAATTTGCTGGCAGGTTCTTTCTGTTATCTCCCATGATTTCCTGTAAGCCGCCTTGAGTCTCCCTGAGCGAGTAGGCGGCAATATACATTTTCCAAATTAAAAAATAAAAAATAAATGATTTGGGGTGATAATAGTTCTGGAACTGTCAATAGATAAATGCATAAACAGATAAACGTTGCCTCCTGAATTGGACTCCTGCCGCCTTTGTGGACACACCCATGCCATTATCTGAGCAACAATACAGAAGAGGCAGTTTGGTCTAGTGGTGAAGGCTTGAAACCAGCAATCATGAGTTCTAGTTCCACTTTAGGTATGAAAGCCACCTGGCCGACTTTGGGCCAATCACCAGGAGACTGGGAGTTCTTGTCCCACCTTAGGCATGAAAGTCAGGTGGGTGACTTTGGGCCAATCACCAGGAGACTGTGAATTCTAGTCCTGGCTTAGGCATGAAAGCCAGCTGGGTGACTTTGGGCCAGTCCTTCTCTCTTAGCCTTCTCTCACAGGGTTGTTGTGGGGAAAATAGGAGGAGGAAGGTGTGTTGGATATGTTTTCTGCCTTGAGTTATTTGTAAAAATAGTAAAGACGGGATACAAATAATTAAATAAATTCACAGTTTTGGCAGGGCAGATGTTCAAATGCTGATAACCAACTGATCTCAACTAGCGAAGACTGATAACCATTCAAAGAGTCGGTTTCGTCTAGCGGTTAAGGCACCATGCTTGAAACTGGGAGACTGTGAGTTCTAGTCTTGCTTTAGCCATGAAAGCCGGCTGGGTGACTTTGAGCCAATCACCAGGAGACTGGGAGTTCTAGTCCCACCTTAGGCATGTAAGCCGGGTGAATGACTTTAGGCCAGTCAACAGGAGATGGTGAATTCTAGTCCTGCCTTAGGCATGAAAGCCAGCTGGGTGACTTTGGGCCAATCACCAGGAGACTGGGAGTTCTAGTCCCGCCTTAGGCATGAAAGCCAGTTGGGTGACTTTGAGCCAATCACCAGGAGACTGGGAGTTCTAGTCCCGCCTTAGGCATGAAAGCCAGTTGGGTGACTTTGGGCCAATCACCAGCAGATTGGGAGTTCTAGTCCCACCTTAGGCATGTAAGCCAGGTGGGTGACATCTTGAATTACCTATAAAGTAATAAGGCAGGATAAAAATCTGATCTAACAATAAATAAACAATTTCCTCTGAGATGTTCCAGGGAACTGGCCATGTCTTGGCTGAGCAGAAGCAGTGTAACTGGGAAGCAGGGAGAAAGTGTGTGGGGGGGCACAATATACTAAAAGGCCCACAATTGTGTCTTACGCAGCTTTCCTCTTTTGTGTGCCACTTCCTATGTTTTTTTTTCCTGCCCTTTCGTTGCCTCTCCTGCATCAATTCTTCACACACATACACACACATGCACACACAAAACCTGTAATGCATATTTTACTCTATAGGATGTTTTTTTTTTTTTGTTAAGTAAACCTCGATGCCTAGCATTTGCAAACAAATCAAGTTTTACTGGAGGGAGGGAGGACTCCCACTCTTTAATATCGCCTCTCCGGAGAGGAGAGCCATCAAAATAGCTCATCCATCGGTGACCTCGTCTTCCTTGCCTGATTCCCTGCTTCCTCACATATCTTAAATGTGCATTATTAAGGCAGTCAGGCCTGGCAGCTCCCAAAGGAGGTATTTGAGTTTAGTTGATAAATCATCATTTTGCCCAGCTCTTGGGGAGGGGGGGGGGAAATAAATAAATAAATAAAGATGAAAAAACTCTGAAGACTTTTGGGTTTCTGGGAAGGGCGATTTGCATTTTGAAATGTTCTTCGGCGTTTTAAAGCTGATTTCCTGCTATTCCTCTTTTAATTCTGCTTGGGAAGCCTGTTTTGCTGGTGTTGGGCCCTTTCAACCCCTGCAGATTTTGGACTGCCTGAGTAGAAAACAAAATCAGTATTAAAAAAAAAAAAAGTAACATACGGATAATCCTCGGGTTACGACCACAACTTTAGAATTTTCATTGCTAAACAAGGCAGTTGCTCCCTGCACCCCATCCAATTTTGCGACCTTTTCTGCCACGGTTGTAAAGTGAATCATTGCAGTTGTTAAGTGGACCCAGTGTTAAGCAAATCCAGCTTCCCCTTGTTGATTTTGCGAGGTAGGGACGGTCGCAAATGGTGATCACATGATCCCGGGGACACTGCAACGGTCGAGATACAGGCCGGTTGCCAAGTGCCTGGATTTTGATCATGTATCTGTGGATGCTGTGACGGTCGTAAGTGCGGGGACTAGTTGTGAATCACAGTTTTCAGTGCTGTTTAAACTTCAATTATTGAAAGAATGATTTTTAAATCGAGGACTACGGACTACAGGCTAGAAACGGGGAGACTGTGAGTTCAAATCTCTTTCTTTCTTTATTTTTTTATTAGTTTATAATATAGAATACAAAAAATTCCTACAAATATAGCAGGAGAAATAGGGGAGAGAAAAAGGAGGGGGAAAGTGTAGGGAAAGGGGGAGAGGAAGAAAGAAAAGGCGTTGACTTCCAACTCCTTTCGGTGCAGTAAAATAAGATAATAGCATCAAATCTCCACTTTTTACTTTTACATACTAGTATAAACTAGCCATTACTATAACAACCAGCCTATCTAATCGGTAAAACCCAAAAGTCAAGGCTTCATTTTTTTTCCACCTCAAGCACAAAGTCCAGAAGCAGATTCCAAAAGTAGCTAAGTTTTTTTTTCTTTCATCAAAGCAGTCAATTTATCCATCTCTGCTAACCCCATCAACCCCATCAGCCGTTCATTCATTGTGAGAATCAAAAGTATCCTTCCACTTTGGGGCATAAAGTAATCTTGCTGCCCTCAACATATTAATAGAATGGAATGGAATGGAATGGAATAGAATAGAATAGAATAGAATAGAATAGAATAGAATAGAATAGAATAGAATAGAATAGAATAGAATAGAATAGAATAGAATAGAAAATATGGAATGGAATAGAATAGAATAGAATAGAATAGAATAGAATAGAATAGAATAGAATAGAATAGAATAGAATAGAATAGAATAGAATAGAATAGAATAGAATAGAATAGAATCTTTATTGAGAATAGTCGGAATTTTAAAGAATAGAATAGAATAGAATAGAATAGAATAGAATAGAATAGAATAGAATAGAATAGAATAGAATAGAGCTGGAGGGGACCTTGGAGGTCTTCTAGTCCAGCCCCCTGTTCAAGCAGGAGAACCTATACCATCCCAGACAGGTGAATGTCCAGTCTCTTCTTGAAAATATATAACATTAAAGTTCCAAATCTCTTAGCCATGAAAGCCACCTTGGTGACTTTGGACCACTCATTCTCTCTCAGTCAGAATGAGAGATAGTTATTTTATTTTTTTCCTGACAAAATCCTGCTATCAAATATTACAGATAGTCCTTGAGTTACGCCCTCAAAGTTCCATTGCTAAACAAAAGAATTGTTAAATGAATTTTGTCCCGTTTTATTAACCTTTCCTGACACCGAATCACTGCAGTTGTTAAGTTAGTCACACAGTTGTTAAGTGAATCTGACTTCCCCATGGCTTGTCAGAAGGTCACAAAAGAGGATCACGTGATCCCAGGACACGGCAACCATCATAAATATGAGACAGCAGCTAAACATCCAAATTTTGATCACGTGACCCTGGGGATGCTGCAACAGTCGTAAGTGTGAAACGTGGTCACTTTTTTCAGCGCCCTTGTAACTTGGAAAGGTCACTAAAAGAATGGTTGTTAAGTAGAGGACTACCTGAACTGTGACTATTTGAGTCATGGAAACCATGACTTAGCCATTATCTAAGCCAGGGGTCTTCAAACTTGGCTCTTTTATGACTTGTGGACTTCAACTCCCAGAATTCCTCAGTTGGCCATTTTGATGAAACTGCAGGCTTGGATCCAGACCAGGGGTCTTCAAACTTGGCCCTTTTATGACTTGTGGACTTCAACTCCCAGAATTCCTCAGTTGGCCATTTTGATGCAACTGCAGGCTTGGATCCAGACCAGGGGTCTTCAAACTTGGCCCTTTTATGACTTGTGGACTTCAGCTCCCAGAATTCCTCAGTCGGCCATTTTGATGAAACTGCAGGCTTGGATCCAGACCAGGGGTCTTCAAACTTGGCCCTTTTATGACTTGCGGACTTCAACTCCCAGAATTCCTCAGCCAGGCACGTGTGCCTGGCTGAGGAATTCTGGGAACTGAAGTCCGCAAGTCATAAAAGGGCCAAGTTTGAAGACCCCTGATCTAAGCAAACCAAACCATCTCATAAAGCCATTCCTAGCATTCCTTCATAGCATCTAAGGTGAATACAAACATTCTGATTTGTAACCCAGGTTCAAAATTGAACATGCAGTGTGAATCCAAACAGATA
Organism: Azemiops feae; assembly: GCA_023970755.1. Classification (NCBI taxonomy): domain Eukaryota; kingdom Metazoa; phylum Chordata; class Lepidosauria; order Squamata; family Viperidae; genus Azemiops; species Azemiops feae. The sequence goes on along the minus strand of JALGBA010001335.1, from coordinate 136,269 downwards.
ATAGTCAACGACAGGAAAGACCTGGATGTAGACATCTGAGCAGGGCTAAGGGACTATCTAAGGCAGCTATTCTTGCTGGGTACAGGTAGTCCTGGACTTACGACCACAATCTTGCCCAAAATTTATGTTGCTAAGTGAGACATTTGTTAAGTGAGTTTTGCCCCACTTTACGACTTTTCTTGCCACTTTACGACTTTTCTTGTTTGTTAAGCGGATCACTGCAGTTGTTAAATTAGTAACCCGGTTGTTAAGTGAATCGGGCTTCCCCCCCATTGGCTTTTCTCCTCAGAAAGTCGCAAAAGGGGATCCCATGACCCCGGGGAGGCTGCCATCGTCATATATGTGAGTCAATTGTCAAGCAGCCGAAGGTCAGTCAATTAACACGGGGAGGCTGCAACAGTCATGCAGGGTGAAAAATGGTCATAATTCGCTTTTTCCAGCGTGCTGCTCTAACTTTGAATGGTCACTAAACAAAACGGTTGCAAATCAAGGACTGTTGGTAAAGGCCTCTCTCCCCCCCCCCCCCAAGTTTGGCAGAACAAGTCAACTTTTGCTCTCAGGTTCCACATTTTTTCATGGCTCAGGGCTGGAAACAAAAGAAAAAAAGAAAAAAAAGAAAATTAACGCTGTGCCCCTCACCTCAACCCACCCCACCCTGGCGCACAACAACGTCTAGTTTCGGAGACACACAACAGCACTCTCTTGCCATAGCTGGAGGCAACTTCCAAATCCTTTCTTTTCTTAGTGCCCATTTCCTTGTACCAATTTTATTTGGGGAGGTGGGGGGAACGGCAGGGAGGGGGGAATCTCATCAAGGACCCTGACTTTGGTTTGGAGCCGGCCTGCTCTGGGGTCTTTGTTGTTCAGTGAGGTAAAGCGTAATGGGCTGATTCTTCCCCAGCGTTGTGTTGGAGACAATAATCCACTCTGTCTCCTCTTAATTAAAGTAAATAGCCCGGCGTACAATAGCCGCTTCAGAGCAGACTTGAAGGCTGAGCGTTGGGGCAAAGAGTGAATTGATTTTTTCCAACGATAATGGTGTTTACTTGGGGAAGAGGCAGGGCCCCCCCTCGCCCCACTGCCCCCCCAGGCCAGCTCCCCACTTCAGTGGGCCTCGGGCCCCTCCCTTCTGTTAAATCTCTCTTGTCCCATGAATATCAAATAGCCGAGTGGCTGGGAGGGCAGTCAAAGGCTCAGAGGCGGCCGGCTCTGTCTTTCCCTGCCACTTAAAAAGGGAAGGGAAGGGTGGTTGACGTGCCTTGTCAAGTCGTTGAGGGGACGGTAAAGCTGAGTTTGGGCAACGGGCTGGCCCTAAACTTGGTTAATAAAGCACAGTTCGTGAGTCCGGGCCTTTTGCAACATCCGAACATGCAATATTGCCTAACATGATAGTCAGGTTTTAGCTTAGATTAAAATGGCCTGCAGATCCAACCTAACATCATTCTCTTAATGTTTTTCCTTCCTTCCTTCCTTCCTTCCTTCCTTCCTTCTTTTTTCCCATCTCTTTTCCCTTTTCCCTTTTCTCTTTCTTTCTTTCTTTCTTTCTTTCTTTCTTTTTCTTTCCTTTCCTCTCCTTTCTTCCTTCTTTCTCTCACTTTTTCTTTTCCTTTCTTCTTTTCCCTATCTCCTGTCCCTCCTTTTTTTTCTTTCTTTCCTTTCCTCTCCTTTCTTTCTTTCCTTCTTTCTCTCACTTTTCCTTTTCCTTTCTTCTTTTCCCTATCTCCTGTCCCTCCTTTTCTTTCTTTCTTTCTTTCTTTCTTTTTCTTTTTCTTTCCTTTCTTTCTTTCCTTCTTTTTTCACTTTTTCTTTTCCTTTCTTCTTTTCCCTATCTCCTGTCCCTCCTTTTTTTTTTTTTCTTTCACTTTCTTTTCCTTCCATCTTTCCTTCTTTCCATCTTTCCTTTCCTTCTTTCCTTCCTTCCTTCCTTCCTTCCTTCCTTCCTTCCTTCCTCTTCCTCTTTCTCTCTCTGCCTTGTCTTCATTCACACATACACACACTGCCATCACAATGCTGTTCCATCTGACTAACTATCTATCTCGTTATCTAACCAACCTTGCAATTCCTAAGTGAGCTTTCCAGGATGAAAGAAAGAAAGAAAGAAAGAAAAACTACTAGCTATCCACGTGTTTCAGAAATATGAATTAACTGAAGGGACTGGTTTTGCATGCAAAACCAGCCCAAACTAACCATGCACTTGCTGAGGTTTTTTGTTTTTTTTTAAACTGGCTTGGCTAAGTCTCTTGTGCAAACAGTCTGATTTAAGTGCAAGAACCTCATACCCTCCCTCTAAGAATTAAAGAAGGCTTCACTTTTTCAAGAGTTTCTAAATTTCTGTTCCTTCACATTAGCCTTGATAGGAAAAAAGTGCCAGATAATTTTTCTACCTGGCACTATGTGAGTGGGTCAAAAAAGTCAAGATGTCAGGCATGGTCTTTAACATGCTGTAACCCAGAGTTCTCCTGATCTCCAGAAGGACAATAAAATTTGGGGAAGGAAAGTAGAGGTAGCCCACGATTTATCTCCACATTTGAGCCCAAAATTTCTGTTCCTAAGCAAGACAGGTGTTAAATGAGTTCTGGCCCCTTTTACGACTTGTTGTTATGTGAATCAATGCATCTGTTAAGTTAGTAACCTGGTTGTTAAGTGAATCTGGCTTCCCTCCATGGACTTTACTTATCCATGGACTTCACTTATCAGAAGGTCGCAAAAGGGGACCACGTGATCCCGGGACACTGTGACCGTCATAAATAGGAGCCAATTGCCAAGCATCTGAATTTTGATCCCATGACCGTGGGAAGGCTGCAACGGTCGTATATGTGAAAAACAGTCATAAGTTATTTTTTTCAGTGCCGTTGTAACTTCGAACAGTCACTAAACGAACCGTTGTAAGTTGAGGGCTACCTATAGTGTTGAGTCAGTTACCAAGCGCCTGAATTTCGATCATGTGACCATGGGGATGCTGCAACAGTTGTAAGTGTGAGAAATAGTCATAAGTCCCTTTTTTTCAATGCCATTGTCACTGAACGAACCGTTGTAAGTTGAGGCCTACCTGCATGTATTCCTTCCATTCATGTGGAGATGTAGATATCCCTGAATATCAGGGATCAAAAAGAAGACTTGTCTTATGGTTCTTTCCCAAATCCTGGTTGTCCCCTTGTATGGTCCTCTGGTTGGAAGCTGTTGGAAACAGGAAGCTGGCAAATTGAGCTTCATCCTGTGCCCATTTGCTTTGATTGAAATGAACACACACAGGAAGAATAGAAAAAGCCACATCACAACCACCTAAAGTAAGTTCAGGTGTAATTTGGTTAGGATGGGCTGTTTAGTCACACCTATGATTGACCTGTTTGTTCCACCAGCAAACATCTGGAGGAAGAAAGTAGCACACTTCATCCATCCTTGGGAAGGCTTAACAGAAGAACAATAACAGAAGAACAGAGTTGGATGGGCCCTTGGAGGTCTTCTAGTCCAACCCCCTGCACAGGCAGGAAACCCTAAACCAGGGGTAGGCAACCTTGGCTCTTTTATGACTGGTAGACTTCAACTCCCAGAATTCCTGAGCCAGCATGGCTAAGCATGGAAACCTCTCCCTTTCCCCTCAGCATGGCTGGCTCAGGAATTCTAGGAGTTGAAGTCCATGAGTCATAAAAGAGCCAAGGTTGCCTACCCCTGCCCTAAACCATTTCAGACAAGTGGCGGTCCAATCTCTTCTTAAAAACCTCCAGTGTTGGAGCACCCACAACTTCTGGAGGCAAGTCGTTCCATTGATTAATTGTTCTCACTGTCAGGAAATTTCTCCTTAGTTCTAGGTTGCTTCTCTCAAGAAAGCACCATTCCGATCAAATGAGATTCAGGGTTCCCTAAATGAAATTAGAATGTAAACAGAACAATAACCTTTTGACATCATTAAGTAGGGGCAAATGAAAAATTAAAAAGGTAAGGGAGGGAGAAGAGCTTCAGATCCACCCGAATTCCTGGAATCCAGCTGCAAATCTGAAGTTGAGCATGTCAATATTTAAGAACAGCCCTTCATTGTGAGCATGTCTGTTTGCCTGATGTTAGCCAGCATGCTCACCTAAGCTTTGCCAAAAGATACATTAGTCGAACAGTACATCAGCTGGAAAAGCATTAAGTTCCTCAAAGAGTCCATCTAATCTTTGATGGTTTTCAGGACCATGCCAGTCAATGCCACAAAAGTAAAACCCTCATCTTCCAGCATTTTTTTTTTTTTTTGCATTCTTGGTAAGATACATTACAGTGGTGAAAGGAAGCTACAGTTAGTGTAGGAGATGACCAGATTGAGCCCAAGGGAGGGGTCAAACACATCATCTGTCTCAAGTACCACTCCTCTGATTAATCCAGGAGTCTTCAAACTTGGCCCTTTTATGACTTGTGGACTTCAACTCCCAGAATTCCTCAGCCAGGCATGCTGGCTGAGGAATTCTGGGAGTTGAAGTCCACAAGTCATAAAAGGGCCAAGTTTGAAGACCTCTGGATTAATTGTTCTCATTGACAGGAAATTTCTCCTTAGTTCTAGGTTGCTTCTCTCCTTGATTAGTTTCCATCCATTGCTTCTTGTCCTGCCTTCAGGAGCTTTGGAAAATACCCTGACTCCCTCTTCTTTGTGGCAGCCCCTGAGATATTGGAACACTGCTATCATGTCACTCCTAGTCCTTCTTTTCATTAAACTAGACACACTCAATTCCTGTACCGTTCTTCATATATCTTAGCCTCCAATCCCCTAATCATCTTTGTGGTTCTTCTCTGCACACGTTCCAGAGTCTCAACATCTTTTTTACTTCGTGGTGATCAAAACTGGATGCAGTATTCCAAGTGTGATCTTACCAAGGCACTATAAAGTGGTATTAACATTTCACCTGATCTTGATTTATCCCTGGGTTAATGCAGCCTAGGACTGATTCTAGCAAAGGTTTCATCAGGGCAAGCAGATTGACTAGGGCAGGGGTGTCAAACTCATGACATCACATGACGTGTCGTGACGTGACGTATCGCGACTTTTTTCCCATTGCTGGCAATGGGGTGGGTGCAGTTTTGTTGTGACGCATCTGGCCCGTGGGCCGGCAGTTTGACACCCCTGGACTAGGGAGTACTTAAACTTTAAACATGGAAGCCCACCACCCAAGCATGAATCTCTAACTTAGTAAACCAGCTTCCATCCACCAACTGGCACTAGGGCCACTATCACGAATCCGAAACACAGGAACTGAGGTAGCCCTGTTTCTAGACCAGGGGTCTTCAAACTTGGCCCTTTTATGACTTGTGCCTGGCTGAGGAATTCTGGGAGTTGAAGTCCACAAGTCATAAAAGGGCCAAGTTTGAAGACCCCTGTTCTAGACAGAGTAAGTGAGATACGGTCGTAGTCACGATCGGTAGAAAAGCTGGGCCAAGCTTCATCGCAAATCATTGCAAAATGTAAACGAAGGGCATGCATGAAACAAATAATGCGGTTTCTTTCAAGCCGAGAACAACCACAAATCCATTGTGGACATTCTGCCAAACTGGACTACAGCAGCAGAAAAGCCCAAAGATGTTTTGCTGATCCAAGTTATGGCCAAGACATAATCCATAAGCATTTGGAAGTGACTGTTATGGAGACGGACAAGGCTAAGGCATCTGATCCTTTCTCAGTATTTGGCTGTTCCAAATGTAGCATATTTCACATCTAGTCTCCCCCATGTCTTTTTTTTTTCCCTGCCTCCCTGTTCCCCACTGAGCTGTTACCAGGATATTTCTTTTTCTCCTATTCTTATTCCCTGCTGGAAAACCTTGCCTCAGAGTTTGTTTATTTGTTTGTTTAATCCTACCTTTATTGTTTCTTATAAGTCAAAGTGGCAAAGATACCTTGGGGAGGGAAGGAAGGAAGGAAGGAAGGAAGGAAGGAAGGAAGGAAGGAAGGAAGGAAGGAAGGAAGGAAGGAAGGAAGGAAGGAAGGAAGGAGGAAGGAAGGGAGGGAGGGAGGAAGGAAGGAAGGAAGGAGGAAGTGAAGAGGGAGGGAGGGAGGGAGGAGAGGAAGGAAGAAGGAAGAAAGAAAGAAGGGTGGGAGGGAAAGGAGGGAGGGAGGAAGGAGGGAGGAAGGAGGGAGGAAGGGAGGGAGGGAGGGGGAAGGAAGGAAATACGAAGGAGGAGGAAGGAAGGGAAGGAAAGGAAGGAAGGGAAGGAGGGAGGGAGGAGGAGGGAGGGAGGAGGAGGGAAGGAGGGAGGAAGAGAAAGAAGGGAGGGAGGGAGGGAAGGAGGGAGGAAGGAAGGAGGGAGGGAGGGAGGAAGGAGGAAGGAAGGAAGGAAGGAAGGAAGGAAGGAAGGAAGGAAGGAAGGAAGGAAGGAAGGAAGGAAGGAAGCCATGCCATGATTGTGATTTGAAGGGGACGTGTATCCCTTCTGCGCTCTCCAAAGTGAGTAGACTCTAAAATTGTAGTTCTTTTTTTTTTTAATCAAAGGGAGGGGGCGAGTTAGGGACCTTATGGGTATCTCCAGGACCACTCAAAGCATTGAAAAGTTGCTCTTCACAAACCAAGTTGGCATGACTGAGACACCCCTCCCTAGGCCTGCTAAAGTCACCAAATCCTGCAGAAAACTTGGTATACAGCTTAGCAGAGCAGACGAGGAAATGACGGCCCACAAACACACTTTCACAGATGTCCTGACCTTCAAAGGCCACGATAACCGTTGTGGAAGGAAGCAGCTGCCTTGATGGTTGACAAAGGATGCTCTGCTTGTACCACCACCTCTTGTGAAGTAACACTCCCCACTTTGTAAAATGTGACCTAGGTGATCACTCCATCTGGACAAGCAGTCACCGAATCATAGAATCACAGAATCATAAGACTTGAAGAAGATCTTGGAGTTTTTTTCTAGTCCAATCCCCTGCCTTGGGGTGGAGATCCTCAAATGATTAAAGACAAATGGCTCCCCAAACTTAGTTGAAAACTCCCAGCGATGGGGCATCAACAACTCCAGTAGGTGGGCTGTTCCACTGTTTAATATTTCTCCTAATTGGGAAATTATTCCCCATTTTGAATTGGGATCTCTCTCTCTGCAAAGTTTGCAGCTGTTGGTTCTTGTTCAACCCATGAAAACCACAGAAGAAGAAGAAGAAAATCCACATCCTTTTATCAATGTTCACCTGTTAAGTACAGGCAGTTCTCGACTTATACCCTTTCGTTTAGTGACCGAAGTTACAAAAGCACTGAAAAAAAGGTGACTTAAGACTGTTTTTCATCCCTACCACCGTTGTAGCATCCCCGAGGCGACATGATCAAAATTCGGATGCTGGGCAAATGGTTCATATATATATGACTACCTGTATTCCACAAAAATCAGAGTGGTTGGAGGAGCTGGATTTTTACCATCAGGGCTAGTTGAGGTCAGGTTGTCTCAGCAAAACAGCAGAGAGTAGAGTAGAGTAGAGTAGAGTGGAGTGGAGTGGAGTAGAGTGGAGTGGAGTGGAGTGGAGTGGAGTGGAGTGGAGTGGAGTGGAATGGAATGGAATGGAATAGAATAGAATAGAATAGAATAGAATAGAATAGAATAGAATAGAATAGAGCTGGAAGGGACCTTGGAGGTTATCTAGTCCAATCCCCTGCTCAGGCAGGAAGCTCTATACCATTTCAGACAAATACTTCTGGAGGTAAATCATTCCACTGGTTAATTGTTCTCACTGTCAGGAAGTTTCTCCTTAGTTCTAGGTTGCTTCTCTCCTTGATTAGTTTCCATCCGTTGCTTCTTGTCCTGCCTTCAGGTGCTTTGGAGAATAGCTTGACTGCCTCTTCTTTGGGGCAACCCCTGAGATATTGGAAGGTTGCTATCATGTCACTCCTCATCCTTCTCTTCATTAAACTAGACATACCCAATTCCAGCCACCATTTTTCATATGTCGTAGCCTCCGGTCCTCTAAAGGAAGGCTTTCCCTTCAGTTATGGTGCATAACTCACACTGGATGCAAAGGTGAAAGGGATTGGTGGGGTACATTTTCCCGTAGCGCTGTGTGCCGCATGAATTGCCAGTGGGCTCTTCCGAAGGAATGCCCCAAATAAAAGAAATGTTCCTTCCAAGTCACATATCAATGTCCTTTTGTCTCTCCGCCCGAGGACTCTTGGGAGAAAAGGAGGCCCACCTTGTCTATCGCAGGTGGCTGGGCCCTCCAACAATTCCATCTTTCAGTTCCCCTGACATCTGTTGCATTGTTTCCTTTCCATCTCTCTTTCTCTCCCCCCCTTCTCTCCCAACCCCCCCTCCCTCCCCATTGATCTGCCTGCAAAACAGAGCACAAAAATGCTTCGGGACCTTGATGACGCCGAACAGCAGAGGGAAAGCTGCTCCTGCCTGGCAGACAGCTGACGTAGCTTTCCTGAAGAGGTAAGCAAGAAAAGGGGAAGGATGACAAGGGAAGGCTTTGCAGAATTGGTGAGGGAGGGAGGGAGGGAGGAAGGAAGGAAGGAAGGAAGGAAGGAAGGAAGGAAGAAGGAAGGAGGAGGGAGGGAGGGAGGGAGGGAGGGAGGGAGGGAGGAGGGAGGGAGGGAGGAGAGAGGAGGGAGGGAGGGAGGGAGGGAGGGAGATGGAAGAGAGGAGAAGGAAGGAAGGAGGAAGGAAGGAAGGGAGGGAGGGAGGAGGGAGAGGGAGGGGGAAGGAGAGGGAGGGAGATGGAAGAGAGGAGAAGGAAGGAAGGAAGGAAGGGAGGAAGGAAGGGGGGAGGGAGGGAGGGAGGGAGGATGGGAGGAAGGAGAAAGGTAGGAAGGGAGGGAGGAGGAAAGGAAGGAAGGAGGGGAAGGAAAAGGAAGGGAAGGAAAGGAAAGGAAAGGAAAGGAAAGAAGGAAAGGAAAGGAAAGGAAAGGAAAGGAAAGGAAAGGAAAGGAAAGGAAAGGAAAGGGGAGGGGAGGCAAGGGAAGATTGGATTGGGTTGGATTAGATTAGATTAGATTAGATTAGATTAGATTAGATTAGATTAGATTAGATTAGATTAGATTAGATTAGATTAGATTAGATTAGATTAGATTAGATTAGATTAGATTAGATTAGATTCTGGAGAACCAAAGGACCAAAAATGGTGCACAGAGAAAGTAAAGATGAGAGATAACAAGTAGGACTGTCTTTAAAAATAAACAGGAAGAGGTGAAGCCAACTCAAAGCTTTTTCTGAAGGTAAAACACGACCCAAGTGAGAGAAAAGAAAAATGGAGGAAGCAGAAGAATACATTATTTTTTTTTGGGGGGGGGGGAAGCAAGGACGCATTTAGCAGGAATAAAGGCTAGCAACAGATGGATGGTTATTCCAAGATATCTGCAGCTGTACCTTGTTATGTGGACAAAAAAAAAAATGCAATTCGAATTTTGGCTAAAGGTCTGGGTCTCTTAATCCCCTTTTACAATTTTTTCCAGATTGATGCTGCCTTTGCCTGTTGCATTACAAATGTGGAATTTAGTATAATTTGGTTGTCTTTAGCCAATCTTATTTTCAAAAGAACTGCAAATTTGCCAAAACTAGTTATTCTTCCCAAGACCCTGGGATAGGCAGATGGGGAGGTTTGATGGTGTTAAAGGGTCTAAGACAGGGGGTCCCCAACCCCGGTCCATGGATCAGTACCGGTCCATGGCATGCCAGAAACCAGGCCACACAAACAAGTGAAGCCCCATCCATAGGCAACACACGAAACCACGCGCCCTCCGGTCTGTGAAAAAAACCTCCCTCCACAGAACCAGTCCCTGGTGCCCAAAAGATTGGGGACCGCTGGTCTAGGACGTTTAGATGCCAACCATTGGCTGTGCCCGCTTCACCCCCAGCCACCCGCCTCAACCAATTCACAGCCAGCTTTCCTCCTCCACTGGTCCTTTCCCAGTGATTCTCCACAGCCAATGGACCCCTGGCCCTCCCAGGCCTTTGTCCTGGCACAGCCAATGATTGGCATCTAAACATCCATTCCGATGTTAAAGATCTCGTCGCAGGATGTAAGCTGTTCCAAGTACAGCTGCCTTTTGCAATTGACTGATGGTGAAGTTGTCAATGCCGATGGTGTTCAAGTGGGGCTCTGGACGTTTTGGGATTGCACCCAAGGCATTTATTATTATTGTGGTTGGGTGCACAGTTGGTCAGGTGCTTAGACCCGATTTGGCATTTTTATTCACCTACTAAGTCTTTCCCCAGGACCTGGATAGGCAGACCTTGTTGTCTGAAAGTGATAAAAGCTACTGTTGCAGGATGTAAGCTGTCCCCGGTAAAGCTGCCTTTTGCAATTGACTGATAGTGATTTTGTCAATCCCGATAGCGTTCAAGTGATGCTCCAGACATTTTGGGATTGTGCCTATTACTACAGATGTTCCTCAACTTATGACTGCAGTTGAGCCCAACATTTCTATTGCTAAGTGAAACATTTGTTAAGTGAGTTTTGCCCCATTTTACGACCTTCCTTGCCCCAGTTGCTAAGGGAATCACTGCAGTGGTGAAGTTAGTAACACAGATTGTGAAATGAATCTGGCTTTCCCATTGACTCTTGCTTGTCAGGAGGTGGTAAAAGGGGATCACATGACCCCGGGACACGGCAACCGTCATAAATACGAGTCAGTTGCCCAAGCCTCTGAATCTTGATCACGTGATCTCGAGGATGCTGCAACAGTCATAAGTGTGAAAGATGGTCAGGGGTCACTTTTTTCAGTGCTGTTTCTGACTGACTATAAAACACCCAGCTTGAAGTTCAACAGAATCACTGTTTCATCGGTAGCTGAATAGAGTCCTTAATTGTTCATTTAATTCCACTAGCAGTTCATCCTATTTTGCTCTCTTCCAAATCAAAGAAACTGTGAGGTGGTTACAAAGCCATTCCCTTATATAATTATTCTTTCCAAGTTAATTACAAGATTCTGTAATTAATTATACTTTAACGTTGAAAATGCTGGAGGAATAAGCACAAAGTTTACCCATAATAGATAGGTTTAGACAAGTTATGGGTTATTTCTTCTTCTTCTTCTTCTTCTTCTTCTTCTTCTTCTTCTTCTTCTTCTTCTTCTTCTTCTTCTTCTTCTTCTTCTTCTTCTTCTTCTTCTTCTTCTTCTTCTTCTTCTTCTTCTTCTTCTTCTTCTTCTTCTTCTTCTTCTTCTTCTTCTTTTTTCATTGTCTTCATCTTCTCCTCCTCCTCCTCCCCCTCCTCTGCCTCCTCCTCCTTCTCATCATTCTCTTCTATTACTTATCCTTCTTCTTCATTGTCTTCATCTTCTCCTCCTCATCCTCCTTCCAGCAAAAGTGGAAAAATTAAAAAGAGGATAGAGAGAGTACGAGAGAAAGAATGCCGCAAGGCGGTGTCAAAATAATAATTATTGCTATTATTATGTCCAAACAAGCAAGTGTATTTCCTTTAGAGTTCAATTGCTGCCTTCTACCACCTCCACACCCAAATTTTTATTACTTTAATTGGGTCCTGTTCATCATTTACTCTGTTGTTCTTGTCTTCAGTAATTAAGTTTAGTTGTAATGTTATAGGCGTTTGATACATATACTTGCAGCTGGATTAAGTCAAATGAATGATCCAGTTTTCTGCCAACTTCAATCACTGAGGTCTTAACATAATCTAGAGCAACTTTAATCTGATCCCCTCAAAGATATTGGATTTCAATTCCCATAATTGTTCATGATTTTGCTGGATGATTTGAGTTGCTATCAGACCTGGAATCCACTAAGCAAGCCTAATGGAAGATATTGAGGTTCACTAAAATTAAGTTAGTAGATCCAGTTGAGAATTCAAAATTGGATATTGAGCAGCCTTCCCCGTCTGATGCTTTCCATATGTGAAAGGATAGGATAGGATAGGATAGGATAGGATAGGATAGGATAGGATAGGATAGGATAGGATAGGATAGGATAGGATAGGATAGGATAGGATAGGATAGGACAGGATAGGACAGGACAGGACAGGACAGGACAGGACAGGATAGGATAGGATAGGATAGGATAGGATAGGATAGGATAGGATAGGATAGGATAGGATAGGATAAATAGAGATCAGGATCAGATTATCATGCCAATCACAAACAAATCAAGAGGAAATTTTTCAGAGGAGAAGCTTATCCAGTTACAACTGGCATGGTTTTACTGCTGTCCTGGCATTTCATGTTAATGAAACTGTTGGAGGAGAGATTTCAGAAAAGACATTTTTTAAAAAAATCCTTCATGCAGTGCATATTTAATATTTGGAACTTGCTTCCAAACAGAAACTCAATCAAATTCATAGACAAATTCACAGATGTTGAGACTTTGGAGAAAAGTGCAGAAAGAGCAACTAAGATGATTAAAGACCTGGAGACTAAAACATACGAAGAACAGTTGCGGGATTTGGGCATGGGTAGTCTAGAGAAAAGAAAGACTAGGGGTGACATGTTAGCAGTGTTCCAGTATTTGAGGGGCTGCCACAAAGAAGAGGGGGGGGAAACTTATTTTCCAAAAGCACCCGAAAGCAGGACAAGGAGCAACGGATGGAAACTAATCAAGGAGAGAAGCAACCTAGAAATAAGGAGAAATTTCCTAAGTTTGAGAACTTAGATTAACTGAGAACAATTAATCAGTAGAACGGCTTGCCTTCAGAAGTTGTGGGTGCTTCACCATGGAGGTTTATAAGAAGAGACTGGACAGCCACTTGTCTGAAATGGTATAGGGTTTCCTGCTTGAGCAGGGGGTTGGACTAGATGATCTCCAAGATCCCTTCCAGCTCTGTTCTGAATTGAATTGAATTGACAACTTGAGCACTGGGAGGTTTTGCAGATCATTTGCCAAAAACAAAAAAAAGAAAAACTACAAGTGAGTCCTTGGTGCTCTCTGAGCTTGGTTGTTTTAGAGCAGGGGTCTTTAAACTTGGTCCTATTATGACTTGTGGACTTCAACTCCCAGAATTCCTCAGCCAGGCACACGTGCCTGGCTGAGGAATTCTGGGAGTTGAAGTCCACAAGTCATAAAAGGGCCAAGTTTGAAGACCCCTGTTTTAGAGCACCAAATTCTCCTCATTTCAACCCTGAGCTACAAATATTCTCCTTTATTGGTTAAAAAAAACCCGAAGTTGAAAGATACAACGAGGATCTGGACACTCTTGCCGGCTTTCAGGAGGCATCTGGTTAGCTGATGGAGAAAGATTTTGGATTTCATCCCAAAGTGATCTTCTTGGTTTTTTTAGTTTTACCTTCCTTCCAAGTGTCCCTTCAAAAAATTAAACATAAATATAACATAAAAAGTTATAAATCAGGGATGAGGAACTATGTCCCCTTTATGACCTGTGGACTTCAACCTACTGGCTCAGGGAATTCTGGGAGTTGCGGTCCACAGGTCATAAAGGCAGTGGTGGGATTCAGCCGACTTGCACCACTTCGGCAGGACTGGTAGCTAATTTTTTGTTGCCCAGGCCCAGAACGGACTTCCAGAAGCGGCATCCACACAGAGAACCGGTTGTTCACACATTTGAATCCCACCACTGCATAAAGGGTCCATAATTCCCCATCCCTGAATGAAATAACACCTGAAAAATGATACCGTAAAACCTGTAGGAAAGCATCAAAAGTGGTTTTCAAAATAAATGAGATTAAGCCAATTAATAGTGCAGCACTGCAAATATTAAGGTTAACAACGGCCCTCCAAAAGCACAGTGCATATTTTAAAATAAACCACAGATAAGAAGCCCACGCCAATGAGATGCATTGCATACACATGAACACACACAAAAAGACAAATATTTTTTTTAAAAAATCATCTTCAAATAAGAAAAACAAGCACGACGGCAGGGTTTTCAGTTGTAAAGTTGGTGAAAATGTATTTCTTATTAAAAAAACAAGGAGAAGGGAGAGGAGAGGAGAAGAGAGGAGAGGAGAAGAGAAGAGAAGAGAAGAGAAGAGAAGAGAAGAGAAGAGAAGAGAAGAGAAGAGAAGAGAAGAGAAGAGAAGAGAAGAGAAGAGAAGAGAAGAGAAGAGAAGAGAAGAAGTTGGAACTGCAATCTTAAGAATATGTAACAAGGATTCCTTGTCAAGGGACTCGTGATCCTCCTGAAGTTTCTCCAGAACGTTATCTCCAGATTCTGAGGGAAGCTTTGAAGAAATAAATTACACTAGCCAAAAATATGCCTAATTTTCGGAGGCTTAGTCAGTGTTAAATCAGCTGACAGAACTCCAAATATTGATTTGATTTTAATTCTGGCGCAAATAAAATTCTCCTTTCAGTGATTTGGTCTGATTCCTCCTATGTCTGCACAGCTTGATAAGGGTTCGAGATTGGCATTCTTTCCTGCCCTTTAAAAGTCCAAAGCTGATGTAATAATAATTGTAAAATTTGGGGGGATGTGTGAGTGGGAAAAGATTTATTTTATGGGATGGTAAGTCGTGCGGGGAGAAGGAACCGGCTGGGTTCTGACAGCCTTCGTTTTTCTCGTCTGGTTTCATAGCAAATCTACATTTGGGGCTCAAATCTCAGCACATTTAACATGGTTCCTAAAATACCAATTTTTCAGGAATGCACGCTGGGCTAAACCATGAAATACTCAGATGGGTGGAGTTTGCACAGCATGCTAAGCCATAAAAGAAGCCAACCAAGATTAAAAATACTCCACCTCAGCATTTGGTATGTATGCAAACTATAAAGTCTCCCGTTGCATTGTGGGATGTGTGAACGCCATTAAAATTAAGCCAACTGGAATGTATTTTACATTTGGCCTTAAAAGCTGGGCTGCTGTTTCCTGGTGCATCCAGACATAACCATGATTTATGATAGAGGTGTGTTTTAATTTCATTCTACGAAAAAGAGGTGAAGCTTTCTTCTAGGGCCCCAGGGGTAGGCAACCTTGGCTCTTTTATGACTGGTGGACTTCAACTCCCAGAATTCCTGAGCCAGCCATGCTGAGGGGAAAGGGAGAGGTTTCCAAGCTGAGCATGGCTGGCTCAGGAATTCTGGGAGTTGAAGTCCACGAGTCATAAAAGAGCCAAGGTTGCCTACCCCTGTTCTGGGGGGAGGGGGGGAAGGTGATACAGGTAACCTTCGACTTACCACCACAATTGAGTCCCAAAATTTCTGTTCCTAAGCAAGACAGTTGTTAAGTGAGCTTTGCCCCATTTTATGATCTTTCTTGCCACGGTTGTTAAATGAATCACCGCAGTCATTCAGTTAGTAAGATGGTTGTTAAGTGAATCTGGCTTCCCCATTGACTTTGCTTGTTAGAAACTCTCAGAAGGTGGTCACATGACACCCCCCCCCAGGGACACTGCAACCGCCATAACTACGAATCACTTGCCAAGTGTCCAGATTTTAATCACGTGGGATGCAACAATGGTCATACGTGTGAAAAATGGTCCCTAAGTCACGTTTTTCAGGCCCGTCGTCAATTTGAACAGTCACTAAGCAAACGGTTGTAAGCCGAGAACTACTTGTAATCAAGAAGGTTTTGTGAATTCATTTTTAGGCTTCCATTTCAGACTTAGCCAATGAGAAAGAAGCACATTTCTCAGAAAAGCTCTTCGAACTTTAAAGGAAAGAGCTGGGTTTAAGTCGTTATTTAACCGTGAAACTTGGATGACCTTCAAACATCCATTTTTTTCTCTCTCTCTGGCTCAGATATCTTGTAAATCAGTTGCTCTGGAGGGGAAAGACAACTGATTCATATCAGTCTCCTTCCCACCCACCAGGCTGTCTTCAGCCTGACCAGCCAAACGTGTTTAACCTGACTCTTGGGCCTTCCATGGTCCTCCCGGTCCAAGGTCACGCATGTTCTCCTTCAGCAAGCAAAAGCCTATATAGCTACGTGTTAATTTCTCTGAGCGAGAAGTTGCCATTCCAACCCCGGAGGCAACTTGATTAGATTTTATTGCCCTTCCCAAACCAAGTATCAGCTGGCTGGCAGTAATGGTTCATAAATAAAAAGCCATCCATCTGAGCTGCGGGTGTGATTTCATAAATAAGATCGTGTCAAAGGAATCGGCTTTCCAAACCGGCGAATTCGTGGGAACAAATGCAAACGGACAGCGAAAGAGATAACAACCACGTGGAGTTTGTTAAGCGTCCACTGGTTTTGCTCGCAGAAGGTTGCACGAGGAATCACGTGACCCGGGGACACCGCAACCGTCGTCAATCTGGGTCACTTGACAAGGGTCTGAATTTTGATCACGAGACCATGGGGACGTTTGCAATGGCCGTAAGTGTGAAAAATGATCATACGTCACTTTTTCCAGCGCCATTGTGACTTTGAATGGTCACTAAATGAACTGCGGTAAGTCGAGGATTACCTGGAAAAACGTTGGAATGTCATGAAAGTCGGAAAGCAAAGATGAGCATGTGCTTTACTGCAGGGCCATTAAAATTATTTTGAATTGCTGGGGCCAACTCTTATTTTGTGAGGGAGAAACAGTGTAGTTCTCTGCTCCAGGCATTTCAGAATAGAACAGAATAAAACAGAGCTGGAAGGGACCTTGGAGGTCTTCTAGTCCAGCCCCCTGCTCGAGCAGGAGAACCTATACCGTCTCAGATAAGTGAATGTCTAGCTTCTTTTAAAAAATCTCCAGTGATTTCTGGAGGCAAGCTGTTCCACTGGTCAATTGTCCTCACTTGTCAGGAAGTTTCTCCTTAATTCCAGGTTGCTTCTCTCCTTGATCAGTTTCCAACCATTGTTTCTCGTCCTTCCCTCTGGTGCTCTGGTGAACCAACCTGGCCCCCCTCTGCCTTGTGGCAGAAAGATGCTTCTGCCAAAACCCGGGATCGAACCAGGGACCTTTAGATCTTCAGTCTAACGCTCTCAAAACTGAGCTATTTCGGCAGCTGTTTCAAGACAAAGCTTTATCCCAAAGATTAACCACCAAAGTCGACACACTGGTATTCCTTTGAGTAGCCAAGAGGCAAATCCCAGAGCAGAAAGACTGGAATCAATATTATCCTTAGGATAGATCTTCACTTATTCTTAGTCGTATTTTTTCTTAATTCTCCTTTTATTCAATTCCATGCCTTACAGTAGTGGCCAAAATTGTGGAAACCTTTTGGGGAAAGTGTACAGTAGAAATGCCACCTTTGGTTAAGTTTCCACCCATTTTTCTCTCTAATTTCTTTATAGCTGTAGCCTTGTTCACTTAATAATGCTATTTTACATCGCTTTCTGGGAAACCAGTCAACTCTTTGCACCATGACTTTAATTTTATTATGTTTTACAAGCTCACTAAATGAAACAACGCAAAAAAACCCCAACCAACTTGATAGCGATCACATAACACACTGACAAATGTCCTCCTCTCAGCTTCAATACATGAGATCAATAACTGAATCCTACTGTGATCTGATTGGCTCATTGCCAAAACAAGATGACACCTGATTGGCTCTCTAAACACTCCTGCTCATTGGCTACAAGCAGATGAAGGAAAGCTACCTGATATCAACCTAAGCAAGTTGTGCTTCCTTTTTCTGGTTATTGGGCTATAACTTTTCATAGAATACAGTACAGATAATTGAACAAACTTTGTTGCATTATATTCTTGATTAAATTATCTTTCCATTGATATATAATTTTATGGTACTACTCCAAAAAAAAAAAAGTGGCCATCGAAGCTCAAAAATACACTTTTCCCAAAAGGTTTCCACAATTTTGGCCACTACTGTAGTTTTTAGGGAATGTTTTAATGATTTTAATGATGTTTTGGTACAAAATCAGAAGAACAATCTCGGTTTCCGAGCGATTGCCAGATGCAAGGAAGTTGTATATTGGAACAGTGGAAGAGCAAAGCATAGGGGTAATAAAGGACAAGTTAATAAAGCGAAATCAATTAAATCCTGTTGAAAAGTTCCCAATAAAGTTGGCGCTTTAGAAGCCAAGAAGCCGGAGGTATAGCTCAATCGTACTCCAGCTTTTAATGAAAATGCTAATAATGCCTTCTTTTCTAGAATATTTCCTGGCTTCTCACTCGAACAAGATGTATTTCTACCCAATCAGTTCCACACACCTTTCGCCTGCTGGTTTTTGTGCTTCACTGCCCAAGGGAGGAAAAATTAATAAATGATCTCTTCCCCCACAGACACACACACACAAAAAAAGAGAGTCATAGCAGAGAAAATACTTCCAGAAAAGACTAAGTAGACCTAAAGACTAGCAAGAAGCCATCCAAGCCAACTGTTATAAATTTTGTAGATAAGAAACACACAAATCCTCCATTTTTCCTCGAGTGGGGGGGAAAAAATGTAGCCTCGTATTTTCAGATCACCATTTGAACATGTTCTCTGCAAAAACTGTGAATGTATTTATTTATTTGTATCCTGCTTTTATTATTTTTGCAGATGATTCAAGGCCGAAAACATATCCCACACACCTTCTTCCTCTATTTTCCCCACAACAACAACCTTGTGAAGTGGGTTGGGCTGAGAGAGAACAACTGGCCCAAAGTCACCCAGCCGGCTTTCATGCCTAAAGCAGGACTAGAATTCACCGTCTCCTGGTGATTGGCCCAAAGTCACCCAGCCAGCTTTCATGCCTAAAGCAGGATTAGAATTCACCGTCTCCTGGTTTCAAGGCTAAGCCATGACTAAGACACATCATCTCCTGATGAATGGCCCAAAGTCATCCAGCCAACAGTCATGCCTAAGGCGGAACTAGAATTCACCATCTCCTGGTGATTGGCCCAAAGAATCCAGTTGGCTTTCAGGCCTAACGTGGGGCTAGAACTCATGGTCTCCTGGTTTCTAGCCTGGTACCTTAATCACTAGATCAGGAGTCTTCAAACTTGGCCCTTTTACGATTTGTGGACTTCAACTCCCAGAATTCCTCAGCCAGGCACGCTGGCTGAGGAATTCTGGGAGTTGAAGTCCACAAGTCATAAAAGGGCCACGTTTGAAGACCCCTGCACTAGATCAAACTGGCTCTCTGAATGGTTATTGATCTTCACTGTTTGGGACAACTTGTCAAGCTTGAAGCGTGCACACAATATTGCTGCCATTACTGTTTCCTAGCTTGCCAACGCACTTCGGGGGGAGGAGAGGGAGAAAATGGAATGCAGACTCTAGATTACAAGAAAACCAGCCGTGTGAACCAAGGACGTTTCAACAGGTGTCTGCCAACAAACAAAGACACTTTCCCATAACAATATTTTAATACGTGATGGGACAAATCAAGTTAAAATATAGAATATTTTATATTTTTATTATAGCAGTTTGTGCGGGAAATAGCCAGAGCTGGTTTTGCTTTCAATTGTGCCAAAATGAGTTACTCAATAATGTTTTGCATAAAGAGATTGAGTTGTCTGGTCAGTACTTACTTGGCTGGGTCCATTAGTCAGAACCTTGACCCAACTGATGATCTTAACCATGGGAGAAGCTGTTCTGAAATTTGGAAGAGCTTCACTTCCAACTAACATACATGGAGACATAGAGAGCTGCCAGAAAGAAGAGGGGGGATCAACTTATTTTCCAAAGCACCAGAGGGCACGACAAGAAACAATGGATGGAAACTAATCAAGGAGAGAAGCAACCTGGAACTAAGGAGAAACTTCCTAACGGTGAGAACAATAAATCAATGGAACAATTTTCCTCCAGACGTTGTGGGTGCTCCAACACTGGAGGCTTTTAAGAAGAGATTGGACAACGACTTGTTTGGAATGGTCTAAGGTCTCCTGCTTGAGCAGGGGGTTGGACTAGAAGACCTCCAAGGTCCTTTCCAACTCTATATTGATTGATTTTTTGATACGGGGAGAAAGTGAAGAGGGGGTAGGGAAAATTCTTCCTTAAATCCCTTCCCAATTAACCACGTGAAGAAAATGGAGTGGGGGAGTATAAACAGTTTTAATGCAGATCAACCTGTCCATCCTGTCTTCCTTAAAACTTAATGGCTGTCATTTCAACGTCTGGCACTTCCTTCTTCTAGATTTACAAATTCTGCGGGTGTTTTATCCATAACAATAAGTCTATTGAACAGGCAAATTTGACAAATTTGCATGTTGGAATATTCTAAGTCCCTTTCTCGCCCTGTCTCCAACTCTGGGATGTACTTCGGAAACCGTCAGTCACCCGGGAGGCCTTCAAGCTCCAAATTGTGAAATGGTCGTTCTTTCTTTTTTTCTTAATTCAAAACATTAAAATGCAAACTCCAAAGAAGCAGAAGAAACAAACAGGGGGGGGGGACCCATTTCTCTCCATCTCTTTGGTTATCCTATCGATGTGTTTATTCTCCTTTGTGTTCCTTTGTCATTGTTTATTTGGTTGTTCTATTATTTTATGTCTGTTGTATTTACACACCTTTTCAGAGAGAGAGAGAGAGAGAGAGAGAAGAAAGAAAGAAAGAAAGAAAGAAAGAAAGAAAGAAAGAAAGAAAGAAAGAAAGAAAGAAGGAAGGAAGGAAAAGAAAGAAAGAAAGAAAGAAAGAAAGAAAGAAAGAAAGAAAGAAAGAAAGAAAGAAAGAAAGAAAGAAAGAGAAAGAAAGAAAGAAAGAAAGAAAGAAAGAAAGAAAGAAAGAAAGAAAGAAAGAAAGAAAGAAAGAAAGAAAGAAAGAAAGAAAGAAAGAAAGAAAGAAAGAAAGAAAGAAAGAAAGAAAGTTAGTTCTTGGTTATAGTGGGTATATATTTCTACCAGGAGGGAGGGAGGGAGGGAGGAAGGGAGGGAAGGAAGGAAGGAAGGAAGGAAGGAAGGAAGGAAGGAAGGAAGGAAGGAAGGAAGGAAGGAAGGAAGGAAGGAAGGAAGGAAGGAAGGAAGGAAGGAAGGAAGGAAGGAAAAGAGAAAAAGAAAAAGAATGACTTCTGACTTTGGTATAGATATACATAAAACATACGTCAAACTCTTATTGTAAGATTAACATTTATCTCCATTTATATAATGCAATAGATATATTTGTTGCATTTTTGAAGGGTGTTTTTTTTTTTTAACACAACCACCATGTGTCCTTCCTTCTTCAGAGGCTGAACATCTCTTCTGATCGGCGACAGAGGCCAGACTATGTTTTCATTCATCTCTACCATCCCAGAATAACAACATTATAAAAACTCTGCGTTAAAGCCTTTAATCTACAGCTCCAGGCCCTCTTCCCACGTTAGCCAAATCAAGACCTCAACGTTACCCTCTAGCAACACCACAATTACTTTCACAAAGGCAAAGGGTGTTGGCACTTTTTGACCCCTGCTACTCAAACAGAATCCCTCCAGGGGCCTGGATGCAAAGCCACCGAGATATTATTCACAGCGCCCTAAATGCACCATTTATGTAATTTCTATCTGAGCAAAACCCTCTGAGGGTAAATTGTACTTTGAGGTGGAGGGCCACGTTTTGCATATCGTAGCTTGGGGCGAAAGGGAGATGAGCCAGGGTAAACATTTGATTTTATGAAGTTTAATTAAAATAAATTAATTAAATCCAATCAACGCGATTACTCCTGCGCTGTGATTTTCTCCCACAATTCAACGTTGAATTTGATAGCAAGTTTGTAGACGGAGACCGGGGGGCCAAATTCAAACACTGGGGATGTGCAGATAGTCCTTGATTTACAAGTTTGTTTAGTGACTGTTCAAAGTTACAACAGCACTGGGAAAAAGGGACTTTATGGCTGTTTTTCACACTTACGACCTTTGCAGCATCCCCATGGTCACGTGATCAAAGTTCAGATGCTTGGAAACTGACTCATATTTATGACGGTCGCAGCGTCCTGGGGTTACATGATCCCCTTTTGCGACCTTCTGACAAGCAAAGTCGATGAGAGAAGCCAGATTCACTTAACAACCGTGTTACTAACTTAACAACTGCAGTGATTCACTTAACATCTGTGGCAAGAAAGGTTGTAAAATGGGGCAAAATTCACTTAATAACTGTCCACTTAGCAACAAAAATTGGGATCATAATTCAAGGACTACGTATATAGAACATTTTTATGACTCAACCTGTTAGCAATATATATATATATATTGTTTTTTGTTTTGCCAACACACTAGATATTCACAGCCAGACCCAGCTTCATCTCACATTAGTTTCCAAGCTAAGATCTGAAAGGGCCCTTGGAATTTAAAAGACACATTCTTAGTGTTTATAATCCATTCAGAGCACTATGTAAAAAACCATTTCTTAATTCTTTCTTCCAAAGAAAGATAAAAAGTAGAGTCTTTCTAAAGTTCTCCTCAGAAATATCTACACTGTTTTTATCTCATCCACAACCTGAAAGTGTCCTACACTCCTTTCTACTCCACGAAAGACAGAAGTTACTTTTCAATCTAGCTTACATTTCCGGAATTTCTTGATGGTTTCCATTCATGTATGAACCAGGTTTAACCTTGCTTAACCTGGGGTCCTTGGTGCTTTTCAAGCTTGATTGTTTTCTTGCAGATGTTTCATTCCCCAGCTAGGTAATATCATCACTGCTAGAAGAAAATTACTGATGTGTTACTTAGAAGGGGAATGAATGTCTGCAAGAAAACAACCAAGCTCGGGGAGCACCAAGGACCCCACAGTTCAAACTCTGAGCTACAAACAATCTCTTTGCTTGCTTAACTTTTCAAGATCAACCAAGGATAGTTAGAATCAAGTCAAATACCATATTCCCTGCGTTTTCTCACTATTTGGAGAAATTGGAGGAATCATATTTGTTCTGAGCTGCAATGGTGAGAGTCAGGAGAAGACGTTTCCATCACTGGAGGTTTTTAAGAAGAGACTGGACAGCCATTTGTCTGGAATGGTATAGGGGCTCCTGCTTGAACAGGGGGTTGGACTAGAAGACCTCCAAGGTCCCTTCCAACCACATTGTACTGTGCTCCAGGTTCTAAAAGCATCCCCTTTTTCAGGATATGCTCTAGGGTTGGTTAGTTTTCAGTTACTTTTTATTTTAGGACCCTTCTCCCTGTCAGGAAGTTTCTCCTTAGTTCTAGGTTGCTTCTCTCCTTCATTAGTTTCCATCCCTTGCTTCTTGTCCTGCCTTCTGGTGCTTAGGTATTAATTAGCTATTAGGTATTAATTAGGCAGTGTTTCTCAACCTTGGCAGTTTGGAGATGTGTAGACTTCAATTCCCAGAATTCCCAAGCCAGCCATACTGGGGAACTTTAATTCCCCACAATAGAAGAATGGATGGAAAAAGTAGTGGAGTTAGCAGGAGATGCTAAGAGATGGCAAAACGGACTGTTTTAATTAAAGGGAAGGATTTACCTCGTGTTTTTATTTTTCGATTTGGAAACCATTTCTGGACTTAAAAACGAAACATGGATTTTAGGTTTTGATGATTAGGGTGATTCTGGTGCTTATGAAAATGGCTGTAAATGTTTAGAAACTTGAAGCAAAATTGCTAATTGTTTTTTAATTCTGCTGTGCTGAAAAAAAAGTCAGAAGTCAATCATTTTTTCTTTCTCTTTGCACCCTTCTTCTTCCTTCTTTTACCACTGTAACTTTTGTTTCTTTGGGTATTTATATCTTATAATAAACTTTAATAAAACGTTAATTTCGGGGGGGGAAATCGCGGTCGTGATTGCTGTTTCTTTTTCCTCGCCTCTGCCTTTGCCTCACTTAAGCACAGAGATCTCGGGCTCCGTTGTCGTCGTAAGTCGAGGACTAGTCGTACAATATATAACCAAGATGGATTCGGACAGGATTGTGTAAAAAAAAAAAAACTTCTCCAACTTTACCAGGTGAAACACAAAGCCATCGTTTGGCTTCCTCGAATCGCCTCATTTCATCAATCAGTTGTTGCAAGTTGATGTGACCGGTTATGCAGCCAGAGGGCTCGGGATCCGGAGGTGTTAAACATTTCAATATATATTTTTTTTTTAATTGCCATTTTACACTACTGATTCAACAGAAGGATTAGCGGGCACCCTTCCAGGATGAGTAACAGTGGAAGAAGCCGCTTTTCTGCAAGAAATTCCAGATTCTTCCTCCCCGCAAGAAGCTTCTGTAAGTTTTTCCCATGCTCTTGAGTCCCTGCTATTACGTGCCGGCCACCCTCGCCACATTCATCTGATGCAGCCTTTTGGGGCAAGGCCCCTGTGATTAAATTTGCCCACAAACCCTATGACACATCGGGCTTAATAAAGGACCTTCGTGCTGCTCGTAAACAACGAGGAGCTGCTGTGGGAAACTCGCCTCGGGATTGGAAGGAGAAGACCTCAGAAGGTGCTTCGTAGCTTGGGTGCTGTGGAAGGCCTCCCGCAGGGCCACCACATGTGGGCTGCAAACCTCCTGAGGACTGCTAGCAAAGGGCCAGCACTTCTTCCGTTTCTTGTTCTCTGTCTCTGTTCTGAAATGGAATAACAAGAGTTGGAAGGGACCTTGGAGGTCTTCTAGATCTAGTCCAATCCTTTGTTCAAGTAGGAGACCCTATATCATTTCAGACAAATGGTTGTCCAATCTCGTTTTGAAAGCCTCTGGTGAAGGAGCATCCAAAACGTTTGGAGGCAAGCTGTTCCATTGGTTGATTACTCTCACCATTAGGGAAGTTTCTCCCTAACGTTCTAGGTTGAATCTCTCCTTGATCAGTTTCCAACCATTATTTCTTGTCTTGCTTTTTGGTGCTTTGGAGAATAGCTTGACTCCCTCTTCTTTGTGGCAGCCCCTGAGATATTGGAAGACTGCTCTCATGTCACCCCTCGTCCTTCTCTTCATTAAACTAGACATACGCAATTCCAGCAACCGTTCTTCATATGTTTTAGCCTCCAGTCCCCTCATCATCTTTGTGGCTCTTCTCTGCGCTCTTTCCAGAGTCGTCCAGATGTTTGCAAATGTGGCCCTAACTTGCATAGAGAAATAAGCGCTTCCTAATAAATCCAAGATGGCCCTCATACTATCCGGAGTGAGGTTGGTTCCCGCCTTCCTAACCTTCCACAAAAGCTTGAAGACCTGGCTCTGCCGGTTGGTTTGGGGCTCCAAAGAAGGGGCTTCACATTGGGGGTGGTTGATAGATTAATAACAGATCCCACCTTCCCCCCTGTTCATCCTACTTCCCCCCTCCCAACTTTTATCTAGGGCTGTGTATTGCATTTTGTATTTTTGTAATATTTTACTTACACAGTTTTATCTTTTTAATATTGTAAGCCACCCAGAGTTACTCTGTGATAGGATGGGCAGCCAATAAATTTAATAGGTGATATAGATAGATATAGAATAGAATAACAGAATAACGGAGTTGGAAGGGACCCTGGAGGTCTTCTAGTCCAACCCCCTGCTCAAGCAGGAGACCCTATATATATATTTAAATTTTACGAGTGGGTTAACTCCAGCTAGGGATGTTTAACGCTAGACCAACAATTAAGTAAACAATACCCCAATCAAGGAACTACCAATGCAAGCAAACAATAAACATCAGCCTAATCAAGGAATCACTGTGAACACTTCCACCAACATTGATAGGGCAATCCACTAGTATATAAAAATAAGAGCAAACACCACTCCCTTCTAGCACTGATGATGTTACCTAGTTGGGTAATGAAATGTCTGCAAGAAAACAACCAAGCTCAGAGAGCACCAAGGATCCCACAGTCGTCGTCATCGTCGTCATCCTCCTCCTCCTCCTCCTCCTCCTCCTCCTTCTCCTCACAAACCCCATTCCCTTCTAGCACTGATGATGTTACCTAGTTGGGTAATGAAATGTCTGCAAGAAAACAACCAAGCTCAGAGAGCACCACGGGCCCCACGGTTCAACCCTGTGATATTCAATTTTCTGTTCAATCAGTGGGGATATTTAAGTTCTGGGTTTTACACTTGTATTATTGGCATGGATTTTTTTATTTATATATCCATTTATACGGGTGCTCATCTCACGAATAGCTAACAGAGTTTAAAGTACAACGTAAGTGCAACATGAGGTAAAAAGAAATTTAAAAGCACTGTTCCCAACTAAGCGGATCCTGAACATGCCATTCGCCAGAAGAACAGGCTCAATTATCTCCCGGGCACCGCGCATGTGAGAACGAGGCCTTCAGGCTTCCTGAAAAGTGAGTAGAGTCAGGGCCAGCTGAACCTTGCCTGAGAGCATTGAAAAAAAAATGACTTATGACCGTTTTTCACACAGCCGTTGCAGCATCCCTGGGGGTCACATCATCAAAATTCAGACACTTGGCCACGGGCTCATATTTACGACGGTTGCCGTGTCCCAGGGTCACGTGATCCCCTTTTACGACCTTCTGACAAGCAAAGTCAACGGGGGAAGCCAGATTCACTTAACAACCGGGTTACTAGCTTAACCACCGCACTGATTCACTGAACGACTGTGACAAGAAAGGTTGTAAAATGGGGCAAAATTCACGGAACAAACGTCTCACTTAACAATAGAAATTTGGGGCTTCATTGTGGTCATACGTCAAGGACTACCTATACAAGCAATCCGACAGAAGTGAAAGGTAGGGATTTGTGTGTGTGTGTGTTTGTGTTTGTATTGCTTTTCCGCATCATGCCTAATTTTATGATCTTCTATCCAAGGAAGTTTTTGTTGGCAAAGCCAGCAGCTAAAAGATTGGGTTGGGCCTGGGAAGATAAAAATGCAAGTCCCCACATGACAGGGAAGCTCCTTACCCCATACCCTTGTTGCGTTCACATAGTGTAACACGCTGAACCTGTTTCCTTTTACTGACCCATTCGATGGTTTGCACAGTAGGGCGAACTGTAAAGAAACCGACCCACACACTGTGTGTGTGCGTGTGGGTGTGTGGGTGAAAAATAAAACTTTTCATGTGCAAGTGCCTACTTCCTAGATTTGAAGTTTTGAGTTCAAAGACTTAAAACAGACCGGAGCATGTCAGAATGTAAAAGAACTTTGTGCGGCTGCAGAATTGATCAGACCGGATTTCTGGAAATTATTATTATTAGTAGTAGTAGTAGTAGTAGTAGTAGTAGTAGTAGTAGTAGTAGTAGTAGTAGTAGTAGTAGTAGTATGAAGAAGAAGAAGAAGAAGAAGAAGAAGAAGAAGAAGAAGAAGAAGAAGAAGAAGAAGAAGAAGAAGAAGAAGTTGGAAGGGACCTTGGAGGTCATCTAGTCCAACCCCCTGCTCAGGCAGGAAACTCTACCATTTCAGACAAATGGCTGTCCAGTCTCTTGTTAAAAACTTCCAGTATTGGAGCATTCACAGCTTCTGGAGGCAGGTTGTTCCAAAGATAAGTTGTGGATTTTGTATTTTTTTTATTAGTTTAGCAAAATGATAGAATACAGAAATAAAGAAAAATGAAAATAAGGGGGAAATAAAGGGAGGACAAGGGAAAGAGAGAAAAGTGTAGGGGAAAGGGGAAAAGGGAAAAAAAAGAAGCCTTGATTTCTGACTCCTTTTGATGCAGGAGAATAAGCTGATAACACAAAACCTCAACTTTTTACTTTTGCAAGTAAATATATACCAGCCATTTCTATAACAACAAAACTATCTAATCCGCAAAACCCAAAATCAAAGTTTCATATTTTTTTTCCACCTCAGGCACAAAGTCCAGAAGCGGTTTCCAAGTAGAAAGAAAATTAATTGTGTCCTTTTCTTTAATCGAAGCAGTTAATTTAGCCATCTCTGCTAACCCTCTCAGCTTTTGCAGCCATTCGCCCATGGTGGGAATCAAAGTTCACCCAAAGATAAGTTTAGGAAGGAGAGGAAGCACATCCAGACTTGCAAGATTATGTTACTATAGCTTTACAATAAGGTCACATTGATCCACTTGACACTGAAGTCTGGACTACTTTAAAGCTCTGGCATTTGAATTTCTATCAGGTTTGATCTAGGTTAGTTATTTTGTGATTCAACGTCTTTTTTTTTAGGGTCCTTTTAATATGCAGGTAGTCTTTGACTTATGACCACAATTGAGCCTCAAAATTTCTGTTGCTAAGCAAAGCAGTTGTTAAGTGAGTTTTGCCCCATTTTACAACCTTTCTTGCCACAGTTGTTAAGTGAATCACTGCACCTGTTAAGTTAGTGACCCGGTTGTTAAGTGAATCCAGCTTCCCCATTGACTTTGCTTGTCAGAGGGTCGCAAAAAGGGATCACATGACACTGGGACACGGCAACCGTCATAAATACGAGCCTGTTGCCACACGCCTCAATTTTGATCACGTGATCACATGGGGATGCTTCAACAGTCATAAGTGTAAGAAATGGTCATAAGTCACTTTTTTTAGTGCCATTATAGCTTTGACCGGTCACTAAATAAAATATTGTAAGTATTTATACGGCCATCAAATGCATCTTATGAGGGAGGTTTTCTGCTTTATAGAAATGTATAGAGTTTCTATATAAACTTCTATATACATTTTGTAGAATTTCTATAAATATAGAAATGTATTCAATTTCTATCGCCCCTTATCTCAATTCATGGCTCTGTGCAGCTTACAATCCCTAACCCAGTGATGGCGAACCTTTTAGAGACCGAGTGCCCAAACTGCAACCCAAAACCCACTTATTTATCGCCGGGTGCCAGGTGGGATGTGGCCCACTGGGTGGGCGTGGTTGTGGTGGTCATGGCAGACTGGGTGGGTGTGGCCAAAGTGGGCATGGTCACCTCAATGTTGCTCGTGGGGAGGGACGCCTGTGGGCAGGGCTGGGGAAGGTGGAGCGGTGGGCAGCAGGCTTGTCCTGCGGGATGAGTCAAGGCGAGGCAGGGCGGGGGTACCATTGCCGCGGGGCAAGGTGAGGCAGGGGCCAGGGCAGCTGCTGCCTGACACCATCGGCCCCCGCACACAGAGGCCAGCGAGTGCAAGGGGGCCGCCGGTGTCCATCAGCAGGCACAGCCTGACGGCTCCTCGACCGGCGTACTCTGGGGTTCCACAGCCCACCGCCAGCAGTTCAGAGAAGCCACCTCTGAGCTGGACAGCTGGCCGACAGGTGAGGAGGCGATGCAGTGGGTCATGCCTGGGAAAAGGAGAGCATGTGAGGCCAGGAGGGATGGGACAGGGGGGAGGAAAACCAGCTGTGCCGGGATGCATCTGGCCACGTGGGACCTCGGGCAGCTGGTTGAAGAGGGACGGTTGCCATCTCTGGGGCATGGCACGCGTGCCCACAAAGAGGGCTCTGAGTGCCGCCTCTGGCACCCGTGCCATAGGTTCGCCACCACTGCCCTAACCTTATTCTTCTTTTATTATATTTCATGGCTCCGGTGCGAATACTCTTCTTTGTGTTGAGCACCAGGGAGTAGAAAGTTGAGATACACAGTTAACGTTCCGAGAAATAAATGTTTGCAAAGAAGGCATGAGAAAAGAAGGCAGCCATGTCCAGCAATGGAAATTGAATAAACAACTCTGGAACTAAAGATTGCCTTCTCCTAATTCCATCCTGGGCATTTCCATCTAAAAAGGGATTATGAAAGAATAGAGAAGGAGGGTTCCTCTGGGTCGGCAGGCTTGGAAAGCCACAGAAGAAGCTAATGGGATGGGAGGGAAAAGAGTGTCTCTCAACCTTGGCAACTTTAAGAGGGGTGGACTTCAACTCCCAGAATTCTCAGCGTTGAAGTCCACCTGTCTTAAAATTGCTGTGGCTGAGAAACACTGTGGTAGAATGAAGGGCCCAGGGATAAGAACATGATGCTCCAGGTGATATAATGCCAGGGGTCTTCAAACATGGCCCTTGTATGACTTGTGGGCCTCAACTCCCAGAATTCCTCAGCCAGCCTCCATTTTGTTTGTTAGATTTAAGACAGGGGTCTTCTAACATGGCCCTTTTATGACTTGTGGACTTCAACTCCCAGAATTCCTCAGCCAGCGTGCCTGGCTGAGGGGTCTTCAAACTTGGCCCTTTTATGACTTGTGGACCTCAACTCCCAGAATTCCTCAGCCAGGCATGCTGGCTGAGGAATTCTGGGAGTTGAAGTCCACAAGTCATTCAAGGGCCAAGTTGGAAGACCCCTGTATTAAACTATAACTTCCAGCAATCTTAGCCAGCTAATGAGGAATGCTGGGAAATGTAGTTTAGTATCCAAAGGCAAAAGTTCCCTTCCTCACTGGCCCTGGAGATACCTTGCAAGGACCCACATTCTCTGACAATATTCTCCCCTTGCCATGAATCCAGTGTGCTGGGTCCACACAACCTGCTACGTTACCTACAATCAGATTGGTGGGTGTTAGATAACTCTTTGTCTATGGAGATTCTCAGCCATCAAAGGTGCTTTTTCAAAAGGGAACTGGACTTTGTTTTTCCTTGAGGACATTTCGCTTCTCACCCAAGAAGCTTCTTCAGTTCGACATAACTCTTTAAACCAGTGTTTTTTCAACCTTGGCAACTTTAAGATGGGACTTAAAGGACTTCAACTCCCAGAATTCCACCTATCAGAAAGTAGATGTGGCTGAGGAACGGTCGGGCAGGAGGATGTTTCCCACCAAAGTCAAAAAGCCAAAAGGCTCCTGTAGCGATGAATAAGAAGCAACTAGGTCAGCCTTCCCTATCAACACGTTGCATCATATACAGCAGTCGATGCGGGTGGCGTATATGTATGATAGGTGCCATTGACCCGTGTTGCTGGGAGGCAATCCGTTGAAGTGCCAAGTTCATGAACTTCCCCAACTCAAGACCAAGTGTGACCTCTTGATAGATCTCTGGTGCTAATTACACTTTCTCCGGGTTTTCCCTCCGGTCCTTAACTGTTTTCATACACCCACAAATCCTCCAGCAAACCTAGACAAATCCCTATCATTTTTCATTATAATTGAGGAGGAAAACCCAGATGCCTGTCTTCGTGTTAAAAGCAGCAGCCGGGTGAAAATTAGGGCTGGGTGGGGAGGGAAGACAGGAAGCCTTGCCAGTGAGCTTAGCCTCCAGATCAGTCCTCTCACCTTTAGAATTAGACCTCCCAGGTTTCAAATGGTTGAGAGAGGCAAGGAGAGTCACTCTTATGTTCCTTCCTACTCCCTTTGTCTAGAGGGGGTTCCCTCCCATCTCAGCGTTTTCAGTGAGAAATACAAGAGGTTGTAACCTGTATACAGGTTCACCCGTTGAACCCTGAAACTAAGGTTCACATTAGGGTGAGCATCCTATAGATCAGGGGTCTTCAAACTTGGCCCTTTTATGACTTGTGGACTTCAACTCCCGGAATTCCTCAGCCAGGAGTTGAAGTCCACAAGTCATAAAAGGGCCAAATTTGAAGACCCCTGTCCTAGATCAAGCTAAGTCCAAAAACACCGGAGAATTCTTGTGAACCTGACACTTGGAAAAATCGGCCATCAACAAGCACATAGAGATAAACAACATCTACACTACCACTCAAAAAAGACAAAGCAAAAGCCCGGAAGGAAACATCTCCTCACCAGCAATCAACCTCACTAGGAGCAAAGATTAATGCCAAAATTAATACTAGGCCAACAGTCAAGTAAACAATACCCAAGTCAAGAAACTACCAACTCCGACAAACAAGCTAACAGTAAACCACTTGGTTGTTTCCTTGCAGATGTTTCATTACCAAACTAGCTAACATCATCAGTGTTGCAGTCATCTAACACTGATGATACTACCTAGTTGGGTAATGAAACATCTGCAAGAAAACATCCAACTTAGAGAGCACCAAGGACCCCACACAATTCAACTCTGAGCTACAACGATTCTCTTCCATTAGTATCTTAGGTCTATATCTGCCATTTCCTAAGGTAAATCTGGCAAGATTCTTGTAAACCAGTAATCAACCAGTAATCAACACTATATTATCTGTGCCATTCTGGTTGCTAGCACTTGACAAACCAGCATCCTTTTGTGGGTACAGCATATATGTTTTTGGATAAGCTCATCTGCGGATAAGCAGAACCCAATTTTAGGGGTGTATTTTGGAACCTAAAATGTTTGGCTTATCTACTAACACATACAGTATACCCCTAAAGTATTTTTTTCTTTAGTGACTTCTGGATGCAAGAAATAAAATGTCTATTACTATTGTTATTATTATTATTATTATTGATCATGGCACAGTCAGCCAGATGTTCAGACTGGATTTGGCATTTTTGTCTACCTATCGAGTCCTTACCAAGGACTTGGGATGATGATGATGATTATTATTATTATTATTATTATACCAACAACAACAGAGTTGGAAGGGACCTTGGAGGTCTTCTAGTCCAACCCCCTGTTCAGGCAGGAAACCCTATACATTTCAGACAAATGGTTGTCCAATCTCTTCTTAAAAGCTTCCAGTGTTGGGGCATTCACAACTTCTGGAGGCAGGTTGTTCCACTGAGTAATTGTTCTAACTGTCAGGAAATTCTTCCTTAGTTCTAGGATGCTTCTCTGCTTGATTAGTTTCCATCCGTTGCTTCTTGTCCTGCCTTCAGGTTCTTTGGAGAATAGGTTGAACCCCCTTTTCTCTGTGGCAACTCCTGAGATATTGGAAGATGGCCATCATATCACCCCTAGTCCTTCTCTTCATTAAACTAGACATACCCAATTCCACCAACGTTCCTTATATGAGATTTTACATGCATATGTGTAAAATCTCACTCTCTGTTTAGCGAATATCTGGATGTAATGGACATCCTCATTCTATGGAACCCACAGAATGGTTTGTTGTCTTTGCATTTTAGGACAATTTTAGCAAGCCTGAGTGGGAAAACGGATGCCTCAAAGGTTGGAGATGCTTAAGGCAGCCATTTTGCCCCTTCAAACTCTTGAACCTGGTCAACACATGTCCTGGTCCTGCTCATTTTTGGTGAGAAATCCGTAGTTTAAAAAATGAAAGCTTTGATTCACATTCAATCAGTTGGATTCAGAAACTCCATTATTCAGTTCCCCGAATTGACCACAGATTCTCTGATTGCCTGAAAATTGAGTCTCCAAAACTTGAAGTTTCTGACAGGCCTTCTGAAACTTACTCTAGCTTAAAAGTCATAAAAGACGATGGCTACTTTTAGAAGAATCTTACAGTTTTCTGATTTGATTTCTGCAGCCACAGAAATCAAAGGGGGAGGAAAGAGACGGTGTTTTACATTCAGCCTTCGCTGTCTTACACTCTTTGTTTTACATCCAACAATATTCTTATCTTCAGGCAAAAGAAATATCTGGCTATAGAGAGGTGTGTGTTTCCTTATCAGCACACAGAGAGAACATGAATTAGAGACACAAACAGCCTTCCCATTTTTAATCTAGAGAGCATAAATTAAATCTAGGAAACAGCTCCCAGGGTATCTCCTGCCATCTTAAAAGTCTTCTCCTTGACCTGTGAAGACTTATGCTGCCCAAGGCTTGGGATGGGAGAAAGTGACTTGCTGAGTCTCATCCAAGTCTCCTCAAGTAATTCCATTATTATTTAGACCAGGGGTAGGCAACCTTGGCTCTTTTATGACTTGTGGACTTCAACTCCCAGAATTCCTCAGCCATCATGGCTCAGCATGGAAACCTCTCCCTTTCCCCTCAGCATGGCTGGCTCAGGAATTCTGGGAGTTGAAGTCCACGAGTCATAAAAGAGCCAAGATTGCCTACCCCGACTTAGACATATATTCTGCTTTTATTCCGGCGGGGTTCATTTTATCCCCTCAAAGAACATCCCGTAAAGGAAGTTGAACTGGGAAGGAATGACTGATCCAAAGTCACCCGGTAAATGAGTACGACTGAAAATGAGCTAGAATCTATATTTCCCTTCTCCTAGTCCGGGAGTCTCCAAATCTGCCAACTTTAAGACTTGTGGACTTCAACTCCCGTAATTCCTCAGCCAGCCAAGAGTTGAAGGGGGTTGAAATCCACAAGTCTTAAAGTTACCGGGTTAGGAGACCCCCCCTACTGGGAGACGGGAAATATAGATTCTAGCTCATTTTTAGTCATGGTCCTCGACTTACAACAATTCATACAGTGACCCTTCAAAGTTACAACAGCACTGAAAAAAGGGATTAATGATTTCTTTTCACCCTTACGACTCTTGTAGCATCCCTACGGTCACGTGATCAAATTTTGGATGCTTGGCAACTGGCATGTACTTATGACGGTTGCAGTGTCCTGGGGGGGGGTCACGTGATCCCCTTTTACGACCTTCTGACAAGCAAAGTCAATGGGAAAGACAGATTCACTTAATAACCGTGTTACTAACTTAACAACTGCAGTGATTCACTTAACAACTGTGGCAGGAAAGGTCATAAACTGGGGCAAAATGAATTTAACCACGGTCTCGCTTAGCAACAGAATTATTGGGCTCAATTATTATTGTAAGTCGAGAACTACCTGAACCAGCTTCAAATTTTAAAGACCCCCTTCCCCCTATTTATGTTGCTTTCAGAAATAGACACAATAGCGCTACCGATATTGTGAATATGCATCTCTCACCAATAAATGCACGTGGTTCTTTCATGCAGATGTTTGACCAGGAAAAAGACAGACGTTAGTGAACATCACTCACCACTAGTCAAATTTGAAGGGATCCAAAAATCCATAGCATATATCGTTCTCTTGTTTGCCCTTCACAACTAAGGCACCCAATCACCAGGTTTTCCGTATTCACACAAAATGTTAATGAAACGGGCTGAATTGGCACCTCGTATTTAAAAAGAGAAGTCACAACACCTAAGTAAGCTTTGCACATTTAGCTAAGACACCTGCTGGATTTTGGAACTTATTTGGATAAGCTTTTTGAGCAAACACAGCTGTTGTGGTCCTAAATGTAGTATCTCTCCAGGCTGGCTTTTTAAATATATATATATATTAGTTCAACGTTTTTTTTTGGGGGGGGGAAGGCAAGGAAAAGAGGAAGAAAAAATACAGCAAGATGAAACATAAAATGAATAAAGAGGGAATTTCTAAGAATCGTAGAATTGGGTTAATTTTTTTTTCCAATATTTCAGGCATTGTTTTAACTATTTTGTCACTGTGGAAATCCAAGCAGTATATAAATATCTACAGCAGCAGTCAAGCACGGTGTACACAATAAGATCAGATTAAAACTTGCAACACTTTCTACAGTAGTTTGATTTATTGCAATTATTACAATAAAAACGACAAAAAGCACTGCAAACCCGAAAAATAAGAGTGAAAGGAAAAAAATAAGAAGGGCGCGAAAGAAAAAAAATAGAAAAGGAAAAAGAAAAAATTGTAAAAGAAAAGAAATATAGAAAGAAGTGACTCCCCTTTATCACAAGTACTCCTTGACTTACAACAGTTCATTTAGTGACCATTCAAAGTTACAGTGGCATTGAAAAAAGTGACTTATGACCATTTTTTCAGACTTACGGCCACTGCAGCCTCCCCCTGGTCACGTGATCAAAATTCAGACGCTCGGCAACTGACTCATATATATGACGGTTGCCGTGTCCCGGGGGGGTCACGTGATCCCATTTTGCGACCTTCTGACAAGGAAAGTCAAGAGGGGAAGCCGGATTCATTTAACAACCGTGCTCCTCACTTAAGAACTGCAGTGATTCGCTTAACGGCTGTGGCAAGAAAGGTCGTAAAATGGAACAAAACTCACTTAACAAATGTCTCGCTTACCAACAGAAATTTTGGGCTCCCTTGTGGTCACAAGTCAAGGACTGCCTGCATAAACAGTTTTAGGAACCTATCACCTTTTCTTAAAATACAACACAGGATTGCTTCTTTCCATATAAATTCCCTACGTACGAATTCTGAAAGTCTCATTGTTGTTCTGCACAAAAGAACTACATGCATTTGTAGGTAATATATTGTTCACGTTGTGGTTAATGTTGTTCACACACTATTGTGTCTATTTCTGAAAAATGCCTAAAGAGGAAAGAGGGGCTTTTGTGTATTTGAAGCTTGCCTTACAAAAATCGCGTAACAAAAACAAAATGGAACCAGGAAAACGTGGGAGCTGGAAAAAGGAATATGCATATGGCCGTTCGAGAGGTTGTAAAATGGGACAAAATTCGCTCAACAGCTGTCTTACTTAACAACGGAAATTTGGGGCTGAATTGTAGTGGTAGGTTGAGGATTACCTATCGTAGAGTTATTTTTTGTTGAAAGGATCGCGCACCTCGGTTCTAATTTACGTGAAAGCTGGGACATGACCGCTGAAGTAAAGACAAGGATAGAGAAAGCTCGAACAGCATTCTTCAAAATGAAAAAGGTCTTCTGCAGTCACGACATGAGCCTAAGACTGAAGATCAGGTTTGTCAGATGTTATATTTTTTCTATCCTGCTCTGTGGAGTAGATAGAGAGTTGGTCTCTGACAGAAGGCCACCTGAAGAGACTAGAAGCATTTGAAATGTGGATTTACAGGCGGCTGTTACGTATAAGCTGGGTTGACAAAATCAGAAATGAGGAGGTGATCAGCTGCCTGGGAAAGCCAAGGGAAATCATCAAAACAATTAAAAAACGAAAGTTAGAATATTTCGGACATGTGATGCGACACCCAGAAAAATACGGCATACTCCATTTAATCCTCCAAGGAAAGATTGAAGGCAAACGAGGTCCAGGCAGAAGAAGAACATCATGGCTTCAAAATCTAAGGGACTGGTTTGGACAAAACTCAGCAGCACTTTTTTGTGCGGCTGCTGATAAAAACAGGATCGCCAACATGATCGCCAACATCCGATAACGGATATGGCACAAGAAGAAGAAGAAGAGAGTTATTTTTAAACCCCCCAAATAATTTCAAGGTCCAAATAAATTCGAGATCCGGACGGTGTCTCGCCCCATGTTCAAAATTTATTTAGGAGTTGTGATTTTTTAAAATGTCTTTTACGGTGATGTTTTTTTTAATATGAGGTGACTTTCTACTTGAAAATCAAAGCTGGGGATCATTTGCCGTGCTAGAGGCCGCTTGTCAATATGTTCTTGTGTGAGAAGGTGACTCAAACCTTCGCTCGTTTACATGGAAGCTACAAGATGTGTTCCGTCAACACATTTCAATACCAGAGGTGTGTGTTTTTCCCCAAACTCCTTTTTTTTCTCTCTCCTATGAAAGGACTTTAGACTACTTCAGAGAGTGTGAACACAACTAGTTCATGGTTACTCATCCGGATCAAAGCAAACCCTATCCAGATTACCTTGCTGGTAATCTGTTTAGACTTGTAGGCCTCTTAGGAGGGCAACCGTCTTTCATTTTTGACAACTTTAGCACATTTCCTTCTGAAATTACCGGCTTTTGTTTTTCTTCTCTTCTCTTCGCTTTTGCGAATCTTACCCCCATAAAATGACCTGGATTAATTCCGCAGCAAAGGCAGCTTTGCGCAAAGGATGAACGCAAGGAAAACTTGGAGGAGAAACTGCAAACTTCTCATTACCTACACAATAAAACGTGTGCAAAGGTGTTGGGTCCCGTTGGTCTTTTATGGGCAATTTTGTTCACCCATCTTGAATGTAATCTTTCAACAGAAAAGCAACCGGTATTATTTATTCACTCGTTGGTTCGTTCGTTCGTTTGCTTGTTTGTTTATATCCTGACTTTATTATTTTTATAATTAACTCAAGGTGGTAAACATATCCAACCCACCTTCCTTCTATTTTTGCCACAACGACAACCCTGTGAGGTGGGTTGGGCTGAGAGAGAGTGACTGGCCTAAAGTCATCAGCCAGCTTTCATGCCTAAGGCGGGACTAGAACTCATTGTCTCCTGGTGATTGGCCCAAAGTCACCCAGACAGCTTTCATGCCTACGGTGGGACTAGAATTTACCATCTCCTAGTGATTGGCCCAAAGTTACCCAGTCAGTTTATATGGCTAAGGTGGGACTAGAACTCATAGTCACCTGGTGATTGGCTCAAAGTCGCCCAGTTGGCTTTCATGGCTAAGATGGGACTAGAACTCACAGTCACCTAGTGATTGGCCTAAAGTTACCCAGTCAGCTTATATAGCTAAGGTGGGACTAGAACTCATAGTCACCTGGTGATTGGCTCAAAGTTGCCCAGCTGGCTTTCACGGCTAAGATCATGGCTTCTTTGGTGTAGTGATTAAGGCACCAGGCTAAAAACCAGGCAACGGTGAGTTCTAGTCCTAGTTTCTTCCATCAACTATATGTCATCAGCCTAAATTAGGTGAGGATTCAGTCCTTAATATGGCTATCAACTTCATTTCGTTGGAAGGTTCAAATCCACCCAACTCTCTCCTACTGGCCCACACCAACCTTCCCCACTGATCAGCCAGAAGACTCAAACTCAGGAAGCCCCCACTGGCACATGCGCAACAACTGCCCAACAACTTTAACATCGATTCCCAAAGGAAAGTCAAATGGCTGGCTGAACGCCCAGCCGTGTGTAGACATATAAATCACCCCACAAAAACAAGTGAGGTAGCTTTGGACTGCCACATCAGCAACAGGCAACCCTGAATAGGATTCGAGACTCACACAATGGGTGTCTGTCGGAACTCTCTGTATAAATGGGGCACAGTTTCCTCCCCCTCAGTGTGGTTGCGGGTTCCCACGTCACACTGGAGATCACATTGCGACCGGCTGTAAGCAGGGGTAGGATTCAAATATGTGAACAACCGGTTCTCTGTGTGGATGCCGCTTCCGGAAGTCCATTCTGGGCCTGGGCAACAAAAAATTAGCTACCGGTTCTGCCAAAGTGGTGCGAACCGGCTGAATCCCACCACTGGACACAGGGTCTCCTGCTTGAGCAGGGGGTTGGACTAGAAGACCCTCAAGGTCCCTTCCACTCTATTCTGATTCTGATTCCAGATTCCCAACCCTTGTAGGCAGTGGTGGGATTCAAATATGGGAACAACCGGTTCTCTGTGTGGGTGCCGCTTCCAGAAGCCGCTTCCGGACCTGCCGAACTGGTGCAAACTGGCTGAATCCCACCACTGGCTGTAAGCTAAGGGCAGATGCCGGTCCAATATCTGATTTGTTTTTCATATAAAAGTAGCCCTCGACTTACAACAGTTCATTTGGTGACCGTTCAAAGTTACAACGGCACTGGAAAAAAGTGACATATGACCGTTTTTCACACTTATGACCTTTGTAGCATCCCCATGATCATGTGACCAAACTTTGGATGCCTGGCAACCGGTTCATAGTTATGATGGGTTGCCATGCCCCTGGGTCATATGATCACCTTTTGCGACCTTCAAATGTTTCACTTAACAGAAAATGTGGGCTCAATTGTGGTCGTAAGTTGAGGACTACCTGCCAATGCAGCTGCGCTTCAATGGTTAGATGACCCTGGTAAATAGATCTTTTTAACACTCATCTGTTACTGTGTTTTTCTAACCTAGGTGAAATGTTAATACCTCAGGTTAATTCCAATATCTCAGGGGTTGCCACAAAGAAGAGGGAGTCAAGCTATTCTCCAAGGCGCCTGAGGGCAGGACAAGAAGTAATGGATGGAAACTAGTCAAGGAAAGAAGCAACCTGGAACTGAGGAGAAACTTCCTGACAGTTAGAACAATTAACCAGTGGAACAACCTGCCTCCAGAACACTGGAAGTTTTTAAGAAGAGACTGGACAGCCATTTGTCTGAAATGGTATAGGGTTTCCTGCCTGAGCAGGGGGTTGGACTCGATGACCTCCAAGGTCCCTTCCATTATTACTTATATTATTATTATTATTATTATTATTATTATTATTATTATTATTATTATTATTATTATTATTATTATTATTATTATTATTGTTGTTGTTGTTGTTGTTGTTGTTGTTGTTGTTGTTGTTGTTACCTGTTGCCCCGTGCTAAATAAATAAATTAAATCTCGCTTTGCTAAAGACCACCCTCCAAAATTGTAGAACTTAGCACATTACCGCCAATACTGGAAGAAAAGCTCTTTGAAATGACAATTTATCTACGTCACCAAGCAGTTTGCAGTTTTTGTGAGATCCTTCAGTTTCCCTAATCATTGAACAACCAGGCCCTTAATCTTGAAAGTTAGGGGAAATAAAGCCCAACCTAGCAGGAGATTGGCAGGTTGCGCAAAGATTTCTGTAATCTCTGTTGACGGCTCAGATCTAACAGAGGTGTCTGGAGGATGTGGTCAAACCTAGTCAAGAGGGTGACCACAACAGTCTGATTAAAGTTCCATCTTTTTCTCTCTTTTTTTCTTCTGAGTCATGATGCACATCAAAATGGACGTAGCTTTGATTGCGTCACCCTAGCCATCGTCTTAACTTTTTCAACCATATCACACAGACACTACAGGGATCTGGGCCTGCCTACAAACCTGCTACACCTCTAAACTATAAGCTGAATCCAGAGCATGGGTCATTTCCTGGGCTTTTGAACCCAGCCAAATTTGCTTCATTGTCCCTTCTTGAAGGGGCGTGCGCTGTGCAGACGGATTTGTAACTGGCTGACCAACCACACTCGATGTGTAGTCCTCAATGGAACTGCATCTATATGGAGAGAAGTGAGCAGTGGGGTACCCCAAGACTCTGTCTTAGGCCCAGTACTCTTCAACATTTTCATGAATAACTTAGACCAGGGGATAGATGGGGAACTCATCAAATTTGCAGATGATACCCAGCTGGCAGGAATGGCCAATACTCCAGAAGTTAAGCTCAAGATACAGAAGGATCTTGACAGTCCCTATCTAATAAAATGAAATTGAACGGAGAGAAAAGCAAGGTTTTACATTTTGGCAAGAAAAAACAACTGCACAGGTACAGTATAGGTGGTACCTGGCTCAACAGTAGTAACTGCAACAGGGATCTTGCAGTCCTAGTGACAATCACGTAAATATGAGCCAGCACTGTGCTACAGCGGCCAAAAAAAGCCAACGCAGTCCTAGGCTGCATTAATAGAGGATTAGAATCAAGATCACATGAAGTATTAATACCATTTTGAAATGCCTTGCAGTTTTGGTCGCCACTATGTAAAACAGATGTTGAGACTCTAGAAAGAGTGCAGAAAAGAGCAACAAAGTTGATTAGGGGACTGGAGGCTAAAACATATGAGGAACGGTTGCTGGAATTGGGTATGTCTAGTTTAATAAAAAGAAGAAGGACGAGGGGTGACATGACAGCAGTCTCCCAATATCTGAGAGGCTGCCACAAAGAAGAGGGAGTCAACCTATTCTCCAAAGCACCTGAAGGCAGGACAAGAAGCAATGGATGGAAACTAATCAAGAAGAGAAGCAACCTAAAACTAAGGAGAAATTTTCTGACAGTTAGAACAATTAATCAGTGGAACAACTTGCCTCCAGAAGTTGTGAATACTCCAACACTAGAGGTTTTTAAGAAGAGACTGGACTGAAATGGTATAGGGTTTCCTGCTTGAGCAGGGAGTTGGACTAGAAGACCTCCAAGGTCCCTTCCATTTCTGTTATATTGTTATTAATTCTGTTATTATTATTATTATTATTATTATTATTATTATTATTATTATTATTATTATTATTATTATTATTATTATTATTATTATTATTATTATTATTATTATTATTATTATTATTATTATTATTATTATTATTATGTTAAATAATAATAGCACCTGAAAGCAGGACAAGAAGCAACGGATGGAAACTAATCAAGAAGAGAAGCAACATAGAACTAAAGAGGAATTTCCTGACAGTGAGGACATTCAATCAGTGGTACGGCTGATTGAATGTACACTAAACAGACCACTTGTACTGAGAGGCAGATGTCAATCTCTTTCCCCTCTTTGAATTTTCTGATGAATTTTGTGGTTCAGCTTGCTCCTCTCTTCAAGCCAGTCAGTGAGATTCAAGACTTTATCTTCCCCTCATTTTTCCATTTTGTTTTAGCACCCATCCAAAGTACTCCAAAATTAGTGTTAGGACACCTGTCCTAGACAGAGAATCAGACATAGGGCAAACTTCCATTAGAATAAGGGAGGAGGAGGAGGAGGAGGAGGAGGAGGCGGAGGAGGAGGAGGAGGAGGAGGAGGAGGAGGAGGAGGAAGGAGGAGGAGGAGGAGGAGGAGGAAGAGGAGATGAAGAAGAAGAAGAAGAAGAAGAAGAAGAAGAAGAAGAAGAAGAAGAAGAAGAAGAAGAAAGAAAGAAGAAGAAGAAGAAGAAGAAGAGAAGAAGAAGAAGAAGAAGAAGAAGAAGAAGAAGAAGAAGAAGAAGAAGAAGAAGAAGAAGAAGAAGAAGAAGAAGAAGAAGAAGAAGAAGAAGAAGAAGAAGTTGTTGTTGTTGTTGTTGTAAGGGACCTTGGAGGTCTAGTCCAACCCTATACCATTTCAGACCTATACATCACAAAGTTATACTCTTGACTGGGTGAATCTCACCTTGAATGTTTATTATTTTATTT
Source organism: Azemiops feae (assembly GCA_023970755.1). Lineage (NCBI taxonomy): Eukaryota > Metazoa > Chordata > Lepidosauria > Squamata > Viperidae > Azemiops > Azemiops feae. The sequence continues at coordinate 94,297 of JALGBA010001335.1, read as the reverse complement.
TTTTTAAGCTGTAAGAATGGAACATCAGAGCCAAAGAGGAAAGAAGAAACGGGAAGTAGAACAAGATGAACATCTGTTTGCACCATTTAACAAGACCCACAAAACCCACAGAGGAGGAAGTTATAGACTCCTGTCAACCCGACAGAAAAGTGATGAAATGATGAAGCTTGAAATAAGTTTCCCATCCAGCGAGAAGTTGGGAGCACTGATGTTTATCAATCGGTTGGAATGCAAGGTTAATATATGGCAGGCCGATATGAAGTCACAGCTTCAGATGGTGAAGAACTGGAAAGGCTGGATCTTAAAAAAAAAAAAAAAGTATATGTTTGAATGCTGGGCTGTAGGATTACTCTTTTATTATTATTTATTCATTTTTTTATGCTGCCAGTTTCCCCTACAAGGTGACTCTGGGAGCTTTGCAAGTTATAAAACAAGTTGTTGTTTTTGTTGTTAGTTGCAAAGTCGTGTCCGACCCATCGTGACCCCATGGACAACATTCCTCCAGGCCTTCCTGTCCTCTACCATCTTCTGGAGTCCATTGAAGCTCACGCCTACTGCTTCAGTGACTCCATCCAGCCACCTCCTTCTCTGTCGTCCCCTTCTTCTCTTGCCCTCCATCTTTCCCAGCATTAGGCTCTTCTCCAGTGAGTCCTTCCTTCTCATTAGGTGGCCAAAGTACTTGAGTTTCAACTTCAGGATCTGGCCTTCTAAAGAGCGGTCAGGGTTGATCTCCTCTAGGACTGACCGGTTTGATCGCCTTGCAGTCCAGGGGACTCGCAGGAGTCTTCTCCACCACCATAGTTCAAAGGCCTCAATTCTTTGGCGCTCAGCCTTTCTTATGGTCCAACTTTCACAGCCGTACATTGCAACTGGGAAAACCATGGCCTTGACTATACTGTATAAAACAAGTACAAAATAATTAAACATTAAAATGGCGCAGGTGAAACTATTGTTAAAAACTGTACTAAAACTGCAACTATGGGAGCTAAGAGGTGGATGGGAATGGGGTCTTCTCATCCTGTCAGCCACCTCCAGAGGTGAAATCTATATCGTTTCAGATAAATGTTCAATCTCTTCTTAAAAACCACCAGTGATGGAGCATCCACAACTTCTGAAGGCAAGCCGTTCCACTGATCAATCTCCTTGATTAGTTACCATCCGTTGCTTCTCGTTCTGTCTTCAGGTGCTGTGGGGAATAGGTTGACCCCCCCTCTTCTTTACGGCAGACCCTTACAGCGGTTCATTTAGTGACTGTTCGAAGTTACAACGGCACTGAAAAAAGGGACTTACGACCGTTTTTCACACTTACGAGCTTTGCAGCATCTCCAAGGGTCACGTGATCAAAATTCGGACTCTTGGCAACTGATTCATATTTATGACGGTTGCAGTGTCCCGGGGTCATGTGATCCCCTTTTGCGACCTTCTGTCAAGCAAAGTCAATGGGGAAGCCAGAGTCACTCAAGAACTGGGTTACTAATTTAATGCCTGCAGTGACTCACTTAACAACTGTGGCAAGAAAGGTCGTAAAACGGGGCAAAACTCACTTAGCAAATGTCTCACTTAACGACAGAAATTTTGGGCTCAATTGTCATAAGTCAAGGACTGCCTCTATTGGAACACTGCTATCATGTCTCCCCTAGTCCTTCTTTTCACTAAACTAGGCATACCCAATTCCAGCAACCGTTCTTCATATGTTTTAGCCTCCAGCCTCACTAATCATCTTCGTTGCTCTTCTCTGCACCCTTTCTAGAGTCTCAACATCTTTTTTTTATCTCATGGCGACTTCTGAAGGCAAGCCATTCCACTGATTAATTGCTCTGTCAGGAAATTTCTCCTTATTTCTAAGTTGGATCTATCTTTGATAAGAAGTCTGTTACTTCTTGTCCTGACCTCTGATGCTTTGGAGAACAGCCCCTCAAATATTCAGCTATGTTCAGCAGGGAATTCTTCTGCTGCTTCTAGGCAGCCTGCTAACAGATGAGGAAGGGGTGAGCTTGATGACCCAAAGGGCCTTTTCTGACTACACGATTCTAATTTGGTAAATAATTCACCCACCCACCCCCAAATCGCAGGAGACTGATCTGGTAGTCTCAACATTCCTTGATCTTGACCAAATTAAAGTTAATTCTGCAGTGTGTTGTCTTCTCTTAAACCTTTCCAAGAAGCCAGGTCCACTAATATAAAGTGCCTTATCAAGGGCATAAAACAGTCATTAAGATGTTTTGTAGATTCGTGCTCATCTTGATAGAGCTGGAAGGGACCTTGGAAGTCTTCTAGTCCAGCCCCCTGCTTAAGCAGGAGAACCTATACCATTTCAGACAGGGGATTGTCTAGTCTCTTCTTGAAAATCTCCAGTGATGGAGCACCCACAATTTCTGGAGGCAAGCTGTTCCACTGGTTGATTGTCCTCACTGTCAGGAAGTTTCTCCTTAATTCCAGGTTGCTTCTCTCTTTGATCAGTTTCCAACCATTGTTTCTCGTCCTTCCCTCTGGTGCTCTGGTGAACAACCTGACCCCCTCTTCCTTGTGGGAGCCCCTCAGATATTGGAACACCACTATCATGTCTCCCCTGTTTCTTCTTTTCTTTAGTTTGATGCTGAAGATCAAAACCCTGCCATTCTCAGCCAAGGGGAAAATGTCCTATTAGCATTGGACTTTTGGAGAAACCTGTGGAATTGCTTCCTTAAGAACGTGCTTGCTAGCTAAGACTCAAGATGTTGCCGAACAGCTAAAAGCTGGTTTGGAGAGACAAGGTAAAGAAGAAGAGCAAGTCAATCACTCTAAAAAGGCTAGCTGCACAGATATATATGTGCATTGGACACCTGATGTTTCCACTTCCTCTTCAGACCCTTGACCTTTTAGACCAGTGCTTCTCAATCTTAGCAACGCCAAGATATGTGGATTTCAACTCCCAGAATTCCCCAGCCAGCCTTCCAACTGAAGAATTCTGAAGTGTTGTAGTCCACACAAGAGAATACCTGCCAAGGTTGAGAAACGCAACTTTAGGCATTCCAGAGATAGAGATGAATGAATGCTAGGAATCTGGAAATTGACTTTCAGTCAAGTCAGGTGACCAGGATGGCATGCGTCAGTATCTCACTTTGTGTTTTTCCCTGCCTTGCAAAATTTACACTCTACCTAAGCCAGGGCTTGACCTTCAGTGGAATTCTACATGGGCCTTTACTACGAATCCCTGGGCCGCCTAAGGAAATATGAAGAGGGATCCTAGAGTTCGTAATTTGCACGTGAGCTTATTTTTCAGCATGTCCTCCCTGCCCCCGAAAGACAATAAGTGGCATTTGTAAGGTGCAAGGAACTGAAAATAAGGAATTTCTATCCTACTGGGGCAAAGTTAGAGCATGTCGTTTTAATGGGTCTTTTGATCCAAGAAAATTAGCATGCCTCCAATTATTTCAGTGGACCCTGTTGCTAAATTTAAATCATAGAATCCATGGGCTAGAAGGGAACCTTGGAGGTCTTCTCGTCCAAACCCCTGCTCAAGACAGGAGCCTTATACCATTCCAGTCAAATGGTTGCCCAGTCTATTTTTGAAAACTCCAGTTATGGAGTACTCACGACTTCCGGAGGTAAGCCATTTCATTTATTAAATCTTCTCTCTATCAGGAAATTCCGCCTTAGTTCTAGGTTGGTTCTCTCTTTAGTGATCTTCCCTCCATTGCTTCTTGTCCTGCCCTCAGGTGCTTTGGAGAATAGCTTGACCCCCCCATTTCTCTGTGACAGCCCCTCAAGAAGTGGAAGACTGCTACCATGTCATCCCCTAGTCCTTTTCTTCACTAGGCTAGACATACCTAGTTCCCTCAACCGTTCATCTTACAATTTAGCCTCCAGACCCTTTATCATCCCAACGGTGCTTTTTCCAAAAGGCAACTGGACTTTCTTTGTTTTTTTCTTTGAAAACATTTCACTTCTCAACCAAGAAGCTTCACTTCTGACTGACTGGTGGGGAATGGAAGGATTTGTATTCTTTGCAGTCATCTGGCTGTTAACACTCATAGGGTTGGACGTTAGCTTTGAGAATGCTAACCAGTCAGTTAGAACTGAAGAAGCTTCGTGGGCGAAAAGTGAAACATTTTCAAAGTCCAGTTGCCTTTTGGAAAAAGCACCTTTGGGACCACCGTAGCCTGGATGACTGAGAATCTCCATAGACATCGACCCTTTATCGCAGGGGTAGGCAACCTTGGCTCTTTTATGACTCGTGGACTTCAACTCCCAGAATGCCTGAGTCAGCATGGCTGGCTCAGGAATTCTGGGAGTTGAAGTCCACGAGTCATAAAAGAGCCAAGGTTGCCTACCCCTGCTTTATCGTCTTTGTTCCTCTGCTCTCCACAAATCGTGAGACCCTTTTGGCACGCAGCTTCCCATCCCTCCAAACCACAAGCCGACATCAGATCAACAGAATTTAATCTAGTTTATTCTCCAAAAAAAAAAAAAAAAAGAGGAAAAATATGAAAACGAAAAACCAAAGCGCAGTTCTTAAACACTAGCAGCAAGTAAAATTTGTACAACCATTCAAATCTGCGTTGTAGGATGAAATAAATCTACACCTTGTCTTATTTGAGAGCTTTTTTGAGTTATACATACAAACGACAATTACAAGAACTGGTTCACAATGCGAATAGGCCCTAGACAAACCGGCTTGCGACAAACAAGCTGCGTGTCACCCCAAGTGCCCCTGTTACCCTTCAACCCCTTCTCCGTTGATCAGAGAGGCCTGTCGCCTAGAATGGATGACTTGCTTACAGCTTGGATGTAATTTATTTTTAATCCATCAAAATAATTTCAGCCAGCAGGTGAGGAGAGAAAGACAGAGAGAGAGAGAGAGAGAGAGAGAGAGAGAGAGCGAAACAGCAAAAAAGCATAACTGGCAATTTGTCCATTTGCCAGTTTCACCTCATTCTTCGCAGACCGTACCATAAAATGTTTCTGGTGATACCCGATTTGTACTATTTGTACTTTTCTTTTTTGCTTTTTTCTCCCCCCCCCCTTTTTTTTTTTGTTTTTTTTTTACAGCTACCCAGTTGTCAGTCCTTCTCCAAAAATGTACAATATTTCTTACAATATAAGTTATACAGTGTTCAGCAATTATTTGCTTTAATTTCAGTGAGAGGGAGAAAGGGAGGGAAAGGGAGGGAAGGAGGGAGGGAGGGTGAGTGGCGTGGGTTGTTTTGTTTTTTTTAATTATTTATTAATATTATCATTATTATTTCACAGCACTAAAAACCCAGTTCGACAGTGAAGTTGCGTGGCGATGGTTTATTCACAAATGGCCTCCCGATTCGGTGGTGGAGAAAGAAACACAAAAGGCTTTCGAGCCGAGCAGTCAAGCAGTCAACTTTCCATATCAATCTTCGCTTTGTTTCTTTCGCTGTGAGGATTTTTAGCCAGTTTTACCGTTTCCATTTTTCTTTATTTCTTTCCCCGTCGGTCCCGTTTTAGCATCTGCATCCAACAGTTTTTTGAAGGGCCAGGAAGCCTCCCCTCCAAGGAGGCAAATATATAAAGATACTTCTCGTTCAGAGAAGTAAAAAAAAAAAAAGGGAACTTGGTTTCTTCTTTCTTTCTTTCTTTCTTTCTTTCTTTCTTTTTTTTCCACTTTTTTCTTTTTCTTTTAAGCAGGAAAATCTCTCTTCCCCCCCCCCGCTCCCCCTGTCTGAGATGCCTTCTTTAGCCCATGGCGGTGACCATACTTGAGGGATGGTGAGGTCCGAAAGACAAGCTAGAAGAAGGGTGCATCGGAGTTGGTGTGGTCAGCATGTGGCCCGAATGGCTGAAGGGAGAAATATGACTGATGGACGACATGTGTCTGGAAAGGGCGGCGGGATTGAAGGAGCTGCTTTTGGAGAAATCATCCAGGCTGTCGTGAATCTTTTTGCTCTTTTTTGACTTGCTAGACATCTTCCGGTTTCGGGTCTGGATGCCTTCCTTCTTCATGGTCAGGGGTCTGTTAATCTAAACAAAAAATCAATTAATTTTTTTTGCGAGCTGGTCCTGTCTCCGGCTTTGCCAAAAATCTCTCTCTCACACACACGCAAACACGCACAACGACAAAGTTCTAGAGCAGTGTTTCTCAGCCTCAACCACTTTTAAGGGGCGAGTGGACCTCGGTTCCCAGAATTCCTTGGCTGGCCGGGGAATTCTGGGAGTTGAAGTCCTCACGTCTTAAAATGGCGGAAGTTGAGAAACACTATTCTGGCAAAAGATGACGAACTTTTTAAAAAATGGCCAGGAACGTTCATTTAGGTACAGGTAGTCCTCGACTTATAACAGTTTGTTTAGTGGCCGTTCGAGGTTACGACGGCACTGAGAAAAATGACCTATGACCATTTTTCACCCTTACGACCTCATAAAATGGTCTCGTGATCAAAATTCGGACACTTGGCAACTGACTCATATATATGACGGTCGCAGCGTCCCGGAGTCATGTGATCCTTATTTGTGACCTTCTGACAAGAAAAATCAATGGGGGAGCCAGATTCACTTAACAACCGTGTTACTCACTTAACAACTGCAGTGATTCACTTAACAACCATGGCAAGAACAGTCGTGAAATGGGACAAAATTCACGTGACAAATGCCTCGCTTAGCAACAAAAATTTGGGGCTCAGCTGTGGTCGTTAAGTCGAGGACTACCTGTATATAAATTAATTAATATATATAAAAATGTATATAAACAGCCCTTGAGCTACAAGCATTCATTTAGCAACCATTCAAAGTTACAACGGCACTGAAAATAGTGACTTAGGACCAATCCTTACATTTATTACCATTGCGACGTCCCCATGGTCACGTGATCAAAATATGGTTGCTTGGCAACTGGCATGTACTTATGACAGCTGCAGCATCCCAAGGTCATGTGATCACCATTTGCGACCTTCTCAGCCGGCTTCCGGCAAGCCAAATCAACTGTGGGAAGCTGAGTTCACTTAGTAAACTGCATGATTCCCGTCACAGCAGTGATTCACTTAACAACTGTGGCAAGAAAGGTCATAAAATGGGGCAAAACTATCTGGCTTAGCAGTGGAAGATTTGAGGACTACCTGTATTCCCACATTCCGTTAAGAATATTGTTTGAACTCAGATTCACTTAATGACTGCATAGTTAGTCATTGCTCTGCTTTCTGATCAGAGGGGGTTTGTTTTTAGATGGTCAGTGATGATGGGAACTGTAGTCCAGCTCCATAACAGAATAACAGAGATGGAAGGGACCTTGGAGGTCTTCTAGAGCAGCCCCCTGCTCAAGCAGGAGGCCCTATACCAGGGGTCTTCAAACTTGGCCCTTTTATGACTTGTGGACTTCAATTCCCAGAATTCCTCAGCCAGGCACGCTGGCTGAGGAATTCTGGGAGTTGAAGTCCACAGGTCTTAATGTTGACAAGGTTGGACACCCCTGATGTAACACAATGATATTATCTCTGAGAATCAGCTGAGAGTATGACCATCTCACTTACATTGTGGAGCTTGAAATATAGCCCACAGGCATTACACACTGGATCCCCGTTAGCATTCCTCCTCCACAGAGTGGTTGTTGTTGTCTGGCAATTTGCACACGATGTCCCAGCCCGTCTTGCAGCTGACTGGGGGAGAAGAGAGAAAGCATAGTCACCTCACCAATAGATTAACGGGGGGGGGGGTGTTTCAAGATCCTAAACCAGTGTTTCTCATCCTTGACAACTTTAAGATGGTGGACTTCAGCTCCCAGAATTCCCCAGCCAGCTCCCAGAATCCCACAGCTGGCTGGGGAATTCTGGGACTTGAAGTCCACCCATCTTCAGGTTGGCAAGGTTGAGGAATCCTGTCCTAAACCCTTGCTGTGCATCCCAGAGAAGCAAAGCCAGCCCATTGCAATAAATCATGCATCAATTCATACAATTCTTCAGAGGTTAGAAGATCCAAGTGGAATTGTGTAGTCGTACCACGGTTTTATCTGGGTAGGATTGCATCTTTCCCCAGCAATCATGCATGTGTGTGACAACATCAGATCAAAGATGCTGATGGTGAAACACACGAGATTTTAATCAGCAAGAATCCCACTGATTTGTCCTCATCGGTAACAACAGAAGCCACACAAAAATAATATTTGTTTGATGCTCAGCGTTGCTGTTTCTCTTGGCAACTATCCAGAACCCAATGAAATTGAAACTTCAAAGAACCAGGACAGAAATATTATTTTTACAGAACGCGCAATTAAACTTTAGTGTGCTATAATAAGGTGCTGCTGGCTGGTTGGCTTCAACAAGGTTTGGACCAATCCATAAAAATATGAAGATTGACAACTATTAGTCTTGATAGCAATGGGACTGCCTCTGAAGACCATCTAGTCTTCAATTTACAACTGTCCATTTAGTGACCATACAAAATTACAACAGCGCTGAAAAAAGGGACTTAGGACCATTTTTCACACTTACGACCGTTGCACCATCCCCAGGGTCACCTGATCAATTTTGGACTCTTGGCAACTGGCTCATAGTATGATGGTGGCTGTGTCCAAGGGTCACGTGATCCTGTTTTGCGACCTTCCGAAAAGCAAAGTCAGTGGGGGAAGAAGCCAGATTTACTTAACAATTGTGTTACTAATTTAACAACGGCAGTGATTCACTTAACGACTGTGGCAAGAAAGGTCGTAAAACGGGGCAAAATTCACTTAACAACTGTCTTGCTTAGCAACAGATATTTTGGGCTCAATTGTGGTCATAAACTGAGGACTGCCTGTATCTTTCTGAAGCACGCAGTGGTGACCCACTTCTCTCCATCCAGGTAGAGTAACTATGGGGCTTCACTCCGTAGAAACATCCGTCTCTCTTTCTTGGATCCACAACTTTTGACGGCCTTTTGAGAGCATGGCGCTTGCTCACAAAATGGCCGCCTTCAGGGATGGCGTTTCCGATTCATAAAATGGCCGTCGAGAGGACGACGGCGAGAGCCAAGATACCCGCTGAGCAGAAATTAACCAGCAGGCCTGATCCCACACAACCTTCTCAAGATCCTCCCTTAAAATTTCAGCTGAGCTTTGCCTTCCTTCTCCTGGCGAGACGGGCAAACATCCAAGCCAACGAGACCCCTGGTTCATTATTTCTTTAAAAAGCCTGTGGGGGGGGGGCTCAAAACATTCTTTTCTCCAAGGGATTGAGATTGGCACTTTGATTTCCAGCTTGCCCAGTTTCCACCGTAACGTTTTTTTTTTATATATATATAAATTAAAAAATGGGAAACGGATGGACCAGGGAGGTGACGGATGCCAAGGAAGACGTCCTTGGAGATTTGGATCCACACAAGGGGTATGGATGATGTGGGCAGTTAGAAGCATTATCCGTCCACCCACCTACATCTCCTTCAATCTATTTTGCTTCTCTGATGGGCAATCTGCCCTTCATCCCACAACTAGGCCTGAACCACACATCTCCTAAGACGGAGTTAATTAAGGATGCTAGGCGTCCAAAATTGTTCTCCTTGACATTCCTCTCCCTATTCATCTGAGGCTGGAGTCATATGCTCTGCAGACAGCATGTAAACAACGGCTCAGCCATCATCCAGCCCAAAAAGATCAACCGATCTTATTCGGTTAAGTTCTTCTTGCAGCTCTCCATGACTAATGAACCTCAGCAGCGGCTAACACACTTAGTCAAGCCATATGCATCAGCTTTATCCCGTACAAAACACTCATGTAAAAGCTTCTTCCCAGGAAACATTAAGAAGCTTTCCGTAGTTGTGTTTTTTTTTAACCAGCACAGTCAGGAATGGACGCGGTAGGCCGTATCTGTAAAACAATGTCGGTGCTCAACAATTGAGTTCTGTTCTTCTGACCAAACAGAGTCTAAACATCGGGATCAGATTAAGAATGAGGATGCTGCGTTTAAACACATTATTTCTTAGATTGGTAAGAGGGGAAACTGAATACTGTAGAGTTATGTATTTCTCTGAGGTCTCTTTGACTAAAAACTCTGCAAACATCCCATCATCATCATCATCATCATAAAGTTAGAAGGGACCTTGGAGGTCATCTAGTCCAACCCCCTGCTCAGGCAGGAAACCCTATACCATTTCAGACAAGTGGCTGTCCAGTCTCTTCTTAAAAACTTCCAATGTTGGAGCATTCACAGCTTCTGGAGGATCTTTTGTGATTTGCAAACTTTCCAAGATCTGTACAGGCTAGTCCTTGACTTACAACAGTTCGTTTAATGGCAGTTCAATGTTACAACAGCACTAAAAAATTCACTTAGCAACTGTGGCAAGAAAGATCGTAAAATGGAGGAAAATTCACTTAACAACTGTCTCGCTTAGCAACACAAATCTGGGGCTCAATTGTGGTAGGAAGTCAAGGACTACCTGTTATTTGTGATTTCCCAAGGCACTGCCCAAATAATATTCAAACCTAGCTTTGTGACTTTATGGACTAGAAACATGTTGTTGTTGTTGTTTTCCCAATAAAATCTGAACATTTAAAAGCACTACCACAAAATATCCCCAACTTTGCGTAAATAGTCAGATAACATAAAAAGAAAATCTACAGGGTCTACTTTAAAAAAAAAAAAATTTTTTTTTTAAATTACTTCCAGGGAATAGCACAGTCAAACTATGCCTGAGCTTTAAACCAGGTTTAATTTTCTTGCTGACAGCAGTGGAATCTTAACAGGTTTCACTTTGACTAAACTGAGTCTGCGGTGCCTTTTAAAATGACTGTTGTGTCAGTTTACAGTTGATTCATACAGTACGTTTTTTTTCGTCAGTGAATCATGCCATATCTTGGAATTCTCAAATATTGGCATCTATTCCCCACTACAGCTAGTCCTCAACTTATGATTAATTGATAATTGATGCAGTTGATAAAAGGCCTGATCTGGACAGAAACCCAGAGAATTGTCAAGCCTTGCTCAAGACATCAGTTAGAATTACAGGGAGTTTATTTCTTTACAGGTAGACTTACAACCATCCATTTAAGAACTAGGTACCTTCCAACTTTATTATTATTATTATTATTATTATTATTATTATTATTATTATTATTATTATTATTATTATTATTATTATTATTATTATTATTATTATTATTATTATTATTATTAATGTTACTTAGCTGGGTCCTGAAACGTCTGCAAGAAAACAACGAAGCTCAGGGAGCACCAAGGACCCCTCATTTCAACCCTGAGCTATAAATATTCTCCTTTATTCAGGTTTTATCGTTCCCAGACCACTAAAAAACCTACGTCGCAAGACACTTGGGGAATCCGAGAAGGGGAAACCACTAAGACGTCAAACTCAAATCCAGAAATCAAGCATCTAACAAAACTAGATTCGTAGAAGAGAGAGTTTTTAAAAAGCCCCTGGAATCAGGAAGGAAAATTTTTAATTCTCAAGGAATCCAGTACTTTTTTTTTGGGGGGGGGGAATTTAGCAAGCGTTCAGTGGAAGCCACCAGGCTAGATTTATCTGTGCCGAGGAAGACTTAAGAATTACTCTTATGCTTTTGGCTGCCCAACCAATGGGTTCATCCCCAACGACGACTCTTGCTGAGGAGTTAGAACAGGGGTCTTCAAACTTGGCCCTTTTATGACTTGTGGACTTCAACTCCCAGAATTCCTCAGCCAGGGTGCCTGGCTGAGGAATTCTGGGAGTTGAAGTCCACAAGTCAAGGGGTCTTCAAACCTGGCCCTTTTATGACTTGTGGACTTCAACTCCCAGAATTCCTCAGCCAGGGTGCCTGGCTGAGGAATTCTGGGAGTTGAAGTCCACAAGTCAAGGAGTCTTCAAACCTGGCCCTTTTATGACTTGTGGACTTCAACTCCCAGAATTCCTCAGCCAGCATGCCTGGCTGAGGAATTCTGGAAGTTGAAGTCCACAAGTCATAAAAGGGCCAGGTTTGAAGACCCCTGAGTTAGAACTACCACTCAACAAAAGAAAATATGGGAGTTGTAGTTTCAACGAATCTTGAGTCACGGATGATCAGGCAACCAGTTTGGTGGCTCGGCCATGACAACTGCGTGTCTTCCATTCCCTTTTAAGCTCTATTTGCATCATAGGCATGCAGTCATATATAAATCAGCACATGCACCTTATAGAAACATCTGCCTTCTTTTGCACTTGGGCGCAAAGGGTGGGAGGGGGGTGTGATGCCCAAAAGGGTATCTTAATTTTTCAAGGCTTCTGGTTCACAACTGCTGGAAACCACATCTAGAACACTTCAACTAGGAGAACTCCTGACACATACCAAAGCCTTGCCTTAAGTATTCTTTCCCAGCATTGCATGCAAATTTATTCTAGTAGCTAGTTTGGGGAAAGGAAGGTAGCTGTTGATTATACATTCAAATGAAAGAATTTTCATACGTAATTAATATATGTTTGTGTGTGTGTGTGTGTGTGTCTGATCTGTAAACAAGGCGATAAATCATAAAATAAAATAAAAAAGATTGACAAGTCTAATAAGACTGACCCTCAAAGCTTGTCCTCTATCCCCTTTCTTTCGATCCTGACAGGGATCAAGGTTGACTTTTATCAATATCTAATATCTGAGGGGCTGCCCCAAAGAAGAGGGGAGTCAAGCTATTCTCCAAAGCACCTAAGGGAGAACAAGAAACGATGGATGGAAAATAATCAAGGAGAGAAGCAACCTAGAACTAAGGAGAAATTCCCTGACAGTGAGAACAATTAACCAGTGGAACAGCTTGCCACCAGAAGCTGTGGATGCTCCATCACTGGAGGTTTTTAAGAAGAGAGTGGACAGACATTTGCCTGAAATGTTATAAGATTTCCAGCTTGAGCAGGGGGTTGGACTAGAAGACCTCCAAAGTCCCTTCCAACTCTTATTCTGATTTGTTAGCTTCTATTCTCTTCTGACTCAGCCTTCCATCCTTCCGAGGTTGGTAAAATGAGGACCCAGATTGTTGGGGCAATATGCAAATAATGCTTCTTACATTACCAATCACTCACACACTGCTATGGGGTGGTATATAAGCCTAAATGCCATTGCTATTGTCATTTTTAAAAACAAAACAAAACTCACTGCTCTGAAAGCAGCACCATGAATTTCAGTGCTATCCTCCAAATTTCAGTTCTATCCCTCATCTAAATTCCGGCAATGTCCTTGTCGAACCATACTCTGAAAGGGATTGTGGACAACCTAAAGCAGAAGTGGGGAACTATGGCCCCTTTATGACATGTGGACTTCAATTCCCAGAATTCCTGAGCCAGCCGTGGTTGACTCAGCATGGCTGGCTCTGGAATTCTGGGAGTTGAAGTCCACAAGTCATAAAAGGGTCATAGTTCCCCACCCCTGATCTAAAAGAGTCACCGAGCCTTACAGATGGCTATATTGTAGGAAAGCTGACCAGCGTTTTTCTCAAACAGGGGTCTTCAAACTTGGCCCTTTTATGACTTATGGACTTCAACTCCCAGAGCGCACCTGGTGCCATCGGGAAGCCTTTCAAATAAGTGTGAGGATTAGTTGTAAGTCACATTTTTTTTCAGCACCCTCATAACTTCAAACAGTCTCTAAAGAAATGGCCGTAAATCGAGGACTATCAGTTTACAGATAATTCACATGGTATAAATGACTCAAGAGTAGAAATTAATGTAATCTCCTTCCATATACAGGTAAGCCTTCGACTCACAACCATTCATTTAGTGACTATTTAAAGTTACAACGGCACTGAAAAAAGCGACTTGGAGGAGGGTGCAATGGCCGTAAGAGTGAAAAATGTTCATAAATCACTTTTCTTTTACCGTTTTTCACACTTATGACCGTTGCACCATCCTCATGGTCATGTGATCAAAATTCAAACGCTCGGCAACTGACTCCTATTTACAACGGCTGCAGTGTCCCAGGCAGTGGTGGGATTCAAATACTTGAACAACCGGTTCTCTGCGTGGATGCAGGCCTGGGCCTCCGAGGCCTAGAACGGACTTCCGGAAGTGGCATCCATGCACTTCCAGTGGGCTGTTCTAGGCCTGGGATGTCTCCTCTAGACCTCCAAGGCCTAGAATGGACTTCTGGAAGTGGCATCCATGCACTTCCGGCAGGCCGTTCTAGGCCTGGGAGGCCTCCGAGGCCTAAAACGGACTTCCGGAAGCAGTGTGCATTCAGCCGGTTCTCCGAACTCAACAAAATTTAGCTACCTGTTCTACTGAACCGGTGAGAACCAGCTGAATCCCACCACTGTCGTGGGGGGATCACGTGATCCCCTTTTGCGACCTCCTGACAAGCAAAGTCAATGGGGAAGCCAGATTCACTTAGCGACCGTGTGGCTAACTTAACCACTGCATTGATTCACTTAACAACTGTGGCAAGAAAGGTCGTAAAATGGGGCAAAACTCATTTTAGCAACTGTCTCAACTTAGCAATAGAAATTTTAGGCTCAATTGTGGTCGTAAGTCGAGGACAGCCCTCTCTTACCTAAAAAAGGGGCTTATATCAAGAAAGGGAGGGAGGGGGGAGGCAGAATTTCTGCTTAAAGGTTCAGCTCTACCCTCTACCCCCTCCACCAACACCCGAAAAGTTTACTCAGCTCCCCCTCTTCTCCATTACAATCCAAAGCACCAGCTTATTTATCCAAACAGCCTTGTACGTCTTCCAAAACATTTAGAGAAACAGATGTAGAAACAAAAAAATGTCCTATTTCCTTAGGGCCAAACGACACGGTACACGCAGTCATATGGAAGTTCCCTCCAACTTTTATTTTCCTAATGAGAAGCAGCTTCAGAAGGACGGCAGTCGTGGGTTGGGCGTTGGCGAAGAGGAAGGGGCTGTCTAATTCTTTTCCCTTGGAGCCATTTATATCCCCCTCCTCATATAAATGTTTCCTTTTTGGCTGTTGTTTTTTTTATCTTCAAAGCGATGGGGAAGAATCCACAAAGTTCCTGATAAGGAAAAACCCAGATGGGCTGAAAAGACCATAGGGAAAAAAAACATCCTAACTAGAGGGGGGGGGGAATGTGTTTCTCCTTATCCAGTCACCTTACATTCTAACAGTCAAACACAGTTAAGTGTGAGAACGGCACAAACCCAGGATTAGAACTAACCCAGGGAAATAGGATCTCCCTATCTGTATGTCCATAACCATAGTACCTCCATTTCTCTCTCCATAACCATAATCTGGTTAGGCCCTGCTCTACTGTGGAATTGGCAATCCACTACTAACAGATAAAAAGAGATCAAACGCCACTCCTTTCTAGCACTGATGATGTTATCTAGCTGGGTCATGAAACGTCTGCAAGAAAAGAACCAAAGAGCACCAAGGACCCCACAGTCGTTGTCCCCCTCCTCCTCCTCCTCCTCCTCCTCTCCGCAAACTCCACTCCTTTCTAACACTGATGATGTTGCCTAGTTGGGTCATGAAATGTCTGCAAGAAAACAACCAAGCTCAGGGAGCATCAAGGACCCCACAGTTCAAACCTGGTAGCCACCTATCTCGGTCAATGACGGAGGAAATATTCACCTCAGTCAATTCACGGCCTGTGTATCTTTCCGACTCTGATTTTTGCAAACCCCAAAGTAGCCACAGGACATGTCTGCAAAGCTAACAACCAAGTGACAATGTTATAGGTTTGAAGCCTAGAGCAGGGGTAGGCAGCCTTGGCTCTTTTATGACTCGTGGACTTCAACTCCCAGAATTCCTGAACCAGCATGGCTCAGCTTGGAAACCTCTCGCTTTCCCCTCAGCATGGCTGGCTCAGGAATTCTGGGAGTTGAAGTCCACGAGTCATAAAAGAGCCAAGGTTGCCTACCCCTGCCCTAGGGAAAAGTAAAGGTATTTCCCAAAGGAGGAAACCTGGGCCCAAAATATCAGTCCCTTTGAGCTCAATGGTTCGAAAAAGGCATCCAGCAGTTGAAATCCTAACATACAGCCAAAGATTTGCTTAACGGTGCTCTCCATGGATAATACAGGTAGTCCTGACTTACAACCACAATTGAACCCAAATTTCTCATGGCTAAGCAATGAGTGAGTTGTGTCCCATTTTACGACCTTTTTTGCTACAGAGGTTAAGAAGCAAACTACTGCAGTCACTAAGTGAAACATGTGGGCGTTAAGTGAACCTGGCTTCCTCCGTTGAATTTGTTTGTCGGAAGCTGACTGGGAAGGTTGCAAAAGGTGATCACATGAACACACACACACAGGACAGTGAAACCGTCATAAATACACCCCAGGGGCCAACCGCCCGAATTTTGAACACGTGTGACCATGGGGATGCTAGTAAGGGTGTAGCTCTATACATGTGTTGTATATAGCATGTTTTAAATGGGTGTTATGTATGTGGACACTTTGAGAGGAAGCAACTAAATTTCATTTTTAATGTGTGCCGTTGTGCCCACAGGAAAAAAGCGACAATAAAGATTATCTAATCTAATTTAAATCTAATAAGTGTGAAAAACGGACATAAGAAACCCTTTTTTCAGTGCCGTTGTAACTTCAAACAGTCGCTAAATGAATGGTTGTAAGTCAAGGATTATCTCTACTCTACTTTTATGAATGAATGGTTTAACTTGTCAAGACAACCCGTTATTACCTCAGATTTATAGGGTTTTCTTTCTCTTTCAAGTCTCTCACTCATTTTATGGCAGAGAAAGGTGAGCTAAAAACGTCTCATTCTCTTCAGCTTCTGAAACTTCTCAGTACACTAACAAGCCCACCTCAGGGGACATCCAGTCCACCATCTTTAAGCTTTTGGGACTTTTCCAACTTCTGCAAACCATCAGCATCAAGGCATTATCCCCACCTCTCCTTTCCCTCTAATCAATCCTTTCTTTCCCATCCGTTTCTGCATCTCCTCCACCTTCAACCACCACCACCCCTTGGAGACAAGCCATTCACCATCATCCCAACCCTACTTTCAAAGCAAAAACTCCAGAATTTTTTTTTTAAAGTCATATATATAGAGAGAGACAGAAATGGTACATAACTTGGCACTTATGGTGAAAAATGGGGAGCGGGCCCCCTCATAAACTCTCTTCTGTACAGACAAATAAGACTTTGGGCGGATTGGCCCAGTTCTACTCCCTCCAGAAAGTTCTCCATCTTGGGCTGAGGAAAGAAGGAGGAGGAGGAGAGGAGGGAAGGAGGGAAGGAAGGAGGAGGGAAGGGAGGGAGGGAGGGAGGGAGGAGAAGGAAGGAAGGAAGGAAGGAGGAAGGGAGGGAGGGAGGGAGGAGGGAGGAGGAAGGAAGGAAGGAAAGAGAAGGGAGGGAGGAGGGAGGAGAAGGAAGGAAGGAGAGGAGGAGGAAGGAAGGAAGGAAGGGAGGGAGGGAGGGAGGGAGGGAGGGAGGAGGAGAAGGAAGGAAGGAAGGAAGGAAGGAAGGAAGGAAGGAAGGAAGGAGAGAGGGAGAGAGAGATGGGGAGAGAGAGAGGAGAAAAAGAAGTTAGTGCATTTTTTTGAAGTTGGAGGTTCACTTACCAGTCTTCTTTTGGGCTTTATCAGCGGCCGATTTTGCCCATTCATTTTATGATACAATCCACAGGCGTTACAGAGGTAATGCCCTGTGCCATCTCGCCTCCATAGTGGGGTTGAGGTAGCTCCACAGTTTACACACTCCCTGCCTTCTGAAAACAAAAGGGGACACAAATCATTGAGGAGCAGCAGAGGAAGGAAGAGGGAAGCTGGCTGGGAGGTGGTTAGGACAGGGTTTATCCTGCACCACCAAGCTCAGCATTCACATCTCACCACCTCTGATTAAAAAGCCAGAGGTGTTAAAATTGAATAAGATGTGATCAAATCCCAGGGATCGGCTTAATAAATTTCTGCAGGTAGTCTTCGACTTACGACCACAATTGAGCCCAAAATTTCCAGTGCTAAGCAAGAGAGTGGTTAAATGAGTTTTACAACCTTCCTTGCCACAGTTGTTAAGCAAATCAACGCAGTTGTTAAGTGAGTCACACGGTCGTTAAGTGAATCTGCCCCCCCATGGACTTTGATTGTCAAAAGGTCGCAAAAGGGAATCATGTGACCCCGGGGGACACCGCAACGGTCATAAATAGGAGTCAGTTGCCAAGCATGGGAATTTTGATCGTGTGACCGTGGGGATGTTGTAAACATGAAAAATGGTCGTCAGTCACTTTTTGCAGTGCCGTTGCAATTTTGAACGGTCACTAAATGAAAGGCTGCATGTTGAGGACTACCTGTATACCGCTGGCATCTGGGGACAAAAAAAGTGCAAAAATAAAACTAGATGGCTGTCTTCTCCCCAAATTAAAACCATAACTCAAAAACACACTGATATGAAAGAACAAGAACTGGGTAGCCATTTGGATTCCCAGGAGATCACTAGTACTTGGAGACGTTTAACACTGCACACCACAGTGTGTTGAAACACATTTTCCCCTTTGCATTCAAATCAGGACACCATGTAGAACACACAGAAGAACAGAGTTGGAAGGGACCTTGAAGGTCTTCTAGTCCAACCCATGTTCAAGCAGGAGGCCCTATACCAGGGGCCTTCAAACTGGGCCCTTTGATGAGTTGTGGACTTCAACTCCCAGAATTCCTCAGCCTGGCTGAGGAATTCTGGGAGTTGAAGTCCACAAGTCATAAAAGGGCCCAGTTTGAAGACCCCTGCCCTATACCATTCCAGACAAATGGCTGTCCAATAGGTTCTTGAAAACCTCCAGCGATGGAGCATCCAGAACTTCTGGAAGTTACGTTTTTCCATTGATTAAATGTTTTAATCAGTGTCAGGAAATTTCTCCTTAATTCTCGGTTGGCTCTCTCCTTGACTGACAAAATAACAGAGTTGGAAGGGACCTTGGAGGTCTTCTAGCCCAACCCCCTGCTCAAGTAGGAGACCTTATACCACTATTCCAGACTAACGGCTGTCCAATCTCTTCTTAAAAACCTCCACCAATGTAGCGTCCTGCAACTTCCTTGGAGGCAAGTCATTCCGCTGATTAATTGTTCTAACGGTCAGGAAATTTCTCCTCAGTTCTCTCCTTCTTTGACAGGTGGAATGTGTTTCTGAGTAAGCCTGCCTAGAAACTGTAACACTGTTGAGAAATACTGGAGTTGATTTCACTCAAGTCTACAACTATCCAGAAATCTGTCCCATTGAATTCAATGGCAGAGAGAAAGGGGTGCATAGAGCTGAACCCTCCATGGATTAGCATTCATTCATCAGGTTAATACCGTATATATCAGTGGTCTTCAAACTTGGTGCAACTTTAAGACTTGTGGACTTCAACTCAGCTGGCTGAGGAATTCTGGGAGTTGAAGTCCACAAGTCTTAAAGTTGCCAAGTTTGAAGACCCCTGGTATATATTTACCAGTGAATGAGGCACTGGCTCAGATTAAGATTTGGTCATTCTCAGAATCAATAAACCCACCACCTTCAAAAGGAACTTGCATCAGCCACAACCAACTTAATTTTCAGTTCAATGGGTGTGTTTCACCCTTTCATCTGTGCTTTGATTTTTGGACGAATGAGGTGTCATCTCTGTTACAACCTTCAAATAATCTAAATTTCTTCCAGTCTGTATCCCTGATATCTACAGCCTTAGCAGTAATAATGAACAACAATTTATAACTATAAATTATGCAGCTGAACAAAGAGACCTGCTGCTTCATTATGAAGGAACAGTATTTAATCAATTGAGAGATTCTTTGAATTAATTAATCCAGCCAATTAAATGCTGCAGCTCCATAAATGATTAAAACCTTTTATTTTGTGAAGACAGCTTTAGGGTAGTAAATCTAACGTACTCATCTCCTCTGAGCAACACAAGAATCCCTTAACAGAAAGGTTTATTGACATATTACTCATATTTTCCATTGAACTGTTCAGATACAAATTTAAAAACATGTACAAATAAGAGCAAAAATCGGGCAATTTGGCACAACCAGTGAAAATGAACTAATCACGTACACACAAACGGTTTGGGACTAAAAGTTTAGTCAGCATAAATTTATCCAAAGCAGCAAAAATCTAGATGATAACATCATGCAGTTATACTGAGAGAAAAAAATATACGTGGCCAAAATTGATAAATTTTCACAAGCAGCTTGGCTCACTTCACAGAAACCTCTGTAAAAAAAAATAATTAAAGCAGATGCAATTGCGTATGAAATTAACCTCGGTTTGTGATAACTTGGTCACACACCTGTGATTTAATGTGCTGCACAAACTCGGTTTGTTAGTGTACCTTATGGGCCAGTGTACAGGTAGTGCTCGACTTACAACATTTAGTGACTGGTTACAACAGCACTGAAAAAAGTGACTTATGACCGTTTTCCGCTCTTAACAACAGTTGCAGCATCCCCGTGGTCACGTGATCAAAATTCAGACGCTTGGCAACTGACTCATATTTATGATGGTCGCAGCGTCCCGGGGTCATGTGATCCCCTTTTGGGACCTTCTGACAAGCCA
Source organism: Azemiops feae (assembly GCA_023970755.1). Lineage (NCBI taxonomy): Eukaryota > Metazoa > Chordata > Lepidosauria > Squamata > Viperidae > Azemiops > Azemiops feae. Next base: position 73,940 of record JALGBA010001335.1, on the reverse strand, counting down.
TGTCAATGGAGAAGCGAGATGCACTTAACAACCGTGTTAAAAACTGCAATGATTCACTTTACAACTGTGGCAAGGAAGGTCGTAAAATGGGACAAAACTCGCTTAACAAATGTCTCACTTAGCAGCAGAACTTTGAGGCTCAATTGTGGTCGTTAAGTCGAGGACTATCTGTACTGCAGGAATCCAGAAAGTAAATTATTTCAGCAGCCAAGTTCAACGTGTGGTTGAAAGGAAGCCAATGGGCCCGCAGTGTCCTTTGTTAATTTAGATAAATTTTCAAAGGTTAACTACATTGTTTATAGGCATTTGATCCAGGTGTGCGCTCTTTAAGCATGAAAAGGCTCAATCCCTACCCACTGCTTTATTTTTTTCCATATATTTAGACAACTCTATATCGTACATCTGTTAATATTTTCTTTTTAAAATAAAAATACCAGCTGGGAAAAATCTATTAGGTCCAAATAAATAGCCATAGCCAGACAAATTTTACCTATTAAAATTAATCCATGCCAGAAAGTTGTCTGCTTAGCCTTCTTCTATGGTAATAATTCTCAGATGAAAAATATTTCCCATTTATAGAAGTAGACATTCCTGCTATTGATCCAGAATCAATATAGAGCAGGGGTCCCCAACCTATGAGCCGTGGCCCACTACCAGGCTGTGGGCTACTGGCCACCGGGCCGCAGGACAGGCTGGCCACATTTGTGCATGTGCGCTGGGCTAGCACTGGCAGCTAGCACCTGGGCACCTGCGCAAATTGGGCCACAAGCACGCACATGGGTTGCACAGCCCATTTGCGCATGCGCACGGGGCTAGCGGCGCTGGCTAGCACCTGCACTCATGCACAAATAAGGGCGCTAGTGTGCACGCAAGTTCCACAGCCCATTTGCGCATGCGTGTGGGGCTAGCGCCTGCGTGCATGCACAAACAAGACCGCTAGCGTGCACGCGGGTTGCACGGCCCATTTGCATATGCATGCAGGGCTAGCGGTGGTGGCCTGCATGCCTACACAAACAGGGTCGTTAGCGCCGTGTGGGTGTGCGCGGCCCCATTTCTGCGCACATGCACAAATTTCCCAGCTGCGCCCTTTCCCTCTGGGCCACCAGCATGAAAAGGTTGGTGACCTCTGCTTTAGAAGTCTTCCAGTCCAGGAGTCCCCAACCCCTGGTCCGTGGACCAGTACCGGGCCGCGGCATGCCAGCAACCGGTCCGCACAAACAAGCAAAGCCCCATCCGTGAGATGCAGGCAGCACACAAAACCACGCACCCTTTGGTCCGTGGAAAAACCTCTCTCCACGGAACCGGTCCCTGGTGCCCAAAAGGTTGGGGACCTCTGTTCTAGTCCAACCTCCTGCTCAAGCAGGAAACCTTGTAGCTATTCATCAAATCTGATTTTTTTTTTTTGAAGTTTAAAGATATCCAGTTCGTTCAGTCTAGCTCAGGTTCCAATCTGCCCATATTATTCTTTTTCCTTTCTGGAACCTGTTACAACTTTCCTGAGAACTTCTTAAATTAGGATTTGCAGGGCAAACACAACACTCAAGGTGCCTTCTGACCAAACCACACAGCCGTGGAGCTCTATGATTCTGAAATAATATAGCCTTTGGTGTTACTTTTCAGGAACCACCATCAACAATACAGGTGGTCCTCGACTTATGACAGTTCGTTTAATGATCGTGCGAAGGCACAACATCATCGGAAAAAGTGACATGACCGGATTTTTCACACTTACAACCGTTACAGCATCCTCAGGGTCATGTGATCAAAAATTCAGACACTTGGCAAGCGTATTTATGACGGTTGCAGACTCCCGGGGTCATGTGATTACCTTCTGACAAGCGAAGTCAACGGGGAAGACAGATTCACTTAACAACCGTGTTAGTAACTTAACAACTGCAGCGATTCACTTAACAATTATGGGCAAGAAAGGTCACAAAATGGGGCTCATATAACAAATGTCTCACTTGGCTACGAAGTTTTGGACTCAATTGTAGCCGTAAGTCGAGGACTGCCTGTGATCAATTATAAATCCAGGCTCCATTTCATATGTACGTTACCAATCTAGCTATCCTTCAGATTATATCTGAACTCATATTTGAATCCTTCCTCCATCTGTATCTAAATATGACCTAAATATGTTCCGGCAACAACATTTTCTGCTTTCATATCTTCCTCAACCTACAACACGAGTACACTAACCTTACAAATACTACTGTCAAGGTACTTTTCCCCTCTTCGTTTGACACAGTTTGTGGGTAGCCTCAAAGTGTGTCAGACCTGCTAAACGTTGCTATCTATTGGATGTCTGCAATGACTGTCAACCAAGACAGGAAAAGAGATGGCAATGGGGACATCAAACATCATGCCAGGAAAATTTGCTACCAACTCAAAGAGGGTTGAAAAGCAATTTGATTTAACAACAGATCCTGGACCTGTGCTTGTTTTTCCCAGGTGAAAAATTTAGCATCCAGAATAACAAGAGTTGGAAGGGACCTTGGAGGTCTTCTAGTCCAACCCCCTGCTCAGGCAGGAAACCCTATGCCATTTCAGACAAATGGTTGTCCAGTTTCTTATTAAAAACTTCCAGTATTGGAGCATTCACAGCTTCTGGAGGCAGGTTGTTCCACTGGTTAATTGTTCTCACTGTCAGGAAGTTTCTCCTTAGTTCTAGGTTGCTTCTCTCCTTGATTAGTTTCCATCCGTTGCTTCTTGTCCTGCCTTCAGGCGCTTTGGAGAATAGGTTGACCCCCTCTTCTCTGTGACAGCCCCTCCACTATTGGAACATTGCTATCATGTCAACCCTAAGTCCTTCTTCTCATTAAACCAGACATAATGCATTTCCTGCAACCGCTCTTCCTATGTTTCAACCTCCACTCCCCTAATCATCTTTGTTGCTCTTCTCTGCACTCTTTCTAGAGTCTCAACGTCTGTTTTTATATCGTCTCTGCTAACGTCTCCTTCCTTTTCTTTGAGACCCCACTGGTTCTCAAAGAAGGCAGCATCTTTTTGTCCCTTGATTTGGGGAGACTCCCTAATCCAGTGGCCCTTGAGCTGAGAGAAGGCTATAATTAACACCTCGGTGAATTAAACCATGGGACAATCGTAATAAGGCGGTCCGAACTTTCTAACACGCTAAGCTTTTGCAGTGTTCCTGAAATGAGTTATGTGCATTTATATAATGTCATTATTTTCTCCTGTTCCTGTTGAAATTCAGATGAGAAGTTCCTCCAGATAAAAAGGTGTTCTCTCTCTCTCTCTCTCTCTCTCTCTCTCTCTCTCTCTCTCTCTCTGCCTCTCTCTCTTTCTCTCTCTCTCTGCCTCTCTCTTTCTCTCTCTCTCTTTCTCTCTCTCTCTCTCTCTTTCTCTCTCTCTTTCGCCTCTCTCTCTTCGCCTCTCTCTCTCTCTCTCTCTCTCTCTCTCTCTCTCTCTCTCTCTTTTCTTCCCACTCTCTTCTCATTCTCTAATACGTTTCTTTACAGCAAGGCCGATACAGAATGAATGCAGTAAGGATGGCGTTGTGTTATTACTGCTATGGATGTGCTTCAAATGAATCTCACCATTTTCCTACCTAGCTAGCTTTTGATGGTGCAACATCTTATTATGACACTGAGACCATTTTTAGCTTAAAACGAAACAACGGTAAGGAGGAGAACAGTTGTGACCACAGACCGAAGATCAGACACCATTTTTTTCCTACCACGAATACATATTCCAGTTAGAGGGATTAATTTTAGAAGCAGCTTGTTAGAACACTTGTTATGCAAAACCATGAGGTATGGGGGCTTGGGGGTGGCAATAAGCAACTATTGATTGTCCTCCAGTTACAGCAGTTCGTTTAGTGACCAAGGGCACTGAAAAAAGTGACATATGTCCATGTTTCACACTTACAACCGTTGCAGCATCCCCAGGGTCACGTGATCAAAATTCAGACGCTTGGCAACTGACTCATATTTATGACGGTTACAGTGTCCTTGGGGTCATGGGAATCCCCTTTTGCGACATTCAGACAAGCAAACTCAATGGGGAAGCCAGATTCACTTAACGACCGTGTGACTAGCTTAACAATTGCAGCGACTCCCTTAAAAAAAAGTGGCAAAAAGGTGGTAAAATGGGGCCAAACTCCCTTAACAACTGTCTCGCTTAACAACCAAAATTTTGGGCTCAACTGTGGTCGTAAGTGAAGGACTATCTGTACTGTACCCAGTCTTTTATTTCAATCGACCCAGCCATCTCTGTTTTCCATGGATCAATCTACCTGCTATAAAGGTAGATTATTTACAGATTAAAAAGTGTCTTTTTTACGTATTTGCAGATTAAAAAAATGTATTTTCACTTATTGATAGATTTAAAAGTGTGTCTTTCCTACAGAGCATTTCATCCTGAGGTAGGCCCCCTCCCTCCTCCACGTCTGCTCAAAAGGCAACTTGGAAAAAAACAAATAACCTAAAACAACTAGAACAAACCAGAGCTTTATGCAAGGCCTTATCTTTCCTGCATGCTAATTAATATAAATAACTTGAACTTTGCAAACTTCAGCAGCAGATGTGAAAGGCAGGACCAATAAAACCTAAGCAGTTTTCACATGCAAGATTAAACAGCCCTTATTCGTGCCACATGTTGATGTTGCTAATAAATGCAGAAAAATGTATACATTCTAATGTCAGTTTTATATTTGCATTGCAGACCAATTGGTGTACAAAAATGCCTGCAGTCAATTTATGCCAATAGAAAGCATCTTCCACGGGGTGGGAGGGGGGGGTGTTTTTTTTTTTTGTTTTTTTTAAACACATTTAGGAAGAGACAAGGCAAAATGTTTTTTTGCAATTGCATATGCTAGTAATTGTTTTTTTGTTTCTTTGAAGAAAAAAAACAACTCCAAACGAATGGCTAATCTAATCCTATGTCACATTAACTCAAAAATAACTTCATCGTATTCTGGGAAATGCTGGTTTCTCGGGGATGTTTAATTCTTCATCCTTCATGGACAAATTTCTAACTCGATGGAAACCATCTGAAACAAGTGTCTATGGAGATTCTCAGTCATCCAGATCATGGTTGTCCCAAAGGTGTTTTTTCAGGAGGCAACGGAAGTTTCTTGTTTTTTCTTTGAAGACGTTTCGCTTCTCATCCAAGAAGCTTCTTCAGCTCTGACTAGAATCAGGGGTAGGCAACCTTGGCTCTTTTATGACTCGTGGACTTCAACTCCCAGAATTCCTGAGCCAGCCATGCTGAGGGGAAAGGGAGAGGTTTCCAAGCTGAGCCATGCTGGCTCAAGAATTCTGGGAGTTGAAGTCCACGAGTCATAAAAGAGCCAAGGTTGCCTACCCCTGCCCTAAGTCCTCCTGTTCTAAGCGGTGAGCCTCCTAGACCAGGGGTAGGCAACCTTGGCTCTTTTATGACTCGTGGACTTCAACTCCCAGAATTCCTGAGCCAGCGTGGGGGAACTATGGCCCCTTCATGACTTGTGGACTTCAACTCCCAGAATTCCTGAGCCAGCATGGCTCAGCATGGAAACCTCTCCCTTTCCCCTCAGCATGGCTAGCTCAGGAATTCTGGGAGTTGAAGTCCACAAGTCATAAAAGAGCCAAGGTTGCCTACCCCTGGACTAGATCCTTCCATTCCCCACCATCCAGTCAGAGCTGAAGAAGCTTCTTGGATGAGAAGCGAAACATCTTCAAAGAAAAAAACAAGGAAGTCCAGTTGCCTCCTGAAAAAGCACCTTTGGGATATCTGAAACAAGGCAAAGTCCCTACCAGAAGGGAACACTGGAAAATCATCAATCTTAAAATGCAGCCATTAAAATAAGAATGTTTCCCCACAGTGTATGCAATATTCTCCAACTGTATCCCCATGTAATTCCACATTAGCTAGGGGAGTGTTTTTCCACTTGGGTAACCTGAAGATGTGTGGACATCAGCTGCCGGAATTCCTCGGCCAGCATGCCTGGAGTTCAACTCCCAGAATTCCTCTTGGCTGGGGAATTCTGGGAGTTGAAGTCCACACATCTTCAAGCTGCCCAGGTGGAGAAACACCGAAGTCGAAAAAAAGAAAAGAAAAAATTTGTTTCCACCTTCTCACCTTTTTCTTATGGAAACACATCCCCACAACCATCAGCTTTGACTTATTAACAGTTTGATAGATCAAGATTCTGATCACGTAAAACCGGACTAACAGGGGTCAACCACTTTTAATTTTGTTCTTTTATAATTGAGGATCACGTTAGTATAGGGCAGGGGTCCCCAACCACCAGGCCGTACACCGGCAACAGTTCGCAGTGTGCCAGAAGCCGCACCGCGCAAAAGAGCTAAGTCGCATCTGCGTGTGTGCGAAATGCAGGCAGCAAGCAAAACTATGCCGCCACACACACACACACCGGTCCATGGAAAAATCTCTCTCCACAGAAACAGTGGTAAATATTATTAGTTCTGAACTGCACTGCACTGAGCTTCATTAGATGATCCCAACACATCTTCCATACCGTGGGTAATTTTACTGGCTTCTTGCATTGCCTGCCAGTTTTGTAAAATCCTTTTTTTAATCAACTGGAACTTTTCCATACATAGATAGAACACATCTACATAGAATAACAGAGTTGGAAGGGGCCTTGGAGGTCTTCTAGTCTAACCCTCTGCTCAGGCAGGAGACCCGATACATTTCAGACAAATGGCTGTCCAGTCTTTTCTTAAAAGCCTCTCGCGATGGGGCACCCACAACTTCTGAAGGCAAGCACTTCCACTAGCTGATTGTTCTCACCATTAGGAAATTCCTCCTTAGTTCTAGGTTGCTTCTCTCCTTGATGAGTTTCCATCCGTTGCTTCTTGTCCTGCCTTCTGGTGCTTTGGAGAATAGGTTGACCCATTTATCTTCGTGGCAGCCCCTCAAATATTGGAACACTGCTATCATGTCACCCCTAGTCTTTCATTTCATTAAACTAGACATACCCAATTCCTGCAACCGTTCTTCATATGTTTTAGCTTCCAGTCCATTAATTATCTTTGTTGCTCTTCTCTGCACTCTTTCCAGAATCTCAACATCTTTTCATATTGTTGGGACCAAAACTGGATGCAGTGTTCCAAGTGTGGTCTTACTAAGGCTTTGTAAAGCTCTGTCCAGCTTGGTCCTATTCATGTTTACTTGAAGAAGCCTGCTCATAAGTAAACACACACACAAGTTCATTTGTTCCACCAAATCTTTCACGATCCATCAAGAGCCAGTTTCAGCTAATGGAGCTTCAAATGATAGACCTTCTTTCTTAGATTAATTTTAAGAATGTTCATATATTTGTAAGAAATGAAAAAGGAAGTATGATCTTTTTTTCAAACAGTGAATAATTCTCTTGAGGTTACCCCTCTCAACTCATATTTCTTTCAGCTAATTTCTTTCTATTAACAAAACAAATCTGATTGATCCTGTAGAAATTCATCCAGTTAGAAGTTGATTGATTTATACTTTTTCTTAACTTATTAATATTTTATTAGGTCCTTAATTTAGATTTAAGCAAGTTTTACAGTACTAAAATTATTAATATTTTATTTCTGTTTACTCTTACTTTAAAAATTTTACTTATTTAAAAAATTGTAGCTATGGCCTTTTATTCCACCTATGCATCTATTTAATCTTTGTATCTTGGTTCTTAATTTTCCTTGTATTTTATCATTTTGGTTATAAGGTTGTACCTATGACTGGTAAATAATTGCAAATTTGATATTTTTAAACAGAAAACAATGTCAGTTTTCTGAATTTTTTTTTTATTCATTGTTTGGGGAAGCAGGTAAAGTCTAAAGAAAAAGACGGTAATTGACAAGTTCCTTGTTTAAAACAAAAGATCCCAACTTATCCATTAAAAGTCAGATAGATAATCAATTAAGGAAAAGAGATTAACAATCTGAGTTTTTATTAATGACTTATTAGAAGAAAAGGTGGATAGAAAGTTTCAATAGGAGAGATTATCCGTAGAAAGCTTACCCAGTTTGCAAATGACCCAAAACTGGGTAGGATTCTTAATGTTTGGCATAAATAAAAATCAAAATGATCTTGATAGATTAAAGACATGGGCTGAAGAACTAGATCAAACTGAGACAAGTACAGGGTAAGGTTCTTTAGTTAGGAAACAGAAACTAAATACACAGGACATAGGAATATGAAACATTAGTGTGATGTGTGGTTACAAAATGTAGTTTGGGATTACATCTATAAACCACATGTAGTCATTGTTCTATCTAGTTTATTCTTCTTGGCCAAGAGACTAGCTCAGTTTCGGGCACCGCAGAGTAGGCTTCAAAAATATTGGGACTGCTTCAAATAATTTCATTGAGGATGTTCATAAAGAAAGAAACTATGTCCTATGAAGAGAGATCAAAGCACCTGGATTGATTAGCCCTGAGAAGATAAAGGAGGGATATAGTAGAACAGAATAACAGAATGACAGAGTTGGAAGGGACCTTGGAGGTCTTCTAGTCCAACCCTCCGCTCAGGCAGGAAACCCTATACCAGGGGTAGGCAACCTTGGCTCTTTTATGACTCGTGGACTTCAACTCCCAGAATTCCTGAGCCAGCCATGCTGAGGGGAAAGGGAGAGGTTTCCAAGCTGAGCCATGCTGGCTCAGGAATTCTGGGAGTTGAAGTCCACGAGTCATAAAAGAGCCAAGGTTGCCTACCCCTGCCCTATACCATTTCAGACAAATGGTTGTCCAGTCTCTTCTTAAAAACCTCCGGCGTTGGAGCACCCACAACTTCTGGAGGCAGGTGGTTCTGTAAGCAAGGTAGGAAAAAACCAGCAGAGCAGGACTGTTGAAATTCTTCCTGATTCCTTTACCATCACTAGCCAAAACAGGCACCTTCATTTGTTTTCTCAGTAGATGGGAACATGTGTCAAAGACAAAGTGTATTGACAGCAAAATCAAAGTGTAGAACAAAAAAAATGTCATCAACAGATCATGGACCAACTGAAAGTCATACAAGGAGTCCTCGACTTACAAATATTCGTTTAGTGACCCAAGTTACAATGGCAGTGAAAAAAGGGACTGTTTTTCACCCTTATGACCATTGCAGCATCCCCAGGGTCACGTGACTAAAAATTCAGATGCTTGCAACTGGCTCACAATTATGACAGTTGCAGGATCCCGGGACCATGTGATCCCCTTTTACGACCTGCTGGCAGGGAAAGTCAATGGGGGACGCCAGATTCACTGAACAACGGTGTTACTAACTTAACAACCGCAGTGATTCACTTAACAACTGTGGCAAGAAAGCCGGTAAAATGAGGCAAAACTCAGTCTCGCTTAGCAACCGAAATGTTGTGGTCGTAAGTTGAGGACTATCTATATAGTGCTACATTCGACCTCAGCCAAAATTCTGCCAGGAAGGACTCAAAACCAATTCTGTCCTCTTTTTCCACCTCGGCTGCCACATCCCTTCTCGACAACTTAAAGAGAGAAGACTGATCTACAAATTGTAGCTTTTTCCACTCAACAGACAACTAAGAGGCAAGATAACTCTTTTACCTACATTGTAGTTTCACGTAAGCTCCTTGTATATTTCTCCACTTGGTGGAAAGAGCAACTTCTTGCCTCCAGAAGTTGTGGGTGCTCCAACACCGGAGGTTTTTAAGAAGAGACTGGAAAAACTGTTTTGTCTGAAATGGTAGAGGGTTTCCTGCCTGAGCGGGGGGTTGGACTAGATGACCTCCTAGATGACCCTTCCAACGTGGTCATTCTGTTCTATTATAGTCCTCCTTTATCTTCTCAGGGCTAATCAATCCAGGTGCTTTGATCTCTCTTCATAGGACATAGTTTCTTACCCTCTGATCATCTTCAGTGAAATTATTTGAAGCGGTCCCAATTCTTTTGAAGCCTACTCTAAGTATGGTGCCCAAAACTAGAGTCTAGCCCAGGGGTCTTCAAACTTGGCCCTTTTATGACTTGTGGACTTCAACTCCCAGAATTCCTCAGCCAGCCTCCATTTTGTTTGTTAGATTTAAGACAGGGGTCTTCCAACTTGGCCCTTTTATGACTTGTGGACTTCAACTCCCAGAATTCCTCAGCCAGCCTCCATTTTGTTTGTTAGATTTAAGACAGGGGTCTTCCAACTTGGCCCTTTTATGACTTGTGGACTTCAACTCGCAGAATTCCTCAGCCAGCGTGCCTGGCTGAAGAATTCTGGGAATTAAAAGTCCACCAGTCATAAAAGGGCCAAGTTTGAAGACCCCTGGGCTAGCCCAAGAGGAGTAAACTAGAACAATGACTACAGGTGACTTATTGATGTAATCCAAAACCAAATGCAAATGGCCGTGCTACACTCCAGATACATAGAACGTAGTATCATAGGGGGGAAGGGACCTTAGAGGTCTTCTAGTCCGACCTCCTACTCAAGGCAGAAGACCTTATACCATCCCGGTCAAATAGTTGTCCAGTCTGTTTTTGAAAACCTCCAGTGATGGAGCACTCACAACTCCATAAGGCAAGCTGTTCCATGGATTAATTGTTCTCACTGCCAGGAAATTTCTCCTTCGTTCTGGGTTGGTTCTCTCTCGAATGAGCTTCCACCCATTACTCCTTGTCCTGTCCTCAGGTGCTTTAGACGCCAGAGAGTAGGTTGACCCACCCTTCTCTGTGAAAGCCCTCAAGTACTGGAAGACGGTTATCATATTCCCCCTCCCCTTAATCCTTCTCTTCCAATAGGCTACTTTGATAGGTGCTAGAAAGCGATGGCTCTGTCGGAACAGCCCTTCCTGAAAATGAATGCAAAATTGTGTTCTTAGCATATCCTTAGCCTGGGAATTTGTTTTCACTCTTGGCAGCAGAGCGCACACCCAATTCTGCTCCTATTTCCCCTGGGGCTTTCTTTTATTCAACAGCCTGAACTGGAAGGGTGAAAGAAGAGATTTTCCTTGTCACTATTATTCAACTACTGAGAGTTGGAAACGCTGCTCGATTTGTCAGACGTCCTTCAGGAGAAAAAAAAACAAAAAAAAACGAAGACACAATCTCCTTGACGACCTGGTGTCAATCCCAGGATTTGAACATTGGAATCTTGACTTCTGTCTTCTTTTTGTCCGTCACCTTTTGAAGGAGACCCTCTTCTGAATATCTTCCCCAAAGATATTTCTCCACGCAACATTTCCTTACATTCCTTAAAAGGGGAATCAACAATCTGATCCCCACCCCAGGCCATCTAAAACACGCCATCAAATTGACAGTCTGTGAACGTGATGGAAGGGGAGAAATATTAAACAACAGAAGAGAATATTTGTAGCTCAGGGTTGAAATGAGGGGTTCCTTAGTGCTCTCTGAGCTTGGTGGTTTTCCTGCAGACGTTTCATGACCCAACTAGGTAACATCATCAGTGTTAGAAGGGAGTCGGGTTTGCTTTCTGTTTACATAAAAGTATACAGGGAAAGCCACTCCCAATAAAAGAGAATATTTGTAGGGTTGAAATGAGGGGTTCCTTAGTGCTCTCTGAGCTTGGTGGTTTTCCTGCAGACGTTTCATGACCCAACTAGGTAACATCATCAGTGTTAGAAGGGAGTCAGGTTTGCTTTCTGTTTACATAGACATTTACAGGGAAAGCCACTCGCAATAAAAGAGAATATTTGTAGCTGAGGGAGGGAGGGAGGAAAGGAAGGAAAGAGGAGGAGGAGGAGGAGAAGAAGAACTGTGGGATCCTTGGTGCTCTCTGAGCTTGGTGCTTTTCCTGCAGACGTTTCATGACCCAGCTAGGTAACATCACCAGCCCTCAAGGTATAATCCGGTATTGCTGCCTTTTTCTTCCCTGCTTTAAAGGTATTTAATGTTGCTATTGTTGCCCCATCTTGCATTAGAAGATTTAGGAAACCTGTTACACAAACTCTCTCTCCACCGAATGGAGCCTTAAAGAACAGCCAAACTTTTAATTGGGATTTGGCCTTGAAAAGAGGGGAGGGGGGGAAGATATGCATTTTCTTCTTCTAAGTGCTTCCAGTATGAGTTCCGTCATGGAAAGGATTCTAAAACCGTTTCCAAGGGGGAAAATAATGCTGGACAGTCTTCTTCCAAATAGGTGTCTCTTTTCCTGCCTCCCGTTGCTACTTGCTTCCAAGGACACCCTTCTATGAGCTGCACCTTTCCTTTCTCTCTTTTCGTTGACTGTTTTTGGTGCGCTGAAGTGCAAACCACAGTCACATCCAGTCAAGGTGAACAAGCGAATATTCAAGTCAGAATTTCAATGGGGCTAACAAGTGTTTTTGTAAAAAAAATAAAATAAAAAAAAAGAAGGTGCCGGAACTCACACACGTCCTACAACCCGCCTTGCCTACCCTACAAGGTTCCATCCAAAAAAAGGTGCCGGAACTCCATTCTGGGCGTTCTATGACAACAACAAAAAAGCCCTGGGGCTAACTAAATATTTTCTTATTTGATTTAGGGCATCAAATTGGTGCATCCAGATTGATTCTACAGTTTGATGGGTTGCTGTTTTTTTTAAAGAAAAAATTAAACACAAGGGATTCAATTTTTGGCAGCAGCAGAAGAAGAAGAAGGAGAAGGAGAAGGAGAAGGAGAAGGAGAAGGAGAAAGAAGAAGAAGAAGAAGAAGAAGAAGAAGAAGAAGAAGAAGAAGAAGAAGAAGAAGAAGAAGCAGAAGAAGAAGAGAGAGAAGGAGGAGAAGGAGAAGAGAAGAAGAAGAGAAACTAAGAAGGAGGAGAAGGAGGAGAAGAAGAAGGAAGAAGAAGAAGAAGAAGAGAAGAAAAGAAGAAGAAGAAGAAGAAGAGAGGAGGAGGAGGAGAAGGAGACGAAGAAGAAGAAGAAGAAGAAGAAGAAGAAGAAGAAGAAGAAGAAGAAGAAGAAGAAGAAGAAAGGAGGAGGAGGAGGAGGAGGAGAAGGAGGAGGAGAAGAGAAGGAGAGGAGAAGAAGAAGAAGAAGAAAGGAGGAGGAGGAGGAAGGAGGAAGGAGGAGGAGGAGGAGGAGGAGATGATTCTACAATTTGATGGGATCTTTTTTAAACAAAAAAATTAAACATAAGTGATTCAATTTGGCATGAGGAGGAGGAAAAAGAGGGAGGAGGACTGCATATTGAACTTGGAACCTTTCCATGTCGTGATGCCTGTTAATATTTGACCACACAGTGTGGCCCCAATAGTGCCATTGATTAAAGCAATATGTTACAAGCATCTAAAATGTGCTGTTTGGAAGGCTGTACAATCCGAGATCTAAAACTATGGCGGAACAAAAGTTCGTAGAGATCGCTTCCAAATTCTCCAGTCCTTCCTTAAGAACCCACGGGAAGGACTTGACTGCCTCCGTTTTCCCGCCATACCTGAACATTTATCCTTCCTTTGAATTCCTCCAACTTGTGGGTATTTCCCCCCCCCCATCAACAGCACTGAAGAAGGGAAAAACTGGGTCACAAGATGGTTGTCTTGAAAGGTAACAAGGAAAGGACAGGACATCTGGGGATTCTACCTCTTGTTTTGTTTTTTTAACAATATCCTTGTGGGATGTATTAGACTTAGAAAGCAACTGGAAAAAGAGCAATCTTTGGCCCATCTTTGATGGAAGGAATGCAAATGAGGACGGAATGCTAGCTTCCTCAGCATTTACAAGACTAATAATCCAAGCACCTTTCGCATTAGCTAATTGGCAAGTCTTGTTTTCATTCCTGGAGACGGCCCGAACAAATGTTCTACTTTTCCACTTGTTGCAAAGAACCGTCTCAAAGCTTTTCCAAGGACAATCCTATAATCTCTTTGATCCCACCCATCCTCATCTGATGTCATCTTCTACTCCTTCCCTTAAGCTTGCCAAGCCTAACTGGGTTTTATTTTTTTTCTAGGCCACATCCTTTTGAATCCCTTGCCCAAAGTATATGAGTTTCCTCTTTGATTTAATCACCCCACAATAAGCTGATCTGGAACACATTAAACATGCTATAAACAACTGAAGCAACAGTTGGATTCTGGAAGTGTTCCTTCACTCTGGATGATACGAGCGAAGTCACTTTGCAGAGTCCATCTCTGGCCATAAAACTAGAATGGAATGGAATGGAATGGAATGGAATGGAATGGAATGGAATGGAATAGAATAGAATAGAATAGAATAGAATAGAATAGAATAGAATAGAATAGAATAGAATAGAATAGAAAATAGGGAATGGAATGGAATAGAATAGAATAGAATAGAATAGAATAGAATATTCTTTATCGGCCACACAAGGAATTTTTCTCCGGTACATAAGCTCTCAGTGTACATACAAATAACAGTGATAATTATGATCATAAACAATGTGAAGTACATTCATCATAAATCATAAAATACAACCCTTCATCATAAATCATAAGATGCAACACTTCGTGATAGTCATAGAATACTAGCTAAGCAAACAACATAAATCATACTAGGATAGTAAAAAAAGCAATATAAATTGAAAGATACAAGCAACAAAGTTATAGTCATAAGAAGATGATAGGTAGGAAAGATGAGGAGCATCATAGTAATACAGCTTTACTAAGTAGATTGACAGTGTTGTAGAAATTAGTTGTTAAGCAGAGTGATGGCATGGGGCAAAACAACTGTCCTTGTGTCTAGTTGTTCCAGCGTGCAATGCCCTATAGCAGAGGTCCCCAGGTTTTTGGGCACCAGGGACCAGTTCCGTGGAGAAAGGTTTTTCCGCGGACTGTAGGGTGTGTGGTTTTGTGTGCTGCCTGCATCCTGCGGATGGGGCTTTCCTTGTTTGTGCGGACCGGTTGCTGGCATGCCGCGGCCTGGTACTGGTCCATGGACCAGGGGTTGGGGACCCCTGGACTAGAAGACCCCCAAGATCCCTTCCAGCCTTATGATTCTATATTCTTTTTAAAAGATACCAATTCTATCCAAACCATTCTTGGTTTTTCATTGTCCCAGTAAAGGAAGCGTCTTTCTATTCAGGACCAAGAATTGGATGAAAAGGCCAGGATCTTGGCATCCAGCTCCACAACTGAGGACATATATAAAGGCATAGGCAAAATAACCCAGTACAGGTAATCCTCGACTTATAACAGTTCATTTAGTGACAATTTGAAGTTACAACGGCACTGGAAAAAATGACTTATGACTATTTTTCACCCAGCTGTTGCAGCATCTCTGTGGTCACGTGATTCAAATTCAGCCGCTTGGCAACTGGTTCGTATTTATGACGGTTGCAGCGTCCCGGGGTCCTGTGATCCCCTTGGGTGACCTCATTTCAAGCAAAGTCAACGGGGAAGCTAGATTCATTTTAACAACCAGTTTACTAACTTAACAACTGCTATGAGTCCCTTAAGAACTGTGGCAGGAAAAGTCATAAAATGGGACAAAATTCACTTAACAAATGTTTCACTCAGCAACAAAAAATTTGTGGTCGTAAGTTGAGGACTACCCATAAATCTATTTACAAGGGAAACTGAAACACACGTTAGGCATTGTTGGTTCTTTGGTTGTAGTCAAAGTTTGGGTCTGTGTATCTAAGCTGGCGTCTTGATCTTTTATGTTAAGTCTTATTTTATCACAAGCTAATAAAGGAATGGTTTCATGTATTGCTTTCAACATGGAAAGAATCTTTTCCTGGTCTGTTTTCCTATCTCTTTATTTGAGGAATATTGGTCACTATATGAGATGTTGAAATACCTTGGATTATAAAATCTTGCTGGATAAACAACTTTTACTAGAAAGACTATTTATAATCACGTGAATGAAACACACGTTAGGAAAGCATTGGGCCATTGGCACATTGATCTCTTCCTTGACCTAAATAAACAGCAGTCAGGATCCTGGACTGACACAGCCTCCTATGTAATCTAGTCTTCCTCCACCCAGTTACACCAATATTTATTAGCTTTAGGAGGTGATTCAGGTCCTCCCCAATTAATCTTGTCTCCCTCCCTTTCTGTAAAGGAGCCCTTTTATAAAAGCAACCCCTTAATGAATGAGCAAATCAGAGATATAGTCTTGCTTCAGTTTGAACCGTGCTCAGTTTAATGGCCCACATGAGATGCTCTCTACAGCTCCACGTTTTCAGGAGATTAACTGCATCCCTGCCCAGTCCAGGTTTCCGAGTTCCAGAATTACCCTCTGGAAATCATCTAACTAAAGAAAGTTAAAAGTGATTTAAAGCCAGACTCTCGGCCCCATAATTCTCAGCCAGAAAGTCCACTGATTAAATCATGCTTAATTTCTAGAAGACAAACGTAGGAAGTTCTCTCATCCTGAGTCAGATTCTTAAGATCATTTAGCTGATCCCGGCTCAGGAGATGTTGCGGAAGGTGAATTTCATCCAATTGGGAAACTCCTTTCCCGCCCGCCCACCCCCCCAAAACCTTTGGTATTACCAGGTAGTCCTTGACTTACAACAGTTCACTTCAAAGTTACAACGGCACTGAAAAAAGTGAGTCGTGACCATTTGTTCATACTTACATGGCTGCATTTTATGATGGTTTTGCCAAAAACCGACATTTCCTTTCGGGTTTTGACAAAACCGCACCCATGGCGATCCACTGCTTCGCTTAACGACTCTGGCGTTTACTTAAGGACCATGTGATTCCTTTACAACTCTGACATTTGCTTAACATCTGACACAAAAAAGGTCATAAAAGGCGGCCATGTGATCGATTCAGTTTAGGACTATCACAAGTTACAACCACGATGGGTCACATTTATGACGGTTGCCCAGTGTCCCGGGGTCATGTGATCCCCTTTTGCAACCTTCTGACAAGCAAAGTCAATAGGGAAGCTGGATTCATTTAACAACTGTGTTACTAACTTGACAACTGCAGTGATTCATTTAACAGCTGTGGCAAGAAAGAAAGGGGACAAAACTCACTTGTCAACTGTCTCGCTTAGAAACAGAAATCTTGGGCTCAGTTGCGGTTGTAAGGCGAGGACTACCTATAACCTAAAACCATTATTCCCTGGTCTGCACTTTGGAATGAGAAGAAGACATCTCGACTTCGGCTACATAAGATGAATTTGAAGGTGTTAGAAAATTGGCAGCTAAGCTGGAAGGAGGAGTCAAGGGAGGGCCTAGTTTAGAGTCCTTACGTAGTCACAAAAGGCATAAGCTTGACCTCCCCCAAGATCCATGAAGTCTTATCTGGTCATTCCCAGAGGAAAGCAAGCAGTGTGGGGAAATTCTTGTAATATAGATGATATAGAGAACAATAAAGTTGTTTGCTTTTGCCATTTGCCTTCGGTTGCTTGCATGTGACAGAAGTGTGCGATTGTATCCCACCTCCATCGAAGTTACACACGTTCCATGCCACTTCCTGACCGTCTTCCCTATCCTAAACCTGAATATTTCCTAAATGTTGCTAACCCGAACGGGCGTCACACTCCAGGTGAGGCCTCGCCAATGCAGGATAAACCTCAACTATTGAAATCCTGCCATTTGGAAATGATATTTCTCATGATGTAAGATAGCATCAATTAAAATTCCAAGGCCATTTTCTCATGGACAATTACCGAGCCACGTATCCTTATATTAATAAATGTTGGTTTAAGTGGGAGGAAAAGGTATTTAGGACTTCAAAGGTAATAATCAGCACCTGGAATTGCACTGGAAAGCACACTGGTAATCCGTGCAAGCAAAATGGCCAGGACACTATGGCACCTGAGTTTTGGACCGACTTCACCCTCCAAAAGGAGATCTGATGACAGATAATCCATTACGGCAATCTACACCAAATGCAAGGGAGATTCACCAGATTATGATAAAGCCTCGTTCCAGACACAGCTGGCCCCGAGAGTTAAAAACCAGTGAAAACATATGAAAAGTGGGATCACTGCCGTTCATTTTTCCACCCTCAATTCAATTTCCTTTACATCCAGTTCCAGGTGTTCTTTGGACTTGACCCAGTTTCGGTTCATAAAAAAACTGACATCGGCAAAGTCACTATGCCAGAAAACTACTTACGACCACAATTGAGCCCAAAATTTCTGTTGCTAAGCGAGACACTGGTTAAGTGAGTTTTGCCCCCATTTTACGACCTTCCTTGCCACAGTCGTTTAAGGGAATCGCTGCAGTTGTTAAATTAGTAACGCGGTTGTTAAGTGAATCTGGCTGCCCCATTGACTTTGCTTGTCAGAAGGTCGCAAAAGGGGATCACGTGACCCCCGGGACACTGTGCAACCTTCATAACTATGAGTCAGTTGCCAAGCATCCAAATTTTGATCACATGACCACAGGGACGCTGCAACGGTCGTAAGTGTGAAAAACAGTCATGCCACTTTTTTTCAGTGCCATTGTAAGTTTGAACGGTCACTAAAAGAACTGTTGTAAGTTCAGGACTATCTGTAGGTAGTTTACTTTTCCGTTTTTGAGAAATATATCTCTGGTTGACAGACTATAGTAGGGGGTGATCTTGGCCTCCTTTTCCTGGTAGTGTAGAAGAAGTAATGGCAGAGTCTGGGGATGAAAAAGGGGAATCAGCCTAGAATCCCTACATAGTCACAAGCAGACTAAGTCTCCTTTGAATTTCATGGACCCTTATCTAACTCCAGGTAGGTGCTAACTGTTAGCTGAGAAGATTCCTGCGCACAGGCTTTAAGCAATGAATCAGTTTAGTTGGCCCTTCAGGTGTGGATCTGATCTTTCACACCTGACAGATAGGTTCTAAACCAAGGTGTCATCGGATTCCATCCGAAACAAAACATGGTGTGAACTTGAAATGTCCTGTCCACACTGAGCATCCAAAGCCTGAGATAAGAATACAAAAGACACATATGCTGAATTTAGTTATGGCAGGGGCCTTCAAACTTGGCCCTTTTATGACTTGTGGACTTCAACTCCCAGAATTCCTCAGCCAGCATGCCTGGCTGAGGAATTCTGGGAGTTGAAGTCCACAAGTCATAAAAGGGCCAAGTTTGAAGACCCCTCAGCCAGGCACGCTGGCTGAGGAATTCTGGGAGTTGAAGTCCACAAGTCATAAAAGGGCCAAGTTTGAAGACCCCTCAGCCAGGCACGCTGGCTGAGGAATTCTGGGAGTTGAAGTCCACAAGTCATAACGGCCAAGTTTGAAGAACCCTCAGCCAGGCACGCTGGCTGAGGAATTCTGGGAGTTGAAGTCCACAAGTCATAAAAGGGCCAAGTTTGAAGAACCCTCAGCCAGGCACGCTGGCTGAGGAATTCTGGGAGTTGAAGTCCACAAGTCATAAAAGGGCCAAGTTTGAAGACCCCTCAGCCAGGCACGCTGGCTGAGGAATTCTGGGAGTCGAAGTCCACAAGTCATAAAAGGGCCAAGTTTGAAGACCCCTGAGTTATAGCAACATAATTAATCGCCTTCTACCTTACAAACCATATTCGCTCCCTTCTCACCTGTACACTATTTCTGACACTGCGTTGTGTTAGTTACACTTCTCGCTTCTATTTCTGACAGAAATAGCTGCGTCCCACTATTTTCAATCCTCCTCTTCTCTCATTTAGAATAGAATAATAACTTTATTGTCGCTTTGAACGTACACTAATCGGCCTACATTAAAATGAAATTTCGTTGCATACAGCTCTCAAATTTAATTCACCCTTCCTTCATATAACAATTTTGTAATTCAATCCTCATTTTTTTCCCCCTATATAACCAGTTCCCTCTTTTATACTGATCACTCTTTTGTGTTCAGCTGACATTCATTCAGCAGCCATTTATTCGTGATCCCTCTCTTGCTGTTTTTATTGCCTGCGCTTCTAAACTAACACATCCCCACCATTCAATTTATTTTTACCTTTCTCCTGGCACACTTAATTTTCACTCCCTTATCACAAAGTGGGCAGAAGTACATTTTCCTATTTTTTTTTCTTCCTTCTTTAATAAAGATCACTTGACATTTTTCTACAGGTAGTCCTTGATATACGACTGTGATGGACCCTGCCCACAATGGTCATATATCGTGACGGTCTTAAAATAGATCAGTCAGGTGATCAACAACCTTTTTTTTGCAACAGTTAAATTAAACTTTGAATCTAGATTGGAAGCACCCCTTGGGAGATCCATCATAACTCTGCTCACTAAACGATTGTGAAGGATTACCTGTATAGTAGTTGCCTCTCCTAAAATTTCTCAATTTATTTGCCCATTTTTAGCAAACCTTCTAGTAGGGAATCCAAAATCATCTACTTGTTTTAGTTTTTTGCCATGTGTGTATAACTTACAATTGTTTATTATGTTTTCCTGTTAAACACAAGTTCGTTAATCCAGGAACCATTCATTTTCAGATCTATACTCACTGTTGCATCGTACAATCTATTTAACGTTTGCTGCAAATTACAGTATTTGAGTTCTCAGCCAGCATTGCATTATTTGTGTTCAAAAATACAGATACATTCACATCCCCAACTGACACATCACTAGCATCATTATAAGATTCTTCATATGGTTATTAATTTGTGATGAAAGAATGCATCACTGAACAAATAAAAGAGCCAGTTTGGTATAGATAAGGTGCTGGCCTAGAAACCAGGAGAATATGAGTTCTAGTTCCAACTTATGCACAAAAGCTAGCTGGGTGACTTTGGTCCAGTCCCTCTCAGCCCATCCCAGTTCAAAAGGGTTGTTGAAGGAGGGATTATAATGTACATTCATCGCCTTGAGTTACTTATAAAGTAATAAAGATTGGATTAAAAATCTAATACATAAATAAAAATAAGGGAGAATCGCAACTCCCTTATCGATCCTGAACAATTCACTCCATTAATTCTCAGACATTTTACTCCCATCGTAATTCACTGGTGAGATGGACAGCCATATAGTTTTGATAAATACATTTCAATTACATTCAGCAATCCCCTTTCAACACCCTGCTTGTCCAAAATATTCCATAACTCAACCCTATCTACTTTATCAAAAGCTTTCTCTGGATCCAGAAAGATCCACAGCCCAGGTTCGAATCTCAGAAGGGTATGGCTAGCTGATGAGAGCTAAATAGCTCGAAATAGCTATACTAGTCTCCCTTTAACTCTTTGTCGGCAAAATCTAAATTTAACACAAAAATAGTTTGTCTCAGTAGTGTCTGCCTGTATGATAAAAAACGCTCCTAGATTGGGGCTAAAAAGCAATAAGTAGATTGCTTTGTAGACCAGGTGTTCTGATAGACCGGATTCACCGGAAAACACTTTATATATATATATATTATATAAATGACCTGCAGAAAAGAAAATATCCTGTTTATACATCCCCTACCTGGCATTAAGCCACGTTGTGCTTCTCAAATTTCCTCAGTGACCCCACTTGTGCCCCGTCAATCATAACTCTGTCAAACACTTTCCCCAATGCACGCAACAAACTAATCCCACTTCAGCTTATTGCATTTACTCTCGCTATCTTTCTGTTTGGGTAAATGAACAATAATTGTGTTCTTCCCATTGTCATACAGAAGAAGGGCTCAAGTCAACGTTGATTAGGGTCAGCGTTCTTCGTTCATTGTCATTTTTTAGGATTTTGCGATTCCCTCTTCCTTTCCATCCCTGTTATTCCCTTTTTGGGGAAATCTGGGGTTACAGCTCTTCGCCGTGGAACACAAATTCTGGTCCCAGTTGATGTTGTAAGTCAAGGACTGCGTCTGCTACCTCTTCACCATCCTCCTCCCCATATTGTCCATGGATGCCGTCTTTATATACGCACACTAAGCAAGCTGCAAAGCCGCTACAGGAAGTCCTCGACTTACGATCACAAATCGAGACCAAAGTTCCCATTGCTAAGCGAGCCAGTTCTTAAGTGAATTTTGACCCATTTTGCGACCTTTTTTGCCACCGTTGTTAAGCGAATCATGCAGACGTTAAGTGAATCTGCCTTTTTCCCCCTCCCCCATTGACTTTGTTTATCAGAAGCCGCTGAGAAGGTTACAAATGATAACCTTGCCTCCTAAATTTCGAACAGGTGACCGTGGGGATGCCACAATGGTCGTAAGTGTGAAACAGTGAGCATAGTGAGCTGTTGTAACGCCACAGGGTCATTAAATGGTGAGGATTACCTACATTCCTATTTCAGCTTTTTCCTGCTGATACCATCTCCACTTACAAGCTTATCATTTTTCAACATTCTCATTGCATCCTCGCCTTTTTTTTTTTTTGTCATTCTTTCCTTGGACACCGTCTCAATTATTTGTCAGTACAGGGTTAGTCCTTGACTTACGACAGTTTGGTTAGTGACCAATGGGGGCAGCGTCCCGGGGGTCATGTGATCCCCTTCTAGTGACCTTCCGACAAGCAAAGTCGACGGGGAAGCCAAAGCTACTTAACAACCCCTGTGGCTCACTTAACGACTGCAGTGATTCACTTTACAACTGTGACAAGAAAGGTCATAAAATGGGGCAAAACTCACTTAACGACATCTCACTTAGCAACAGAAATTTTGGGCTCGGTTGCAGTCGTAAGTCAAGGGCACACCTGCATTCTCTCCTCTTTATTTCTACCCATCCATTCATGTCACTTAGTAAAACTCCTCAAACCTTACAGAACCAATTGCGTATTTCTATCATACGTGTGCCATAGTATTTTGTACTCCTTCCATATAATTTTATTACTGTTATCCATGTGCTCTATGCCCTGCGCTAAAAAAATTAATAAACCTAGCAGAATAACTTTTTTCTCTTGAATGCAGAATCTTGCAACTTTTTTTTGCCAAAACTCATCCCTGATTCTTCCATTATCATTCTTCCCATATAACTATCATTAGCTTATGAATTATAATAATAATAATTAAAAAAAACTTGGAAGGGACCTTGGAGGTCATCTAGTCCAACCCCCTGCTCAGGCAGGAAATCCCATATACCATTTCAGACAAATGGCTGTCCAGTCTCTTCTTAAAAACTTCCAGTGTTGGAGCATTCACCGCTTCTGGAGGCAGGTTGTTCCACTGGTTAATTGTTCTAACTGTCAGGAAATTTCTCCTTAGTTCTAGGTTGCTTCTCTCTTTGGTTAGTTTCCATCCGTTGCTTTTTGTCCTGCCTTCAGGTGCTTTGGAGAATAGCTTGACTCCCTCTTCTTTGTGGCAGTCCCTGAGATATTGGAAGACTGCTATCATGTCACCCCTGGTCCTTCTCTTCATTAAACCAGACATACCCAATTCCAGCAACCGTTCCTTATATGTTTACTTTTAGCCTCCAGTCCCCTGATCATCTTTGTTGCTCTTCTCTGCACTCTTTCTAGAGTCTCAACATCTTTTTTACATCATGGCAACTCAAACTGGATGCAGTATGCCATCTGTGGCCTTACCAAGGCCTTATAAAGTGGTATTAACACTTCACGTGATCTTGATTCTATCCCTCTGTTAATGCAGTAATTCTTACTTTCATATGCACCAAAAAACTAAATGGTCCCAATTCATATTTTTTTTGACATATATTCCAGCTCTCATTGATAATGAAATCTACACTTTCTGTTCCTGGATGTATTCATCAACCCAATCTACAGTACATGGTCCATGAAATTAAGACTTCCGCATAAAACTTTGCAGTAAAATGGGGGGGGGGGAATAGGTTACTTGTCTTGAAGGACTCTCCTTTCTGGCGTATTTTGCACAAGCCCGACCAAAACCCAGATTTACTCCAACAGACTTAGATTATTCTGCACAAACTAAGATCACTAATCTAGACACTACATTACAGGTAAATGAAATTGGTATATTTTTGTAGCAAACTGATGCACACTCAAGATTGCTGGCAAGACAGAGGAAGGTAAATAACTTAAATCGCTTAATTATCATCATACTTTTGTACAATTCGTCCTCAATTTACAGCAGTTCATTTAGGGACCATTCAAAGTTGCAAAGCACTGAAAAAATTCACTTATGTCCATCTTTCACACTTACAACCATTGCAGCATCCCACTGGTCACGTGATCAAAATCGAGACGTTTGGCAACTGACTCATATTTATGACGGTGGCAGCGTCCCGGGGTCACGTGATCCCCTTTTGCGACCTTCTGACAAGCAAAGTCCATGGGGAAGCCAGATTCACTTAACAACCGCGTTACTGACTTAACAACTGCAGTGATTCACTTAACAACTGTGGCAAGAAAGGTCATAAAATGGGGCAAAACTCACTTAGCAAATGTCTCACTTACCACCAGAAATTTTCACTTCAAATGCGGTCGTAAATCGAGGACAACCTGTACTTACAGCTGCATCAATATCTGACTCAAAGATTTGACCGAGACTTCAATCCAAATTAATCTCTAAAATATTCAGACTCATTTGGAGATTAGACCGAGACTGAGGCAAAGTTTTCCGAATCAGTGCAAAAGCCAGAATCAAAACCTTGCAGAAGTTCAGACCTCATCAAAGGCAATTCACCCACCTTGTTCTCATGAATCAACGCCATCTCATCCTGAAATCACCTTTCTAAATAGAAAAGCTGCAGACCTTAATTAAAAAGGCCCAAACGCAGCTAAGTCTTGACTTATAACCGTTCGTTTCATACAATGGCATTTTAGCCAGGAAGGTTTTGGTAACTACTTTTCTTCGTATCAAAAAACCCCTGCAAAGAATGGAATGGAATGGAATGGAATGGAATGGAATGGAATGGAATGGAATGGAATAGAATAGAATAGAATAGAATAGAATAGAATAGAATAGAATAGAATAGAATAGGAATAAGAATGGAATAGAATAGAATAGAATAGAATAGAATAGAATAGAATAGAATAGAATAGAATAGAATAGAATAGAATAGAATAGGAGACTAGACTAGACTAGACTAGACTAGACTAGACTAGAATAGAATAGAATAGACTAGAATAGAATAGAATAGAACAGAATAGGAGACTAGACTAGACTAGACTAGAATAGAATAGACTAGAATAGACTAGAATAGAATAGAATAGAATAGAATAGAATAGCATAGAATAGAATAGAATAGAATAGAATAGAATAGAATAGAATAGAATAGAACAGAACAGAACAGAACAGAACAGAATAGAGACTAGACTAGACTAGACTAGACTAGACTAGACTAGACTAGACTAGAATAGAATAGAATAGAATAGAATAGAATAGAGACTAGACTAGACTAGACTAGACTAGACTAGACTAGACTAGACTAGACTAGACTAGACTAGACTAGAATAGAATAGAATAGAATAGAATAGAATAGAATAGAAATCCTAGATTAAAAACAGAATAAGGGGGGAAACCATGATTACTCTCTCATGCAAGAGAGTAGAGTTTAGAGTTTCTATGAATCACAATTGATCATTCCTCTAGTCTAGAGGAGTCACAGAAATTCACAGTGGCCAAAAAAGCACACCAAATAATTACCATCATCATCACAACTTCTCCCCTATGATCTGAAAACATCGTGGCACTCTTATTTTTTCTCTGCCACCCTTCCTCACCCAGAATATGAAGATAACTTGATATAATGCAACACAGAAAGGAAAAATACTGGACTATCCAAATACAGTACAACTGAGGACCATGTAAATGTGGAAAAGTTGTAGTCCTCAAGTTACAACAGTTCATTTAGTGACCGTTCCAAGTTATAACAGCACTGAAAAGTGACCTACAGCTATTTCTCACACTTATGACCATTGTAGCATTCCCCACGGTCACACGATCAAAATTCAGACGCTTGGCAACTGACATACTTATGACGGTTGCAGTGTCCCAGGGTCACGTGATCCCCTTTTGCAACCTTCTGACAAGCAAAGTCAATGGGGGGAAGACGGATTCACTTAACAACCATGTTACTTACTTAACAGCTACAATGATTCGCTTAACAGCTGTGGCAAGAAAGGTTGTAAAAGGGGGCAAAATTCAGTTAACAAATGTTTCCCTTAGCAACAAAATTTTGGGGCTCAGTTGTGGTCATAAGTCAAGGACTACCTGTATTATCTGCAAATGGGTCCAAAGAAGGAAAGGAAATTGGAACCAGAAAAAAACTTGGGTGGAAGTTTGCTCTTTGACATATTTGAGGTTGACTGTTCAAGCAGTCCACAAGAAATTATGTCAGTCTGTCTGCGCCACAATTCAGAGGCTCTCCTGGTTCCCCTTTCTCCTGTTGTCCCAGTTGCAACAGAACGTGAAGAATGTGAAGAACCTCAGAAACAGCCAAATATGCTCAATAGTAGTAACTGTGAGAGGGATCTCGGAGTCCTAGTGGACAATCACTTAACAATGAGCCAGCAGTGTGCTGCAGCTGCCAAAAAAGCCAACACAGTGCTGGGCTGCATTAACAGAGGGATAGAATCAAGATCAGGTGAAGTGTTAATACCACTTTACAAGGCCTTGGTAAGGCCACACTTGGAATAGTGCATCCAGTTTTGGTCACCACGATGTTAAAAGGATGTTGAGACTCTAGAAAGAGTCCAGGGAAGAGCAACAAAGATGATCAGGGGACTGGAGGCTAAAACATACAAGGAACGGTTGCTGGAATTGGGTATGTCTAGTTTAATGAAGAGAAGGACCAGGGGTGACATGATAGCAGTCTTCCAATATCTCAGGGGCTGCCCCAAAGAAGAGGGAGTCGAGCTATTTTCCAAAGCGCCTGAAGGCAGGACAAGAAGCAACGGATAGAAGCTGATCAAGGAGAGAAGCAACCTAGAACTAAGGAGAAATTAGAAAGCCCATACCATTTCCAACTAATGCCGATCAGAAATACCAAGGTGGGCTTCCATGAGTGTCTTCAGAATAACAGACTAACAGAGTTGGAAGGAACCTTAGAGGTCTTCTAGTCCAACCCCCTGCTCAAGCAAGAAAACCTATACTATTTCAGACAAATGCCTGTCTAATCGCTTCTTAAAATGTCCACACCCACAACTTCTGGAGGCAAGTCGTTCCACTGATTAATTGTTCTAACAGTCAGGAAATGTCTCCTTAGTTCTAGTTGTCTCTCCTGAAGAGGTATATCTTTTAGAGGAAACAACGAGCAGATTCCAGGCTTACAAAATGGATTGTTTTCTTAGTACCCTGAGATGTTACAATGCAGGATGCAAAAGGGCCACACTTAGGATAAAAGAACGGGACATTCTACTTTAAAGACCTACACCTGGTTTTTCCACCCACAAACCTCTTTGATTCAGCTGCCTAACGTTATCCCCCCCCCCCCCCCCCCCCGTCAAAAAATATGAGCAGCCAGTATTCAAAAATCAATCATCTGATCTTCTACCAGTCGGCAAGGCAACGTTGATTGGCCAATATTTGCAAAAGCCAACATGGCCTTCTTAAGAGCGCCTTGCTGAGCTTCAGGGGAGGAAGAAAAAGAAGCTTAGAGAGAGAAGCAACCGTTTTGCTCTCCCTATCCCAGGGGTAGGCAACCTTGGCTCTTTTATGACTCGTGGACTTCAACTCCCAGAATTCCTGAGCCAGCCATGCTGAGGGGAAAGGGAGAGGTTTCCAAACTGAGCCATGCTGGCTCAGGAATTCTGGGAGTTGAAGTCCAAGAGGAAAGGGGGCCATAGTTCCCCCATGCTGGCTCAGGAATTCTGGGAGTTGAAGTCCACCCGTCTTAAAGGGGGCATGGTTGAGAATCACTGCCTTAATTGGATAGTTCAGGGGTGGGGAACCTTGGCTCAACTCCCAGAATTCCTGAGCCAGCCATGCTGAGGGGAAAGGGAGAGGTTTCCAAACTGAGCCATGCTGGCTCAGGAATTCTGGGAGTTGAAGTCCAAGAGGAAAGGGGGCCATAGTTCCCCCATGCTGCTCAGGAATTCTGGGAGTTGAAGTCCACCCGTCTTAAAGGGGGCATGGTTGAGAATCACTGCCTTAATTGGATAGTTCAGGGGTGGGGAACCTTGGCTCTTTTATGATTTGTGGACTTCAACTCCCAGAATTCCTGAGCCAGCCATGCTGAGGGGAAAGGGAGAGGTTTCCATGCTGAGCCATGCTGCTCAGGAATTCTGGGAGTTGAAGTCCACGAGTCATAAAAGAGCCAAGGTTGCCTACCCCTGTGAGTCTATCCTGTTCCTCTAGTCTAGGCCAGGGGGTTTCCAAACTTGGCAACTTTAAGACGGGTGGACTTCAACTCCCAGAATTCCTCAGCCAGCCAGCAATAATAGAATACAGCACCCCCCAAATGACACTCCAAAGATTGACAAGTTGCCTGGCTAACTCAACCTGCTAATTGACTCCATTTGGCTTATACCTAAGGCCAAATGGCAGTTCACACCACACAGTGCAGCAGCTCCCTTAAAAACTCAGCAACTGGATCCCCCCCCCCAGCATATCAAGCCCCAGTTTTAACCATGTTTGCTTCTTTTTTTTTTTTTTTGCTATTCAAAGAGTTGTGCAAACCAACCCCATTTGGCTAGTTTATGGTAGCAGCTTCTGCGCAAAGGCAGGAAATTATTATTTACTATTTCATTAGATCTGCAAGGCTGCCCTACTCCTAAACGGAGTCTCTTGCGTCATTAAAAGAAAAAAGAAAAAGCAGCAAAAAGAGGAAGGGATGTGTACAATGGTTAATTTAGTAATACGGTGTATGGAATCCAAGTGTTGTGTGAATTGCAAATCATCGTTTGAATAACTCCGTGTGATGCATAAAACAAGTCCCTATCAGGGGCTAAACGTGCCGTGGTGAAAACAAGCCAGAGTTCAAGCTATCATGGAAACCAAAATGTTCATGAGCCCTTTGGCAGGACACCTATGATGATGCCCACACTTCCCCAAATTGGCATATAAGTAGATGACCCAAGGACCTTGCCCAGGCTCTCAAAAAAGTAACTCCCTTCCAAGGTCTGTGGAATCTAGCAATTGCCCACCAAAACATCTCCCTAAACATGCATCTAAGTCAGGGGTCTTCAAACTTGGCAACTTTAAGACTTGTGGACTTCAACTCCCAGAATTCCTCAGCCTTGTTCTCAGTCTTGTTCTCTAGTCTAGTGGAGCAGAAGATAAAGGGATCCATACTTTCACCACCGCCTTTCTAATACTTGGGAATGGGTCTCAGACCAGTTCATATTTTCTTCCCTAGGGTAACCTCAACCATCTCTTCAACCTCCTAGGTCAGGGGTCTTCAAACTTGGCCCTTTTATGACTTGTGGACTTCAACTCCCAGAATTCCTCAGCCAGCCTCCATTTTGTTTGTTAGATTTAAGACAGGGGTCTTCAAACTTGGCCCTTTTATGACTTGTGGACTTCAACTCCCAGAATTCCTCAGCCAGCCTCCATTTTGTTTGTTAGATTTAAGACAGGGGTCTTCAAACTTGGCCCTTTTATGACTTGTGGACTTCAACTCCAGAATTCCTCAGCCAGCCTCCATTTTGTTTGTTAGATTTAAGACAGGGTCTTCCAACTTGGCCCTTTATGACTTGTGGACTTCAACTCCCAGAATTCCTCAGCCAGCCTCCATTTTGTTTGTTAGATTTAAGACAGGGGTCTTCCAACTTGGCCCTTTTATGACTTGTGGACTTCAACTCCCAGAATTCCTCAGCCAGCCTCCATTTTGTTTGTTAGATTTAAGACAGGGGTCTTCCAACTTGGCCCTTTTATGACTTGTGGACTTCAACTCCCAGAATTCCTCAGCCAGCTGGCTGAGGAATTCTGGGAGTTGAAGTCCACAAGTCTTAAAGTTGACACGTTTGAAGACCCCTGATCTAAGTAGATGAATCAGAACCATGTCCAGGCTCTGTACAGGGGAATGTCTTCCAACGTCTGAGGGACCTAGCAACTGTCTATCAAACTACCTCCTCAAACATGTTTGCAAGTAGATAAACCAGAACTATGCTCAGGGTCTCAAGAGGAGAGTCCTTTTCAACATCTGTGGGACCTAGCAACTGTCCGCCAAGCCATCTCCCTAAACATGAATCCAAGTAGATGACCCCAAACTATCTCCAAGCTCCCTACAGAAGAGTCCCTCCCAAAGTCCGTGGGACCTAGCAGCTGTCCATCAAACCCTTTCCCAAACACGTCTGCAGGTAGATGACCCCAAACTATCTCCAAACTCTCAACAGAAGAACACCTTCCAACATCCGGGGAACCTAGCAACTGTCCATCAAGCCACCTCCTCAAACAAGTCTGTAAGTAGATGAATTAGGACTATATCCAGGCTCTCAACCTCTGCAGACCTATGAACTGTCCATCAAACACATTCTCAAACATGTGCTTAAGTAGATGAATCAGGGCTGTCTCCAAGCTCCCAACAGGAATGTCCCTTGCAACATCTGTGGACCTAACATCTGTCCACCTTAACCACCCTGGGACATTTTGCAGCCCCAAATCAGGAACCAGCCATGCACATCCCCAGTTCCTCACTAGGAAGCCACCTGAACTGTGGACAGCTGGGTCCTGTGGCAAGATGCCATCTTCTTCCCCTGCCCTTAAGAGCCCAGACCAACGTCAAGAGTACTCAGTTCTCCAGGGCTGTCAGTCACTAAGTGGACGGTATTTGATGCCAGATGTTGCAGCCTCACACCTAAGGATAGGATCGGTCCATCTGCCTATCCTAGCCATGATCTCCATGTTGATATGAGGGATGACCAGAAGGCAACGGCTTTGCTCCCGGCCCGAAAGAGGAAAGCATTACAGGTAGTCCTCGACTTACGACTTCAATAGAGTGCAAAATGTTTGTTGCCAAGCCAGACAGTTGTTAAGTGAATTTTGCCCCGTTTTACAACCTCTCTTGCCCCCGTTAAGCAAATCACTGCAGTTTGTTAAGAGAATCGGGTTTCCCCGTTGACTTTGCTTCTGATCACGTCACCTTGGGACACGACATCGGTCACAAACAGGAACCCTTTGCCAAGCGTCTGAATTTCCATCACATGTCGATGGGGGGATGCTGCAAAAGGTCGTAACTGGGGGGGGAAACGGTCGTTAAGTCCCGTTCTTCAGTGCTGTTGTAACTAAACGAACCGTTGTAAGTTGAGGAGCACCTGCAGTCGCCAGATAAACCAATTTGGAGGCTGAATTCACCTCCTTTTCTGTTTCCTGTCTTCCCTCCCTTCTCTTTTTATTTTTCTCTTTCTCTTTTTCTTTCCTCCTCCCCTTGACTTGCATGTACCGAAAGAGACTGCTCTGGGTTTACTTTGTGTGTGTGCGTGTGTTTTTTGTCACTGTTAACCACATCCTGACTCTATTAAAGTTCCTGGCGCTAAATAAACAATGTAACTGTCGCGTGCAGCAGTCTGACAATAATTGGATTAACTAAAACGTATCATCGGCTAAAATAGAGACACAGTGCCCGGCTCAGACAGCGGGGAGCGAATGTCATCCTGGAAAAACCCTGAAAAATGATCTGACTCAGGGTGGTGGATCCGCTCTCCTTGCAACAGGGACACAGATTGGGGGGGTCGGGGAGCAAAACAAAAGGGAAAATAAAATTATTTTCCCAAACGGAAGTCAGTTTTTGCGCCTCTCTGCGAAGAGACGGATGCTGGAGACGTTAGCCGTCTCGAAAAGGAGGCATAATCGGAGGCCGTAGGAGGCTGCTTGATCTGTAGATGAAGCGTTAGACAGCCCCAGTGTACACACACACACACACACACACACAAAAAGACACAACTTGTGGGCGGCTGGAGTTCAGACAACGTTAGAAGCCACAGCTGCAGTGGCTGGTGGGAACATTGGCACTCCTCCAGGGTTTCAAAACAAGCCGATGCAACCCTAATCGCGTTGACAGGCAGTCCTCGACTTACAACGATTCATTTAGTGACCGTCGGAAACCACAAGTACAAACTGACTTGGAGCAATTTTTCAGGCTGACGACTGTTGCAGCAGCATCGTGTGATCAAAATTCAGACGCTTGGCAACTGGCTCGTATTTATGACGGTGGCAGCGTCCCCGGGGGGGGGGTGTGTCACGTGATCCTCTTTCGCGACCTTCGGGCAAGCAAAGTCAACGGGGGAGCCATGTTGACTGAACAACCGTGCGACAAGCTTAACAACTGCAGTGATCCACTTAACAACGGTGGCAAGAAAGGTGATAAAACGGGGCAAAACTCCCTTAACGAGTGTCTCGCTTAGCCACAGAAATTTCGGGCTCCCTTGTGGTCGTAAGGCGAGGACTACCTGCATTGCAAGCCCGAGTCCTAGCAGAGTTAGCAAAACCCATGTCTGAACCAGGATGCTAATTCTCAGCCAAGAGGCCTCTATGCAGATTGTTCTACACTAGGAATGGGGGGGGGGGTTGTTTACTTAAAGCAATGGCCCCAAAACTTGTTAGAAACACTTCCTCGTACAGTAGGCTCACTTTGGGTCATTGCCTTTGTAAAATATCCTCATGCAAATCACAAAATATTTGGGAGAGCAGCCCAGATCAGCCAGTCTAAACAAACTTCAGTTTTTCTATTTAACGTCTCCCTGACTCACTCAGTAACTCTCTTTCTCTCTCCCTCTCTCTCTCTCTCTCTCTCTCTTTCTTTCTTTCTCTCTCCATCTCTGTTTCTGTCTCTCTCTCTCCCTCTCTCTGTCTCTGTCTCTCTCTCTCTCTCTCTCCCTCTCTCTTTCTCTCCATCTCTCTGTCTCTCTCTCCATCTCTCTGTCTCTTTCTCTCTCTCTCTCTCTCTCCCTCCATCTTCTCTCTCTCTTTCTCCATCTCTCTGTCTGTTTCTTTCTCTCTCCATCTCTGTTTCTGTCTCTCTCTTTCTCTCTGTCTGTCTGTCTCTCTCTCTCCATCTCTCGGTCTCTTTCTTTCTCTCTTTCTCTGTCTCTCTCTCTGTCTCTCTCTTTCTCTCTGTCTCTCTCTCCATCTCTCTGTCTCTTTCTCTCTCTCCATCTCTCTGTCTCTGTCTCTCTCTCTCTCTCCATCTCTCTGTCTCTCTCTCTCCATCTCTCTCTTGGTCTTTCTCTCTCTCCATCTCTCTGTCTCGGTCTCTCTCTCTCTCTCTCACACACACACACACACACACACACAAACATACAGAGGGAGACACAAAACCTTGAAAAGGCCAGATTAAAAATGAACTGGTGCTGAGAAAGAACTGTGGGAAGTTCAGACCAAGTTCCCTTTGAAAGAAAGACAATTCTCTCCATTTTTCCCTCTTTGCTAAGGGAAGTTACTCAACCAATAAACAAAATTTCCGGAACCCATTAGGTTTTTGTGGTTCCCCCTCCCCATGACACCACACTCTTGTGTACAAGAACATCCGTATATACCCCTTGACTCCGCTCTCCAGAAATAGGTGACTTAGCAACAGTTTACCTCAAAGAAAGAAACGGGGGGGGGGGAGAGATTAACTTAGCAAGCAGGTTGGGAATTGGAGTTTGCAAGAGAACACAAGGCGGAAATCAATTCACGATGGATTCTACTTTCACTTTTATAAAGGAGTCTATCATCCAAGGGATTAAAAAAAAAGAAAAAAAAGAACAGATGGGAGAAAGATGTGGATTTAAATATCAGCAATGTCAACTTTGGTTATAACATTAACACTGTGGATAGATATAGATATAGATATAGATATAGATATAGATATAGACATAGATATAGATATATAGATATAGATATAGATATAGATATAGATATAGATATAGATATAGATATAGATATATAGATATATAGAGATATAGAGATATAGAGATATAGAGATTAGATAGAGATAGAGATAGAGATAGAGATAGAGATAGATAGATAGATAGATAGATAGATAGATAGATAGATAGATAGATAGATAGATAGATAGATAGATAGATAGATAGATAGATAGATAGATAGATAGATAGATAGATAGATAGATAGATAGAGATATAGAGATATAGAGATACAGAGATAGACAGATAGACAGATAAAGAGATAGGAGATAGAGAAATAGAGAGATAGGGAGGGAGAAGGAGGGAGAGAGACACAGAGAGAAATAGAGAAAGAAATACAATAGCTAGATGATAGCTAAACAGCTAGAGGTAGAGAAAGCTGGAGGGAGAGAAGGAGGGAGGGAGAGGGAGAGGGAGAGGGACCGCCGCAAGTGGATTTCCATATAAACTATGGTTTATTACAATCTAATTGCTATGGTTCCTACAAAGCCCCGAACCATAAACTAACCATGTAATCACAACAAACAAATCTAGTTGGCTAGTTTCAACTGGTTGCAAATGGAGAGAGAGAAAGGTGCCCCTTTCTTGCCAGACCACTGTCCTCTAGGATCGCTCATTCTCCAAAACAAACAAACCATCTTGGCCTGCCTCTTGTGGCCTGGCTGTGTCACCAGCCTCCAGTAGACATTTTCACAGCAGAGATGCAAGCCAGATACACCGACTTGCCTATGCGCGGGAACAGCTTCGGAAGCAGAGTAAGGATCGGACACCTCTACGGGCACTGTGCAAAAGTTCGTGTTTCCATTGTTAAATAGTCGTGTCATGAATTTAATTGGGATAAATGGCCTAGATATTAATAAGACAGGTAGTCCTCAACTTATAACAGTTCATTTAGTAGACTGTTCGAGGTTACAACAGCACTGAAATAAACAAATAAATAATAAATAAACACATTGGATTTCTAGGCGAGGCAAAATACACATCTGTTACTTGTCTACTTTAAAAGAGCGTGACAATATTACGTGGATGTGGCATTTGCATATTCACTTCTAACACGGCCCATCGATTCTGAATTTGTTTCCTTCCCCTCTCCGGTTCATTTCAAGGCTGCCCAGTTTTTTGAACAGGTGGGATGAGAGAGGCCTCAAGGTTGTGATTAAACTTCAATCTGATTTAACCTTAACTGGGAAGTTTGACTGTAGTGATTAAGGGGCTGGCCTACAAACCAGGAGACTGTGAGTTCTAGTCCCGCCTTAGGCATGAAAACCAACTGGGTGACGTTGGATCAGTCACCAGGAGACGGTGAGTTCTAGTCCCGCCTTAGGCATGAAAACCAACTGGGTGACGTTGGATCAGTCACCAGGAGACGGTGAGTTCTAGTCCCACCTTAGGCATGAAAACCAACTGGGTGACGTTGGATCAGTCACCAGGAGACGGTGAGTTCTAGTCCCGCCTTAGGCATGAAAACCGGATGGGTGACTTTGGGCCAATCACCAGGAGACAGTGAGTTCTAGTCCCGCCTTAGACATGAAAGCCAGCTGGGTGACTTTGGGCCAATCATCAGAAGACGGTGAGTTCTAGTCCCGCCTTAGGCATGAAAACCAACTGGGTGACTTTGGATCAATCACCAGGAGACGGTGAGTTCTAGTCCTGCCTTAGACATGAAAACCGGATGGGTGACTTTGGACCAATCATCAGGAGACAGTGAGTTCTAGTTGTGCCTTAGGCATGAAAGCCGGCTGGGTAAGTTTGGGCCAATCACCAGGAGACGGTGAGTTCTAGTTCCGCCTTAGATATGAAGTTGGCTGGGGGACTTTGACTGTGAATGAGGGACTCTCTAGCTTATCCTAAATTACTTTAGACAAAACCCTCTTAAACAATATTTTCCTTGGCTTCGGTTACATTAGGACTAGAGATCCCTATCAACAAAGGGTTTATTTGCCTATTTATAAGAGCACCTAGCAAAAACTGAGTCTCCTTGCAAGCTGAATCTTATTCGGTTTTCCAAATCTGTTCAGAGGAATCCTATTTCCTGCAAAGCGAAGAACGGAAATAACTGCAAATCACAAATTATATCCTCACATTGATTATCTTTAACACCCTAGCCCAGGGGTAGGCAACCTTGGCTCTTTTATGACTCGTGGACTTCAGCTCCCAGATTTCCTGAGCCAGCCATGCTGAGGGGAAAGGGAGAGGTTTCCAAGCTGAGCCATGCTGGCTGAGGAATTCTGGGAGTTGAAGTCCACGAGTCATAAAAGAGCCAAGGTTGCCTACCCCTGGCCTAGTGTAAGCAGAAGATTTAGCGAATCATCAGGAGAAATACTATTGTATTTTATTTCATTTTTCAGTTTCAAGGCCACTCAACTTCACAGCCACAGGCGGTTTCCAATTTAGAAAATTAAAATGTTTTTAAAAGTTAACTTTTTTTTTGAAGGAAATAAAATTTGAAAGGAGAAAAAAAAATTAAAGAGAGAACATATATCAAGAGAAGAAGAAAAAAATACAGCTGCTGACCAGGAGACAGAATCAAAACCCCAAAAGGCTTAACCACCATCCTAGCCCACGAGAACAACCAAATCCTGAACAATTTGCAAAACAAAACGGG
The DNA here is from genome assembly GCA_023970755.1 of Azemiops feae. NCBI lineage: Eukaryota > Metazoa > Chordata > Lepidosauria > Squamata > Viperidae > Azemiops > Azemiops feae. The sequence goes on along the minus strand of JALGBA010001335.1, from coordinate 37,970 downwards.
AAAAAAAAACAACCCACAAGGGTGGGATCAGTATAAATTGTCAGGGAATATCATTTTAGAGGGCAGAAGCCATTACACTTATAACCACAATTGGGACTGCAAATTCCATCACTGAGCAATGCAGTCATTGAGTCCCACTCACTTTTATGACATGCCTCAGTCGTTAAGCGAATCAGGCAGTTGTTCCACTAATCAAACTCCCCCCCTTGACTTTGCTTGTTGGAAACTGGCTGGGAATTTGCAAATGGCTGTCACATGATCCTGCAGCCATCGTAAAATGCCCAGCACCCAAACTGCAATCATGTGACCATGCGGATGCTGCAACCGTCGTAAGTGCGAGGACCGGTCATAAGTCACTTTTTTCAGCCCCATCATAACTTCGAACGGTCACTCAATGAACAGTCATAACCTAGGCCAGAGGTACGCAACCTTGGCTCTTTTATGACTCGTGGACTTCAACTCCCAGAATTCCTGAGCCAGCCATGCTGAGGGGAAAGGGAGAAGTTTCCAAGCTGAGCCATGCTGGCTCAGGAATTCTGGGAGTTGAAGTCCACGAGTCATAAAAGGGCCAAGGTTGCCTAGCCCTGGCCTAGGCAGACAGCCATTTCCTCAAATAAGGTTTGCTTTGCTTTCCCAACCCGGTTGGGAAAGGTTTGGCTTCTACTTCTAGAACTCCCAGTTCTCATGTGGTAGTAAGTGTGCTAATTCGGCATCCAAGAAGAGCAAGTGACATCATCTTCCTCATTGTGAAACTGACACAAGTGAGGAAAATTAGGTAATCGGTGCAAGGATGTCACAATGCACACAACATTGCTGCATGAGAGCCATTTTGGGTTAAGGTGCTTAAGTGATTAAGGCACAAGGCTAGAAACCAGGAGATTGTGAGTTCTAGTCCTACCTTAGCCATGAAAGCCGGCTGGGTGACTTTGGGCCAATCACCAAGAGATCCTGAGTTCTAGTCCTACCTTAGAGATGAAAGGTGGGTGGTTGGCTTTGGGCCAATCACCAAGAGATCCTGAGTTCTAGTCCCGCCTTAGGGATAAAAGATGGCTGGGTGGGTTTGGGCCAATGACCAAAAGATTGCGAGTTCTAGTCCTGCCTTAGGGATGAAAGGCAGCTGGGTGACTTTGGACTAGTCACACACTCTCAGCCCAACCTACCTCGCTGGGTTGTTGTAGGGAAAATAGAGGAGGAAAAAGAGTATTAGGTATGCTCACCCCCTCGAGTTATTTGCAAAAATAATAAAAATCAAGATTCTATCAGAACTTAGAAAGGTGTTGTAACATGGGCCAGCTTCACATATTGCCCTTAGTCACCATTTGTCAAATGCTGGTTACTTGAGCGAGACTGAGGACATGTTCCTCAGCCTTAAACCATGGCTGACAAACCCGGAAGGTTAAATAGACACTCCAGAGTCTTTGTTCCCCAAAACAAACTCACTTCCTGATTGTATAAAACCCAAGTGGGGTTGGGGACAAAGCAGATTCTGAGACACCTGTTTAACCTCCTGTCTGATCTTCCAGTGGCTCTGATCTTCCTTTGTGACAGCAAACCAGCCTTAAAAAAGAATGAAAATGTGACTTCCATTACTACGCTGATAACATCTGCTCTAGTCCTGAAGCACCATCCAATCTCCTTTTTTCCCCAACCGCCCCTTCCGAATCAGAAAGAAACCATGAAGGACCCTACCTGTACTGGAACGGGCCTTGGGTCTGGATTTGCACCCAAATCCAGTGGGTGACCCCCCAAGGAGGCTGCTTGGGGGGAAAAGTCCAGAGCCGTATTCAGGAACGTAGGAAGGATAAGTGGCAATTGGATGATGACCAGAAGACGACACTCCCCCGAGGGACGCCATGTTGCTCCGAGAATGAGAAGATTCCAGCTTCATCGTTTCGGCCAAAGACACCTGGTATTTAATGCACTCCTTCTCTTCTTGACGGCTGGACCCGGTGGAGCCCGGGGTGGAGATGGAAGGATCTGGAGACACATCTTTCGGAGGGGTGGGCGGGAAAGTGAAAAGATGGGGGCTGGAGTGGCCCGCAGACAGGGTGGAGGTAGAGGCTGGAGGGTAGACGGAGAGAGGTCCCGGCGAGCTGTGGTGGATGGGCGCTTTGGAGAACGGGCTCAGGTTCCATGGTGCAGCTCCGTGGTGGCTTCCCAAAGCTTTGCTCCCATCCAGCCAAGGGAGAGAACCGTGCAGCAAAGGTGGGCGACACACCTGGCTACCTGCCAGAACAGAAGAAGACAAAGGAGGCCTCCGTTAAGTGGGCGTCTCCGGAACCGGCTTCAGGTGAAGATCCCAGCACATAAAACATCCCAAAGAGGCAACCCAACGCAGGAAGTCCTCGACTTTCAACCGCAATGGAGCCCAATATGACCCTCGCCAAGCAAGTGAGATTTGCCCCCACTTTATGAACCTTTCTTCCCACCGTCGTTAAGTGGAACACTGCATTGTTCAGTTAGTAATGGGGTTGTTAAGGGAATCTGGCTTCCCCCCCCCCATTTGATTTTGCTTGCTGGAAAGTCGCCAAAGGGGATCACGTGAGCCCGGGGACACTGTGCAAGAATCTGCATTTTGATCACGTGACCACAGGCATGCTGCCACGGTCGTACATACAAAAAAGGGGCATAAGTCACTTTTTTCAGCGCTGCCGTTGGTGCTCTTTGAGCTTGTTTGTTTTCTTGCAAGACCTTTCATGACCCAACTAGGTAACATCCTCAGAAGAGAGTGGAGTTTGCTCTCCATTTATATAGTATTGGTGGGAGTATTCTTCGTGGTTCCTTGATAGACTACTGTTTACTGCTTAATACAAAGATCTGACAGTTCCTTAACTGGGGTAAAACTGGGGAAGGGTCCCCCTGTACATCAACAGAGAGCAAACCGTGAGCACTGATCATGTTACCTAGTTGGGTAATGAAATGTCTGCAAGAAAGCAGCCAGGCTCAGAGAGCACCAGGGACCCCCACAAAGGCTGCTAGTTTGCCTCTGCGCAGTCCCCCTGAGCATATAAATTTGGCACCCACAAGCCCACGAAGAAGAGGGAAGAAGCTTTTTTCTGACTATAGCATTGCAAAAATTAGCCACGCCAACTTCATTGTTCCTATGCCAAATCATCCTGCTAAGTTCATGGACAGCCATGCTGGAATACAAGCTTTGTTGGGGAAGGGTCTCTCTACCTGACTATGTAAGGGGATGCTGAACAGGTGTCACAGTCCTACAGCACAGAAGATGCTCAAGTTCCTCACCACGTAAGGTTTGTTGGCCATACCAAGAAGTCCGGCTGTATCATTTGTGGGATATCTTAAAAGCTTTCCTGAATTTTCCCATCATCAGAATCCCCATATAATCTACACCTCTTTCCTAAGAATATGCTCTCTACGTCTCTGGAAGTATCATCCCCATCTTGTCACTTTGTTCCTACCAGCTGAGGAAGATGGGTATCATAGTTCCTTGTACCTGGAGAATCTGGGACGAGGCCCCAGGAGCTAAACAATCTCGCTCAAAGTGTACACTTACACACACAAAGCAAACTAGCGTGATAAAAGATGCTAGGCAATAAAAAATAAAAATAAAAGAAGAAACAAACAAGAAAATAAAAACAAGAGGCCCATCAAACTGCTGTTTTCTGATACTCCAACTAAACCGTGTCCTAGCCAGAATTTAGTAGCTACAAATATGAGATTCATTTCTGGGATAAAAGCTTTAGAAATCAAATTAAGCCCTCTGCATATATGAGCCGTAACCCCTATCTTTTTTTTTCCTGCAAAAAAAGAGAGGAGGTTTTATAACTTTTTATCTCCCCATTGGGGAAAAAAAACCCTTCAATTCTCAATTCCCTTGCTTAGAATGGCTTTCTGTCAAGGCCAACGTAGAAAAGAGAGAACAATATCTAATACAATAAATATATTTATGGGTTAAGGAACTATTTGTGAAAATAACTGAATTTCCGAAGATCATTTAGCTGGAAGAAAATGTGTTAAACTCTCTGAGGAGAGGTTGTGAAAATTCAAATAAATGAGTTGGGAAACTATTTCTCGGTAAACCTATACAGGATCCACTTTGTCTTTTGGATATATTTTTCTATACAGTACTCATTCCTTCAATTCATAAACTGAAGGTATGTTTTACTGGAATAGACGAGCTAATTCCTAGTTATTGGTCTTAAGATTTGCCAAACGTCTTGGAAAGCTAGCCTAAATATTGAGAGGTTGTATGGATGAAAAGTTGGCTGTCAGCCACCCAGAGCTTGGTGAAATATGGGTGACTATACAAATATTTTAAATAAAGAAGAGAGAAGCTGCGTTTTTAATATACTTCAGAAGCTAGGCCTGAATAAGGACCTAACCTATTTACTGCTCCGAATTTGAATATCTGTCGAGAACTATTTAATTCTGCGGAATTAACCACCTAATCAATATGCGTGCCACATCCCACAAATAATATTTTTACTCAGAAATGGACACCACCTATTATTCAAGGAGGTGGTTTTTTTGCTTTGAATCACATCCTTAACCAGGAAGAGTTGGTTCCTCTGAAAATATTGTCGATTTCCATCACAGCCTATGTAGGGGGGGGGGGGAATCTAAACTTCTTCAAAGCAAATTCCACTGTTTTTCAAAGACGTTGAGGATGCTGTTGATATATATATATATATATATATATTTGCTAGAGGGTCTGTTGAAGATAGCTTAGATGACCAGACCCAACCATCTCAGAGGCCTCTCACCAGACCTGCCAAACTTCTCTAGTAGGTGCTGTAACTACACCACTTAACCAACTAGGTCTTGCGGGTGCGAGGAAGCACCCATAGTACCTACTATACCCTGCCAGGGAAAAGCTTCAGCTACTGAGCACTGACAACTGTTTTAAAGTGAGACGAGCAGGCCCACCTCCCCTTTTGGGTGATCAGAGTTAGAGAGCTTGGACTGCCCAACAAACTAGACTTCAAGAAACGTTCTGGCTTAGAAGGAAAGCTGAAAGGAGGGGAGGGAAAAAAGGGATACCCTTAGTAATTTAAGCTGAAATCCAAGGCTTCAGAGGAAACAGGTTAAAAGCACCATTTGCTGGCTGCCAGCTTCCATTTGAATTCCCATTCTCCTTGGCTTAATCCCTGCTACGGCGGCCCCTGCTCCCATCAATTCCTTGGCCCCCGTAATCAACACTTAAATGGGTCCAGGCCCCAGGGCTCTGAGTTTTACAGGGCAAAATATTTGTCCCGCTCTAATTTGGGGCCCAATCTGCTTTCCCCTTAGGGCAGAGGGCTGGTCCTCAGCTATAAGGATTAAGCGCCCTTTTGGCTCCACAGCCACCTGCCAGATCTGAGGTAAAGCTATCAAGATAGAAAAGTAGTACACTTTACTCTCCAGAAACAGTCCCTAGACAGACAGACAGAAGCAAATCTGACTGATCTCGTGGGAATTCACTGAGCAGCTTTAGGATTGTGATGCACCCGCAAAGTCAACTTGTAATCCGAAGGGCCCCCCCCCTCACTGTTCTGGGTGAAAGTCCAGGAAACACCAAGAAGGGATTGATCAAGCCTCACAGAATTGGGGTGTGGGTCTTGAAAAAAAGGGGGAATTTTCAATTCTTGACTCAATTCTACTTTTCGGAGAGCCACCGTGAATTCTGTCCGAATGCAACCTGACCTGCGTAAAATGCAGCTAGCTCCTGCTCGCATCGGGGGTCTAAAATGCAGCAAAACCAGCTAAGTTGGTTTAACTTAGTGTTGGGGTCGAACTAAAGGCATCCTGGCCTTAAGGCTCTTGGGTGGCGGCCTCCAGATAAAACTCACCCTTGCAATTCCCAGCCATCGGAGCTGCCTTTGCACACAGTGCATTTAATCCAGTGAGTTATGAACTCAGCAACTGAACGGGCCCAGTTGAACGCATGGGCCATGGATGTATTGCAGGGAGCCAGGGAGCGGGTTAGCCCAGGAACCAGGTTAAGGGTGTTGTGTGAATGCAGCATCCACACACGTGATCCCATCACTGCTGTGTTTCATTGGACCCCATCATCTTCAGCCACCACCACTACCACCACCACCGAAGTGGCAAGATGGGACGACAAATAAATTTAAATAAATAATAATGTCAAATCAATATTTACAGTATCGGATGGCGGAGAGAAAAGTAATTTTTCAGTGCCACTTTTAGAAAACATGTATGCATGTCTACTCTGAAGGGCCTTTAACTCTCCATAAACCAGTTGGGATGAAATGATCAGAAATTATCAGAATTTTGCAAAAAAAAAAAAAAAAGGCAATCCATTTCTTTCAAAAACCGAGGGGTAGATTTGTGTGTGTGTTTCCTAAAAAGAAGACCAACTGCTCCATCCAAGCTGAAGGTATGCATTTACTTAGGAGTAAGCCCTTTGAATTTTCACCCCTACTCAGGACTCCTTTAAGCTCGGGCTGAAATATTTAACAGGCCTCCAATCTTCCTACTCAACCTCAACCAGCCAGCCTTTGGGATAGGAAAACCCCTTCATTTCAACCATCTCTCTTCTTCTCCCCCCCTCCCATCCCCACAACATAATCCTGATATGCAAACTGCCTGCCCCTCCCAATCCATTTAAATATATTTAAATTCCGGGAACTTTTCTTTTTTTTTTGCAAGTTAAAAAGACTCTGGCAGAATAGGGCTGGAATCAAACACACATCAAGGCAATTAATAATAATTCATTATTCCTCTAAGAAAAGCCTATAGGGAGTAGAAAGACAAGCCCCATATTATTATTTTTTAATTAATGGCTGGATTGTTTGGGAAACCTTTTTTTTTCTTTTCTTTTAAGCCCAGGCTTCTAAGATTATTGATTTGGGAAATTACTTTCCTTCTTATCTGGCCTGATAAAATAAAATCCTTCTTTCAAGGGCATTAGAGAAAAACTATTTCTCTTCATTTAGGCCTTTATTTTTTTTTATTTTGGCTCCCCAACAAATGGATCCCAATCGGCAACAAAATTTATTTTGGTTGCCAACTCTACTGAAATCAAACATAAAGTCAAACCAGTCTCAATCCATATCTTTTTTTTTTTTTCTGGCATTGGGAATCCAGTTTGAAACAGGGATCAAACTGATGATTAGGGGCCTGAAGGCTAAACAATGGTTGCAGGAATTGGATATGTGTAGTTGAATGAAAACAGGGACTAGGGATTACACCATAGCAGTGTTCCAATATCTATAGGGCTGCCACAAAAAAGAGGGAGTCAAACTATTCTCCAAAGCACCTGAAGGCAGGACAAGAAGCAACTGATGGAAACTGATCAAGGAGAGAAGCAACCTAGAACTAAGGAGAAATTTCCTGACAGTTAGAACAATTAACCAGTGGAACTACCTGCCTCCAGAAGCGGTGGATGCTCCAACACTGGAGGATTTTAATAAGAGATTGGACAGCCATTTGTCTGAAATGGCATAGGGTCTCCTGCTTGAGCAGGGGGTTGGACTAGAAGACCTCAAAAGGTCCCTTCTAACGCTGTTATTCTGGTGGGGACCAAGGAAAAGGCCCCAGAGTTGATCTTCTGCTTGGGGAACTTAAAAAAAAACCAGACTTTTCTTTTTTTTTAGAAATAAAAATAGTAATAAAATGATCGAATTTTTAGTAACAATGTAGCATGCCCTATTAGCAGCATTTGAGGCGTGCCATCTCGTTTAATCCTCACCCTGGAGGGGGGAAAAACCAAAAAAAACAGGAAGCCAGTCCTACTCCTGGCAGATCAAAGCAATGGCTTGCGAGTTAAAAGGAAAAGGCGGGAAGGACTAATAACATTTTGTAAGACACAGTGAAAAGTCGAATAATGACCCAGGCAATTACTAATCAGGGGTTAATTTTGGTTGCTCAATTGCCGGACTGTAGGTGTTGTGAGAAAGGCTCCCTTCTCCCTGCCTTTTAACTAGCACATTATATTCTGAATATGGGGTTTATTTTTCCTCATCTCTTCCCAGTCTGCCCACACCCAACTTAATTTCTAATTTGGAGAACAGTTGAAAAGCCCTTTTGAAACCCCCTCACGAAGCAAGCAAGCGGAGGGGAAAATGAGAGCAGATTAATTTCTAACGTGGTCCTCCGTGTTTGCATTTTCAGCCTTTTTAAGAAAAAACAAACAAACACAAACCCCTTCTAGTTTTGAATGCTCCTAAAGTAAAATAGAGCTTCAGATCTGGAGGAGAAAGACCTAACCTTTAGATCTTAAAGGAAACTAAAAAAAAAAAAAGGGGGGGGAGATCAAACTTTAAAGCCACCTGCTCACTCAAAAAAAAACGGAGACAAAAATTAAATTGTTTGGGTTCTCCTGGTTTTTAAAAGAATGGCTAGGCTAAATGGCCTGGGTTAAGATTTCGTTCAACTAGACAGGAAACACTCTGTTGGGGTTGGCGTTTGCATTTGAGTAAACTTGCAAAGGTGGGGTTTTGCAGGGGGAAGCAGGTTAAAAAGTATTTATGGATTCCAGAGCCCTTAGGTTATCCTGAAATCAATATTACACACAACCCTAATCGTATCTGAGCGACCCTTAGAAGCCCCTATCAGGAAGGAGATTGTGTGATTTCCCCAAAACTGCCCAGTATGGGTAGAAACTTTGGCTAAATCCTAAGAAGCTGGCTTTTGGGGCATAAATACAGCAGCCAGGATTTCCCAAGCTAATGGAATGCAGACCTACAGGAGAATAAATTATTCTGCTTCCCTGGATGACTTTAATTCCATACCAATAAAAACAGAATAGGTGCTCTCTAAGCTTCGTACTTTTTCTGGCAAAGGTTTCATTTTAATTCCATACATCATACATCCAGCAATTCTCTCTCTCTCTCTCTCTCTCTCTCTCTCTCTCTCTCTCTCTTTTCTGGAATTAACTTTTAGAAGATTTGCATAGCCTAATATTAGATGTGTTTTCCACTGCCCAGCCTACAAGGATTGTTTTTTTCTCCCTTTCCTTAATCCAGCATGTCCAGATGCTACATTCTGGATTTTTTTTCCCCTTTGGCATTGTTATTAAGGACTGGAAATGATCCCCAACAGAGAGAAATCAAATCAGCAATAAAGACAAAAAGTTTCTTTATGGGTTATTGGATAGATAGTGCGATTCACTCAACAGGCCGCTTCCTAATGTTGCGTTAAAACCCTGGGCCATCCCTGCACTCCTAAAGCATGTGGTGCTCAACCAACCATAGTTAAGGCTTCACGGAACTGGTTCATCACAGCTTGTTAAGCCCACGTCTGTCTACAAGCCACCCAATTCCGTTTTAGCCTAGTTAAAACACGTGCAGGTTTGGAAGGCAATCCTTCCAGATTCTTTCCGGGGGGGGGGTGCTGGCTGTCGCTAACCTGGTTAGGGAGGACTTTACAAACCCAACTTATTCGCTTTTTTCTCTCTCTTAAACAAGGCCGAATTCAGAAGTGCTTCGTTCCCAGAAACAGGGGTTGGTCCTCCCTGCCTGGAAACCCTATTTAGGGGAGACAGGAGTGAAATCTGGTGTGGAGGAACCGGCTTGCCCGCAATTCTGTTTTGGCCTAATCGGTCCTTGCCGACAATCTTGGGAGGCAGGAAAAGAAGAATTTTTGTTCGTTCTCCATCGGATCGAGACCACCCAAAAGCGGGGAAGGGAGACCCACTCCACGTCCTTAGTCTGATGGAAGAACGAACTGGCGGCCGCGTCAGTACAACAGGCCAAGTTTGGGGAGCTAAATTTCATTTTTGATGTGTGCCGTTGTGCCCACAGTAAAAAAAATGACAATAAAGGTTATCTTATCTTATCTAAACGCAGTTTTTCTTTTCTTTTCTTTTCTTTTTGCATCCCGCCTGCAAACCGAGCTGAGCTAGTAATCATAAGGTTTAGGATTGGCCCAATTCATTCAGCCGGGAGCTGGAGTCAGTAAGTCGTGTGAACGCTACCCGGCCCTAAGCCCAGGTGGAAAGACCCCAATTTCTTTCATTGACCCGGTAAAGATGGGCCGGGGGAAGGGGGGGGGAAGGAGGGCAGATTAGATTAGATAACCTTTATTGTCATTTTTTCCCTGTGGGCACCATGGCACACATTAAAAATGAAATTGACTGACTTCCTCTCCAAGCGTGCACACACGCGACCCACATTTAAAACATGCTATATACAACATATGCATAATAGACCTGCACCCTTACATATAAGTAACAAGAGGTGGGGGAAAGCTGCGGCGCGATCTAGCTGAGCAAAAAATAATAATAATAATTAAGGATCGCTGGGTGAAATCACGTCGGCCTTTGCAAGCCTTTTTTGCAGAATTACTTGGTTGCTCGGCCGCCGAACCTGTAGCGCGGAAAGCCCAAGCGTGCAAAAGGCAAGGGAGGGAAAACGCACCCTCGCTCTCTCACCTACAAACACACACACACACACCGCTCCGCTCGGTTTCCGGAGGGGTTTTTTTTTCTGTCTTTTTTTTTTTGTTTTCTTTTTTGCTGGCTGTCAAATGTAGCAGGTCGGGGAGGGGAGATTTGAAGAGCCAAGTTTCTTTTCCCCCCCCGCCTGCCCCCCACCACACACACACACACACACACACACACACACATCATCCCCGCCAGGGCACTCACCGTGATGGGTCGGGGGGTACCGCTGCACCGTGGCCCGCACCGAGTTGCTGTAGTAGGAAGGCACGTGGTTGCCCTGCCCGTCGATGTTAAAAAGTACATCCATTTCCTCGGCCAGAGGATACTGCGTGGGGTCCATGTACGAGTGGCTGAGTCCTGGGTGGTGGGAATCCGGGTGCTGGCCGTTGAGAACGGCCGGGTGGTGATGGCTGACCCAGCGGGGTTGATCCGTGGTAACTTCCATGCTGCCCTCCGCGGGATGACCAGGCGCGGTGACCGGGTCGAGAAGCTACGGCTTCTTCGCGGCTGTGGCCCCCCGTGCAAAAAAAAAAAAAAAAAAAAGGAAAGGAAAAAAGGGGGGAGGAAAAAAGAAAAAAAAAAGACAACCGAGTCCGGGACGGGGGTGGGGGGAGAAAACAGACTTTCACTTGAACGAAGTTTGTCTGAAAGTTTGTCTTAAGCGGAGATCCGAAAAACCGGAGCGGGCAGATGAAGTCTGCAAGGTCTCTCCGGAGGGAAAAGCGCCGGAGGGTGGAGGGGGGGAGGTTTGTTGCTTCGAATAAACGCCTCTTTTTTTTTCCCCTCTCCAAACCGGAGCGAAGGGAGGAGGAGGACGACGAGGGGGAAGGAGAACGAGAGAGCCCGGGAAAAAAATCACCGGCAGAAATTCCTCTCCAGCCGCCGCCGCCGCCAAGTGCCGCCTTTCCCCCCCGGATCGGGCACTTTCTGCTTCCCTTTCACGGATCACCTGCGAAGAAGAGAAGGAAGGAAGGAAGGAAGGGAGGGAGGAAGAAAGAAAGAAAGAAAGAAAGAAAGAAAGAAAGAAAGAAAGAAAGAAAGAAAGAAAGAAAGAAAGAAAGAAAGAAAGAAAGAAAGAAAGAAAGAAAGAAAGAAAGGAAAGGAAAAAAGGAAAGAAAAAGAAAGAAAGAAAGAAAGAAAGAAAGAAAGAAAGAAAGAAAGAAAGAAAGAAAGAAAGAAAGAAAGAAAGAAAGAAAGAAAGAGTTAGAAACACCAAAGCGATCCTTTGCAAAAAAACACACACACACACAAATGTCCCGCAAAATCGGGCAAATCCTGCAAACTTGCGCGGCGCTGGGGCCCCCAAATTCCGGCCGACTCACCTCTCGGCGCAGTGGGGGGGGGGCGGGAGAAAGCGACCCCTTTCGCTTTCGGAATCCGCCGGCTGTTCGGAGCCCCGGGGATCGGCGCGCGAGCGCAAATGCGAGCTGCGCGGCGCCCGGCTTCCAAAAACGGAGGCCGGAGGTGGCAGCTGCCCGGCTGGGCGCTGGGCAAGGAAGAGCCTTAATCCAGCCCCGCCGCGCCTTCCCGGGGTGGGGAATGGGGCGGTGGGGGGCGGGTGGCTCTTCCGACGCGGTTTCGGCCGGAGGAGCGGCGGAGAGAGCCCGGGGGCGCGGTTGGCAGTTACTCCGCTGAGCGACTCTTCATTTCAGGCCGTCGTTGACCGGGAAAGCTGCAAAAAAGGGGGAGAAAAAAAAAGGCGTGCGCGGAAGAGAGGCGCGCGGTTGCTCAGCGGAAGAAGTTCGGGGTTGGTCGAGGCTCCCCGCTCGCAAGTATCATTTTGAATGCAACTGGAGCAAAGGGGGAGCAAAAAATAAAATAAAACACAATAAAAGGGAGGGAGGGAGGGGCAAACGCGAAAGGACAGCGGGTTTTTTTTAAAATAAAAATAAAAATAAAATGAAATGAAATAATGGGGCATAGAAAAAGGCAGCGCCGGGGAAAACGTTGCAAAGGAAGAGAAGGAGAAGGAGAAGAAGAAGAAGTCGGCCGGCTCAAATTGGCTTCCTTCACTCCCTCCTCCTCCTCCACCACCACCTCTCTCGCTCTCTCTCCCTCCCTCCCCCTTCCTTCCTTCCTTCCTTCTCTCTCTCTCTCTCTTTTTTTTTTTTTTTAAAGGGAAGGCTTTATTTCTGAAAGAATCAGGATGGCGCCAGCAGGCTCCGCGTTAAGAGACAGCTGTGGCGAGACGCAACTTAAGGAGGTTCCCGTACCATCGGCGGGGAGGGGCCTGTCCTTGAACAAGGGGAGGGGGAGGAAGCAAACCGCGGCCGGTCCCCCTTCCCTCTTCTCTTCTCTTCTCTCCGCCCCCCCCCCTCCCCAATCTCAAGAAACAGCGTCTCTATTCCTCCCACTCCTAACCTGGGGCGGAAAGATTGCGCAGGATTGCCAAACTCGAGAAAGAGTTAATCACCACCGGGCGGAGGGCGGGGGGGGGGGGAGAGGGAGAGAGAAATTTAAGCGGTTGGGGGGGGGGGGAGAGAAAGATTTCATCCGCGTTTTTTCCTTTTAGTTTATTTATTTTTAAGGAGCACCCCTTTCCCAAAGCGCGCGCGGGCGGCGCACATCAGCCGGGCTGCAAACACTTTCTCCCCCCCCCCCCCGCACCCAAATTTGCCATTTCAGAGGAAACTAGATGTGCAACGGGCATAAGTCGAGAAATGGTGTGGTTTTGCTAGGAAAAGGAGATCTGGGCGTGCGGGTGGGGCGTTTAGACCCGGTTGAAACATCTAGTGGGCTTCCTTACTATATATATATATATACACATACACATACAACACACACACGAATTAACCGAATTCAAACCCGGGGGGGGGGGGAATTAGGTAAGCAGGTGGAGGGGGAATTTAAAACAATGGGTTAGTTGCCCCTTAAAAGAAGGGGGAAATTGAGGCGTCTGGCGTCTGGTTCTCTCACTTGCGGCCAGTGTTTGAATTGAGCGTTCACGGGTCGTGGGTGAAACACGGGGGGGGGGGGGGAGACTTTGCTGCCAACCCGGATTATTCCCCGTAAGGATCCCCCGCCGTCCAAGCGGGAGAGAAGATCAGGCGCTCCATAGTTTTTAAAGTCCCTTTAAGGAGAAGCCGCTCCTGAAACCGACTGACTTTGGGAAAACGGAGAGACGCGAGAGAGAGCGACGAATGGATACTTTCGCAGCCAATCACCGCCCTCTGCTCGCCGAAAGCCTTCGGCGATTGGCTGCTCGCCCCGCGTTCGAACTTTCAACGACTCTCAACGTTCTGTCCATTGAGCCATTGCATCCCCTAGTGGCCCATTCAGGCGCGGGAGGCGCCCCGCTTTTTCCATGGGTAGCAAAGGAGTTCCTCTTTCTCCCCCCCCCTTTATTTTTATTTTTTAAAAAACTTAATTCGCACAATTAAATTTTTTTAAAAAAAAGAGGGATCTTGAATTTGGAGGACGGGATTAGAATTACCAAGAGTAATCTATGGGGCAAACCGAAAAGGCATGTGCGTTTCAAAAGGGATTTAAAAATCGATTTAAATAAGGGATGGATGGACTGAGAGGAGGGGGGGGAACTGCTCGATGACCGCTCCTCCCGGGCCCCCGCGCAACTGGCTTTGGATCGGACGCTTGGCCTCGATCGCGATTGCTGCGCGCTCGTATCGGGCAAAGAGGCAAAAGAAACGAGGATTCGTAGATTATTATTTTTTTCTGAACGGCGTGTATCCCGACTTTACATCTGAATCGATTTATCAGTCCGTGGCTACTTAAAAGTACGAAGCGATCCTGATTAGAACAAATTCACGTGTAGCCCGTGACGCTTTCCGGAGTGTTCTGCCTTTAGTTTAAGAAAGAACAGCTAAAATGTTCGGCTTAAATCATTTCTGGGCTGCCTGAACTAATTTCCACGGGGTTATGTTGCTGTCAAAGATCTACCTTTTTCGACCTGGATTTCAACCTGGCTGAATCAAGCGGGCTCCTGGGATGCGCAAAGAGCAACTCCTTCGTTGTCCTAAAACTTCGCAAGTTTTAAAACCACGATGGGGAAGTAATCGTAGCAAATAACGCTCTTACTCGTCTCAATTGGATTTTATTTCCCGCCCTGCCTATTCCAAAATGTACAGTCAAAAATGCTTCGGTGGACATTTTCTCTTTCAGTCTGTACCTAGTAAAAAAAAAAAAAATCCATTTTTCTTGCCCTTTTCCTAGTTCCACAAAGATACATCTTATGAAAGAATTGCTCCCAGATTTAAATCAACCATTGCTGCAAAAAAAAAATCCGCAGAAGCTTTGATTCTATCGAGCTGATCTGTACTTGGCAATTGATTAACTGAACAGGTGCCCCACAAAATAAAGATGGAATGATTTAATCCCGATGGATTGTGAGTCTGTGTAAAAACCGAAAAGGGCAATTAATCGAAGGCTGGCTTTCCACGTTTCCAACACTATACGTTTCTTTCAGACTACTTTACAGAATGTTCCTCCCCCCTTCTTAAAAAAAAAATAAGTTTAAGAATATTTAAACAAAATTGGTCACTGGAAAACTTTGCCTACGCTCAAAGCTGCAGGCAAACTCGGTTAAATGCTATAATCTGGAGGCTTCTGAAATGCATAAATCACAACATCTAATTAAGGAACATGTCTCGTTTTCTCTCACACTAGTTTTTTGCCTGGAAAATTCCATTTACGATGTACTTGGGCAGCCAGTTTGGAAAACTAAAAAAAAAACACGTTGTCTCCTCTCCCCGTCCCTCTTTTCTAAGTGATATTTATCATCTGTATCAGGCTTTCTCAAATACCAAAACATGAACAGCTTCTAATTTTTGGCACCGTTGTGAGAACAAGGAGTAAAATCATATCAATGTGTGCAAATGGAGAGAGACTGCTTCCCAATCCGGGGGGGGGTGGGGGGGGGGGGAACCATTAAAACCCGGGAGTGCATTTACACAACAAGCTAACCTTAAATGGCTTCCTTTTCTGTGGCTTAGTGTAAGAGTGAATCTCAAGCAGTTACGGTTTATTGAATAAGCCATATTTAATGTCTGTGGAGATTCTCAGTCATCCAAGTCATGGTTGTCCCAAAGGTGCTTTTTTTTTTTTTTTTTCCCCAAAAGGCAATTGGACTTTCTTGGGTTTTTTTTGTTTGAAAACATTTCTCACTTCTCATCCAAGAAGTAGAGCTGTAGTAGAAGAACTGAAGAAGCTTCTTGAGTGAGAAGAAATCTTTCCAAACAAAAAAAAACAAAAACCCATTTGCCTTTTGGGGAAAAAAGCCCCTTTGGGACAAACCATATTTAATAAGCCGTAGTGAAATTTAGGATGCTGTGCGAACACGCAGCCAGGGAGCCAACTAAAATCATATCTCATTCTCCTTCCTTTTCGGTCTAAGCCGAAGGATATATATGTATCCAGTCCTGCATGCGAGTGAAATTCTCTTTTAATTCATTTTGTAGAGAACGTTGAGAAACAAGTAACAAAATCCCACCTTTGCCATGGGTAAGATAGCAAGGAAATTCAGTGGGGGCTGAGCTGGAGGTTTGCATGGAGAAAAGGAAGGGGCTCATCCATTCCGGTTTATTTTCCTCTCTCCCCCCCCCCACTTTTGAAACTAGACCAGGGGTCTTCAAACTTGGCCCTTTTATGACTTGTGGACTTCAACTCCCAGAATTCCTCAGCCAGGCGCTGCCTGGCTGAGGAATTCTGGGAGTTGAAGTCCACAAGTCATAAAAGGGCCAAGTTTGAAGACCCCTGAACTCGACCGACAAGTTGCTGGTTTCACAGAGGCCCCATCCATCCAGGGTCAAAGGGATGGAAGTATGTCTGCCTGTCTGTCTATGAAGGGGGGGGGGGAATGGCTGAAAAAGTCAATTTAACACAACATTGGTCACCTGCAAAGAACATTCCTCAGAAGTCATTGGTAGAAAAATTCCTACCAGCTCTGCCTGGTCACAAAATGGGGAACAGAGTTTTGATTTCTTTCTTTTATTTATACATTTCAAGAGAACACAAGCGGCCGAGCATCACAAGGTAGGCCACCCTGAAGTGATGTGGCTATATTTTGTGATTCAGCGTGTTTTGTGAACCAGGTCATCCCAGTACACCAGGGGTGTCTAACCTCAGGAATGTGAAAATTTGTGGACTTCGACTCCCAGAATTCTGAGAGTTGAAATCCACAAGTCTTCAGGTTGCCAAGGTTGAAGCTATGATGGCTGAGGAATTCTGGGAGTTGAAGCCCACAAGTTTTAAAATTCCCAAGGTTGGACAGCCCTGCAGTAAACTATGATGGGGTCCCTTTCTTTGGGCATCACAGTGTGCATGAATGCAGGTATTGGGGTTTGATAACCAGGGTTTAGAGTCTTGTGTGAATCCTGCCTATGAATCTGCTGGGCACACAGTGAGATATACAATCGGTGTGCTGTAGTGAAGACCTTAGTGGGTCCAGTGGAGGTGAAACTACACTGGGGTCATTTCAGCTTGCATTCTGAATCCTTGGAAAGAAAGGAACAGACCGTGGTTTCCCCCAGAGTCAAGGCACTTGCATGCATTCGGAAAGAGGCATATAACAGATTCAAGAAGTCTGGATGAAAGTTAACTCAGAATAGGCATGTAGACTGCAGATTGATTAAAAAAAAAAAAAAAAAGCAGTAATCTGGACATTAAGTAACAAACTGGACCAGCAGTCTAGTCTATGTTTGCATCCATCATGTGTCCAGGATAAACTGAACTACGATTTAGGTCCAATAACCCCGTTTCCTAAACTTGGCCCCAATCCTGATCCGTGTAGTCACCACACTGTCTGGGCTTGAAGAACACATGAAGCTACAATGTGGTTAGTTTGTGTCTCATAATGTTATAGAAGATCCACCACTGCGACACTGTTTCCCACCATTAAGATGTTTCCCGCAAACTTCCTTTGATCTTTTAGTTGGGGGTCTTGCCCTCTAGTCTAGTGGAGCAGAAGATAAAGGGATCCATACTTTCACCACCGCCTTTCTAATACTTGGGAATGGCTCTCAGATCAGTTCATATTTTCTTCCCTAGGGTAACCTCAACCATCTCTTCAACCTCCTAGGTCAGGGGTCTTCAAACTTGGCCCTTTTTATGACTGGTGGACTTCAACTCCCAGAATTCCTCAGCCAGCGTGCCTGGCTGAGGAATTCTGGGAGTTGAAGTCCACAAGTCATAAAAGGGCCAAGTCTGAAGACCCCTGGTCTGGATCCAAGCCTGCAGTTTCATCAAAATGGCCGACTGAGGAATTCTGGGAGTTGAAGTCCACAAGTCATAAAAGGGCCGAGTCTGAAGACCCCTGGTCTGGATCCAAGCCTTCAGTTTCATCCAAATGGCCGACTGAGGAATTCTGGGAGTTCAAGTCCACCAGTCATAAAAGGGCCAAGTTTGAAGACCTCTGTCCTAGGTTTTGGTCTCTGGAGCCCCTCAAAGTTTTTATCTTCTTCATACCTGGATTAATCCCTCAAGGGCTTTCTTAAACTTCATCACTCAGTGGACCAAGATGAAGTAAGACTACTAGATCCGGTCTGCAAAAATCTGAGGGACCACTAGAGGGCACCGAAGAGTTAGGATTTGGTCATCTCTTGGCCCTCCTCTAGCGATTATCAGGATTTTTGCAAAGTAGATGTTGCAACCTTCCTTGAAGTCAAACCAAAACGGGATTAAACCGGTGCTATTTCTTCTCCCAAGCTGGACGGTCTGTTTCTGACGCTCGGAGTCAAAAGAGGGTTATTAAAATTCACTATTCAATAGCTGTGTTACACAACAAGCTTAACTCCTTTATTAAAGTAAGCCATTTCCCAAATTAATGCAGTCATAAACTGAATCATAAATTAATTAGATGGGCTGGGTTCACACAACACCCCAAGCCACAAAAGACTAATCAAGATTAAAACCCAACCAAAGTTGTACAAAGGCGGTTTGCTGGGACTGGTTAGGCACGCTGTGTGATCATTCAGGTTCCCTTGTTTATTTTTATTTTTCTTTATTTTTCTTTCTTTTTTTTTAATACTACCTCGTCAAATTCCCTGAAGTCTTTTCGTTCAAGTAAGCTGAGTAGCTTCGCAGTTCAGCAGCTTGAGGAAAACTTAGCCCTGGATATTAGCAGGTTGTGTGAACCAAACCATGAGGCCGAGTATAGTTTCTTGATTGCTTTTCTACCGTATTAAGGCTGAAACCTTAATGGTTTGGTTCCTAAAAAGCTACAGGGACCCAGAGACTGTTAACCTGTCTTTCAGGATAAGCTCTATCAACTTCCCAGTTTAATTTTCAAAGTGGTTTAATAAGAGGAGGAGAACTGT
The DNA here is from genome assembly GCA_023970755.1 of Azemiops feae. Classification (NCBI taxonomy): domain Eukaryota; kingdom Metazoa; phylum Chordata; class Lepidosauria; order Squamata; family Viperidae; genus Azemiops; species Azemiops feae. Next base: position 19,349 of record JALGBA010001335.1, on the reverse strand, counting down.
TGCCGACAGAACTTAAAAAAAAAAAAGAAGAATTGCTTACAACGCCTTGTCCTTTACAACACACCACTGTCAAACTCTACCTGTGGCTGCAGCTGGAAGAATAAAAAAAAAACAACTCGTCGTTTTCCAATAAAAGCTCGTTTCCTCCTAAAGCATTCTTTCTCAAATTAACTTATTATTCCCTGAGAAAATTCGCAGATCTTTGCACAATAAACCAGATGGAGGGCAGACCAGCAGCGACAATATAGTTACCACTTAAGTTTTCAACTCTGCCCTCTGGTCCCTCCACCATCGTTTTACAGGGATGTTTCACCTCAAGGGGTATTTCACACAATTTAAATCTAAATTGATATGTCTGTACGACTGTCCTTTGGTTTACTCTGGAGTAACCAAAGGGAATTGCTTTAGGCCGGTCGTCCCCAAGGTGCTTTTTTTCCAAGAGGCCACTGGACTTTCTTGTTTTTCCTTTGAAGACCTTTCGCTTCTCATCCAAGAAGCTTCTTCAGCTCTGACTGGATGGTGGGGATTCACAGAAGCTCGGATGAGAAGCGAAAGATCTTCAAAGAAAAACAAGAAAGTCCAGTGGCCTCTTGAAAAAGCATCTTTGGGACAACCATGACCTGGAGGACTGAGAATCTCCATAGATGTTTTAGGCCAGTAGTTCCATTTTGCTTTTCTTAAAATCCTACAGGCATCAACTCGGAAGCAAATCTCACTGAACAGGGGGCCAACAAGTAAGGGCTTACTTTACCCAACTGCAAGTTTCAAGCCCTACTACTTTCTGTATATTGTGCAATAGAAGCATTTACTAAAAGTTAGCCATTTTTTTAACTTGCTCTATTTGAGGGTTTCCAAAAGAGTAAAGTAGAAACTGACCACATAGCAGGGACAATACATTTGGTTAAAGCAGGGTTCTTCAAACTTGGCCCTTTTATGACTTGTGGACTTCAACTCCCAGAATTCCTCAGCCAGGCATGCTGGCTGAGGAATTCTGGGAGTTGGTCCACAAGTCATAAAAGGGCCAAGTTTGAAGAACCCTGTTCTGGATCCAAGCCTGCAGTTTCATCAAAATGGCCGACTGAGGAATTCTGGGAGTTGAAGTCCACAAGTCATAAAAGGGCCAAGTTTGAAGACCCCTGGGTTAAAGTATAGTAGATTAGCTTATGTTCAGAAATCTCTAATAAGGTAGTTTGTTTAAGGTGGTTTGTTTAATAGTGGTGATTTGTTTAATAGCTGACATTGTGTGGCTTAGTTAAGAAACCCTTGATTATCATCAGTTAATCCAGCCATCATGGTCTGTAAATCTAAAGAGCTCTCTCGGGGGAATTTAATGCAGGATCATGCAGGCCAGGTTAAGCATGCTGTGTGAAGACGGCCACCGGGTGACTTAGTGCAGAATCAGGCACGGCAGCTTAAGCAAGCCAATTCTTCAACAAACTAGACCCTATGCTGTGTGAACCCAGACCGCGAGGGGGATTTATTGCGCCTGCAAAATAACGAGGGCTTCCTGGGAGTAAGTCGTATTGAATGTGGCGGTTGGGCTTGCCCAACATATTGGACGGAGCCCAAATGGAGTGGCAGGGTTTGTAACTCAACATGTTCAGGAAACCAGCTCAGCCTGTTACGCTTCAAGGCGTTGTGCTTGGACCTCAGGATATGGCGACCTAGAAACCTGAGCTTCCTGTGATGTGTAAACACACAACTGGGGCTTCCTTTAGAACAGGGGTATCCAAGCGTGGCCGCTTTAAGACCTGTGGACTTCAACTCCCAGAATTCCTCAGCCAGCGTGCCTGGCTGAGGAATTCTGGGAGTTGAAGTCCACAAGTCATAAAAGGGCCCAGTTTGAAGAGCCCTGTCTTAAATCTAACAAACAAAATGGAGGCTGGCTGAGGAATTCTGGGAGTTGAAGTCCACAAGTCATAAAAGGGCCCAGTTTGAAGAGCCCTGTCTTAAATCTAACAAACAAAATGGAGGCTGGCTGAGGAATTCTGGGAGTTGAAGTCCACAAGTCATCAAAGGGCCCAGTTTGAAGACCCCTGGGATAGAGGAAGCAGTTACTTTAATGTGAACTACAGCTCATGTATGTAGGGGAATGCTACCTGCTTAGTTCCAGGGGGAAAAAACTGGCAGGGAACATCTGAACGGATCCAAAGCTGCTTTGGGATCAACGACGGTTGGACGAAAGCACATCCATAGGGGACACTGGAGTGTACAAGGAGGATTTTTACAGGTGGATCAAACATTGAAGTTTCAAACGGGATAGCTAGCAAATCAGCCATCTTAGACAATGAATGCACTGTCAAAATGAAAATAAACATCCTTTGGTTCCTGAATTATCTCCTTTTGACTCAGCCTTCCATCCTTCTGAGGTGGGTAAAATGAGGACCCAGATTGTTGGGGGACAATAAGCCAATTCTGTAAACTGCTTAGAGAGGGCTGTAAAGCACTATGAAGCGGTATATAAGTCCAAGTGCTATTGCTACTGCTGTTTCCTGGATCCACACCCACAACTAACCAAGATTAACCTTAACTCAGCTTGAAACATCACACAGTTGGCTATGTTTTTAACTGATCGGTTCAACCCTGTTCTAGCTGGAGCTATCAGAATTGAGCTACCAAATTTTAAGCGCCGTAACTTGGCAGCAAAGTCTGTGAATTGTATGCCTCTCCTTCCTGTTATTTAATTGCCAATGAAGTTTGGCAACCCAAATATAAACCTGGCCATTAACACAGCTACACTGGGGGTGGGGGTGGGGGCGGACAGGGAGAGGGGAGAGAGATAGGGGACAATTTCCAGACTCCCACACAAATGTCCAGCCCATTTACAAAACTTCATTCTTCCAAACCTTCCTTAAAATTGCAGCTATTTTTGAAATAGGCAGGACTTCACATTATCAGGCCAAATCACGCCACCCGCTTTCTCAGCTGTTTGCACACTGACCCAAGTTGTTTTGACTACCGTACAAGCACGACCATTGACACCGGAAGCAGAGAGAAGGGGAAAAAAACAAAAAACCTACGATCCAGCTAAGTTCAGATCATCAGAAAAGGGACCTCATAAGTTCTCGCAAAAGTTTGGTAAGTTTTGATTCACAGAAAGCTGAAAGGACAACTCCCCTAAATTAAAAGGAGACTGCCATCTCCTCGTTCAGCTTACCTTCACACAGCAAGTAGAATCCTAAATTTCAGTTTAACAACTTGTAATTGGTCCCCACAGCACGCAAGTCTCCAACAAACCAGATTGTGGTGCCTTAGTTCCAACAATTGGTTACAGGACAAGAGCTGGATTCCCACAACACTCTGAACACTGTTTTAGTAGACTAGTATGTTAGGGGCCACTTAAGGGGGAAAAGGGGGCGCTAGGTAACAATCCGCTTTCTCCCCTCCCCAATTCGGGATGAAGCTTCTTCAAGCTTGACCTTACCACAGGGGGTCCCCAGTCTTGGCAACTTCTAAGACTTGTGGACTTCAACTCCCAGAATTCCTCAGTCATCAGTCAACATGGAAGCTCAACTGCTTCCAACAAGCCATCACAGCAAGCCATGTGAATTCAGTCACTCCCCTCCTCAACTCGCTTCCCTTTTTGGTCCACGTTCTCTCTGTCTGCAGGGTCTCTCCTAACATTGGCTAGTTTGAACAAGCCCTGCTGGAAAAGAGCCATCAGATTACCAGTGAGCCTTGCTCACCTGTGACACTTCAGGCAGGCTGGATCCAGCTCATCTGGGATCTAGAGAGACCCAAGGATGTCCTTCTGATGGAATGGGGTAACCACCACCACCACCGCGCCCTTCCATTTCTTGTGCTCTGGCCAACCCAGCTGAAGGCTAAAACCCGACCAAGGCCTTAAGCCAGGGGTCTTCAAACTGGGCAACTTTAAGACTTGTGGACTTCAACTCCCAGAATTCCTCAGCCAGGCCTACCTGGCTGAGGAATTCTGGGAGTTGAAGTCCACCAGTCTTAAAGTTGCCAAGTTTGAAGACCCCTGCCTTAAGCGTTCTGCAGTTTCGCAAACCCAACTCGTGCAGTTAGCTTAACCTTCAGAGCATAACCCTGGAACCCGGTTATTTCAATTAACCAGCTTAAATGTGTCGTGCGAATGTCATCACCGTGTGGTGTCAAGACCAGCACCCTGGAATCTGAGCACAGCAATGGGCAGCCTTTGAAACTCAGCACCCCTGGGGGGGGGGTAAGTTACCATGAAGATTAAACGAGAATTGAGTCCCTGGGATTGTTGCTAGCCTGGATGGGTTGGCCCTGTTATTAGTGCAAGGCAGGACATTGGGCTAAGGTCACCAGGTGGCTTACTTCTGAGTAAGCACCCACTGGGTGGCCTCTGTGGCTTACTCACCTCCCTGCCCCATCATCTGGGGGAAGGGGGGTGTCTGATCCAGTTTCGACTGAATTGTCCCAAAGATTGCTTTTTCAAAAGGCAACTAAACCTGGACTTTAATGTCCCTTGAGGACGTTTCACTTCTCACCCAAGAAGCTGCTTCGGTTCAGTTAAATGAGAACTGAAGAAGCTTCTTGGGTGAGAGGCGAAAGATCTTCAAGCAAAAATCAAGAAACTCCAGTTGCCTTTTGAAAAAACACTTTTGGGGCAGCCCTGACCTGGATGACTGTTTGATCCATCTGTAAAAATCCTCCTTGTACAGTGTCCCCTATGAATGTGCTTTCGTCCAACCGCCGTTGATCCCAAAGCAGCTTTGGATCCATTCAGATGTTCCCTGCCAGTTTTTTCCCCCTGGAACTAAGCAGGTAGCATTCCCCTACATACATGAGCTGTAGTTCACATTAAAGTAACTGCTTCCTCTATCCCAGGGGTCTTCAAACTGGGCCCTTTGATGACTTGTGGACTTCAACTCTATTGAGTTGCCTTTTTGTTCCTAAGCAGATTCACAGGTGATGCAAGTGGCCACAGATCTCTGCCCCATATAAATAAGGTGCTCTTTACCACGTCTTTGGCCTTGGAGGCATCAAGCTGTACATTTTAAGTAGCTCGGGTGTCTTTGTGTGTCTCAATCCTATTGAATGAGCAACTTGAGGAACCACATCTAAGATCAGGTCGGAAGACAGCCGGTCTGGTTTGACTCTGAAGACCCAGATTCAAGTCCACGCTGAACCAGGGTTAGGGACAGCCCCTTTCGCCCTCTCTCTGGGAAAAATTAAGGCACTCCCCTACTGGCAAATCACCTGGAGCCCTCCACGATAAAGGCGGACTATTACCTATTGAGCTAGTGATGAAGCTGATCAAATAAATAACATTTTAAGGTAGGGCTCTTCAAACTTGGCCCTTTTATGACTTGTGGACTTCAATTCCCAGAATTCCTTAGCCAGGCATGCTGGGTGAGGAATTCTGGGAGTTGAAGTCCACAAGTCATAAAAGGGCCAAGTTTGAAGACCCCTGTTTTAAGGCTTCAAAGTAACTCCTTCGCATTGCCAATGGAAAACTAACCATCCAGGTTGTTACACCAGAGCAAGGTGACCAGCCTTCTGCTGTCTCCACCACAACGCACAGCATGCTGGCTCTTAGGGGTGATGGGAAATGTAGTCCAGTCTACACTAACCTTTAAAAAAAAATGGCACAGTGCAATTCACCCTGCTGGCCTGATCCCTGGCCTGGCATCAAAACAATCTACTTCAATCTCCTAGGATCAGCTGAGAGGATCTCTCAAGTCCAAATTGGCAAACACCTTAGCCACCAGCCCTCCCATTTTCCCCAACGCTACCAAAAAATAAAAAAATTAAAATTCAGAACGCCCAGGCCAAAACCAGCTTGAGATCACACCTTCTCCAAATGCAGGTATAAAGCAAAAGAATAATCTCCATTTAGGCAAAAGGAGATTTGGTCGTTTTGGCTGCCACAATGTAAAAAAAAGATGTTGAGACTCTAGAAAGAGTGCAGAGAAGAGCAACAAAGATGATCAGGGGACTGGAGGCTAAAACATATAAGGAACGGTTGCTGGAATTGGGTATGTCTAGTTTAATGAAGAGAAGGACGAGGGGGGACATGATAGCAGTCTTCCAACATCTCAGGGGCTGCCATAAAGAAGAGGGAGTCAAGCTGTTCTCCAAAGCACCTGAAGGCAGGAGAAGAAACTAACCAAAGAGAGAAGCAACCTAGAACTGAGGAGAAATTTCCTGACAGTGAGAACAATTAATCAGTGGGACAACCTGCCTCCAGAAGCTGTGAATGCTCCAACACTGGAGGTTTTTAAGAAGAGACTGGACAACCATTTGTTTGAAATGGGATAGGATTTTCTGCCTGAGCAGGGGGTTGGACTAGATGACCTCGAAGGTCCCTTCCAACTCTTGTTATTCTGCTAAAGCCTATACCTTTTTAAAATCAATATAAATAAATAAATAGCTGCCATAGGATCAGGACCTATGTTAACGGCAAGCATTTCAAAGACATCGGGGTCGTTTCGTTCCTCTCTTCCCTTTGGATTCCGACGTTACGCCGAGTTGAAACAGAACATCGGGGCCGAGTTCCCCCGCACCACGTTCAGTTACCCCAAGATTGCGTTTGCTCCGCGCATAGCAGCCGCTAGTTCTTCAACTGACCAGGTTTACGCGTGTTGCTGCCTCGCTAATTAAAGTTAATTAAAGTTAAAGTTAAAGTTTGAACTACAAAGGCAAAAACAAACGAGTCGAGCGGGGAACGAAGTCGGCTTGTACCCTACCCGGAGTCCAGAACAAGTTATTCACACACACCCCCGCACGGGAAGCCCCTTCCAACTCACCAAGGTTAACGATGACCCAGAGTCTCACGTTGTGCACGTTGTGCTTTGGGGGAGGGGTGTGTGGAGGGTCTTTCACACACGTGGTTTAAGCGGGTTGTGGGAACGCAGCCCGGAGGAGGGATGGCAGGAGCCGATCCACCCTCCGGGAACGCCGTCCTCTCTCTGCCGAGCTTACTCAGGAGTAACCCTCCTCCTCAATTGCCAGCTCCAAATAATACATATATATATATATATACATTTAAAGTATATAATCAAGGAGAGAAGCAACCTAGAACTAAGGAGAAACTGCCTGACAGTTAGAACAATTAACCAGTGGAACAACCTGCCTCCAGAAGTTTTTAAGAAGAGACTGGACAGCCATTTGTCCGAAATGGTATAGGGTTTCCTGCCTGAGCAGGGGGTTGGACTAGATGACCTCCAAGGCCCCTTCCAACTTTATTATTATTATTGTTGCTGTTGTTGTTGTTGTTGTTTTTGTTGTTGTTGTTGTTGTTATTATTATTATTATTATTATTATTATTATTATTATTATTATTATTATTATTATTATTATTATTATTATTATTATTATTATTGTCCAAAGTCTTCCTCGCTGGCCTGACTCTGGCTGACCCGTTGCTTTTTTGGGGAGGGAAGAGAAAGGGGGAGCTGGACTGGCAAGACAGCCCCCCTTCCCCACCCCGCTCTTCCTCCTGTTGCCTAAAAGTGGGAGGGGAGGGGAGGGGAAGGGGGGGAGAGCGAATGACCTGAAAAGGAGGCAAGGATTAAGTTACCGATAGTCACTGTGCAGGGATTTTATAGGGAAGCGAGGTAGAACAGGTAAAGCTGTGTCAACAGCCCGCAGCTACGCATCGGAGGGTTACAGAGGGGACACGGCCCGGGGCAGAGATGGACAGATTTCTCTTTGTATGCTCGCTCGCTCACACACACACACACACACACACAGCGTGTAAAACAAGGGGCATTGGGTGGGGGGAGAGGGAGGGGAGAGTGCCCGCTTCTCTGGGCGAAGAGGGAGAGAAAGAGGGGGTCAAATTATTCTCCAAAGCACCCGAAGGCAGGATAAGAAGCAACGGATGGGAACTGATCAAGGAGAGAAGCAACCTGGAATTAAAGGAGAAACTAGCCTGACAGTGGGGACAATTAATCAGTGGGACAGCTTGCCACCAGAAGTTGTAGGTGCTTCATCACTGGAGGTTTTTAAGAGGAGACTGGACGGTCACTTGTCTGAGATGGTATAGGGTTTCCTGCCTGGGCAGGGGGTTGGACTAGAAGACCTCCAAGATCCCTTCCAGCTTCTATTCTATTCCATTCCCTTCCCTTCCATATGTTCTGTTCTGTTCTTTTCTGTTCTGTTCTGTTCTGCTCGCAACGCCAGCCGGCTTGTACACCTGGCTGGCCTGGGCTGGTCACTCCCGGTGCTGCCCACCGGACTACAGCGAGCAACGCCGGCTACGAAGACTCATCTGTTCCCGCTGGGTTTGGGCAGCTCTAAGTAAGTGTTCAGGTCGAAAGGGAAGCCTGCTCCTCCCCCCGCGCGTAGGTGGATCCCGAGCGATCCCCAAGCCTCTGACGCCGGCGCCTTTGCTGGGCGGCCGAAGCGCCGGCTTAAGGGGCTCCGGGACGGTGGTCTCGGGGTCCCCTCTTTTCAAACCCACACGGGGAACGCTGGCCTTCGGATCGAGAGGGTTACTCTCCAAAGCCGGGCTTTGGGTTCCGTTTGCCAAGTTTTTCCCTGGAGGTAATTTCTCTGAATTCCGCCCTTCCCCCCCCCACCCCTCGGGATGCGACCTCTCTCGTGTAGACCTGCCAAGTCAGCTTGTTGCAACGCGCGTCGTGTGAACTCAGCCCCCCCCCCGCGTTTCAAACTTGGGAACTCGCTGGGATTAAAAAGTTGAGGGCGCTTAATTCGACCTTCCCTCCCCGCTTTTTCTTAATTCGAACCTTCCCCCCCCACTTTTTCTTAATTCGACCTCCCCCCCGCTTTTTCTTAATTCGACCTGCCCCCCCGCTTTTTCTTAATTCGACCTTCCCCCCCACTTTTTCTTAATTCGACCTCCTCCCCCACTTTTTTAATTCGACCTCCTAACCCACTTTTTCTTAATTCGACCTCCCCCCCGCTTTTTCTTAATTCGACCTTCCCCCCTTTTCTTAATTCGATCTTCCCCCTTTTTCTTAATCCGACCTCCCCACTTTTTTCTTAATTCGACCTCCCCCCACCTTTTCTTAATTCGACCTGGCCCCCACTTTTTCTTAATTCGACCTTCCCCCCCCCGCTTTTTCTTAATTCGACCTCCCCCCCACCTTTTCTTAATTCGACCTCCCCCCCCCACTTTTTCTGGTGATTGCGCCTCTCTCTCTCCCTTTTCTTGAAATTCCCCCCCCCCCCGCTTCCTGGTCATCAGTGCCCTCCTTCTCACTGACTCATCATTCTCCGAAGATTGAGGGAGGGGGGAAGGGAGGGGGGAGAGGCGGGGAGGGGAGGGGACAGGAGAGCCGTGGAAAGCACCCCATTTAAAAAAAAACCAAAAAACCAGCCTCGCTTGCGGTTGTTCCCTGGGCTGATGCGAAATTCCGCTCTCCCCCCCCTCCCCACGCGAGGAGAGCTT
>JALGBA010001335.1:0-5000 GCA_023970755.1 Azemiops feae | reverse complement strand
AGCAGCTGTGTGAATGTGGAAAGACGCGGTTTAGGCTTGCAAAGACTTGGCTTGGCGTGGAAAAAAAAAAGGAGTCCCTCCGCTCGTGGATCCGGCCCACTCACGGGGAAAAAGCAAAGTTCCAGGCCGCAGCGCGCTCCCTGCAAATGCCTCGAAGGGGCCGCTAGCTATTCCTGCAGCCGAGCCCTGTCGCGTTCAGACGAACACGGGGGGCAGCAGGATCCCAGAAACACCCACCTGGAAATAGCTCGGATAAGGCGGACTTGGTCTTCTCCCCAAAACGGCGTCCGGATTAGCTAGCGGGTCTCTCTCTGCCCTCTGCTGATTTCGGATGCTTTCTTTTTTAAACAAAAAAAAACCTCCACGCGTTACCCACTCCGGAGCCTCCGGGGGTGGCAAGGGAGGTGCGTGGACGCCCAGACCCGCGGGGGAGGGGGCGCGTGGTGGGCACGGACGCCGCGCAAGGACAATGCCAGGGAGGGAGAGAGGGAGAGAGAGAGAGAGTGTCACGCTTGGGGGAAGGGAGAGAGAGGGAGGGATCCGGCGCTGGGAAAGGGATCCGGGCTGAGCCGATGATCCCTCTCTCGCTCGCGCGCGCGCAGGCAAGGAGCGCAGCCAAATTGCCCGCAAGCGATCAAAAAAACAGGGCCGCAGAAATCACTCGCTCCGCTCCCTCAATCCGCCAGCCTGAAGTCCTGCGCTGGGTAGCGGGGTGGGTGGGTGGGTAAATGGGTGGGTGGGTAAAATATGTTTCGGAAAGGCTGGCGGAGCTTAAACCCTGCAGACCCGCACGTGAGCACACGGCCAAAAAAAGCCAAGGAAGGGGGGGAAATGCGGGTTTCTATTACCGAGATCGGGTCTCTGGGCCAAGCGGGCGGTGAGCAAGCGCTGCCCGCTCGCAGGAAGCCCACTCCCCAGTTGGGGGTTCAGGCTTGGCTCTTTCTCCTTCTCTTTGTTCCTTTCCTTTCGGTTGGCGTCTTCTCCTCTCGGCCCGGCTTCCAGCGGATTTGCTACCCAAGGCGAAGCCCACCGAAGAGGAGAAGAAGCCGGAGGAGGCGGGGGGGGGGGTCTTCCGAAGCACCTCTCTATCTCGCCCGGGTCTTGAAACAAAACGGCCGTTCTCACCTTTCTCCCCCACCCCCCACGGACCCAGCGCTGCTAGGAACCAGGGTACGAAAGGGGAGGGGGGAAACTGGGTTAATTGCAGGCTCCGCGTAGCCAGCATTCGTTCCCTGGCCCCACCAAACCCAGCGGCGTGTGGATCACACCAAACCCAGCGCCGAGCCCTGGCCGGGATCAACGGTGGGGCCAGGATGCGAGGGAGGTCTGCCAGGAGGGTGCTTCGGTCCCTGCTCTGCAAGGTTTCGATTCCCCTCCCTCCCCGCTCCTCCCGTTTGTTGGTTTCTCGGTTGGAATTCCGGCGCCTTTAATCTCTTCCCGCCTCGGATCGATCACCCACGGCTGAAAAAGACAAATCTTTTTGGCGTCCCGAAGCCGTTTTTTTTTTTTTTTTAAGGAAACTGGGGGTTTGACTGGGAGAGCCGTGCGATACAGGGAGGCTGAGCGCAGTCGTTTTAGGGGGAGAAAATGGAAGGGGAAAAAAAATACCCTGGGAAGAGAAGGAAGGAAGGAAGGAAGGAAAAGGAAAAGGAAGGAAGGAAAAGAAAGAGAGAGAGAAAGAAAAGAAAAAAAGGAAAGGAAAGAAAGAAACAAAAGGAAAAGAAAGAAAGAGAGAGAGAGAGAGAGTGAGAGAGAGAAAGAAAGAAAGAAAGAGAAAGAAAGAAAGAAAGAAAGCGAAAGAAAGAAAGAAAGAAAGAAAGAAAGAAAGAAAGAAAGAAAGAAAGAAAGAAAAAGAAAGAGAAAGAAAGAGAAAGAAAGAGAAAGAAAGAAAGTAAGTTAAAGTCATGGGCTTATTTTCAAGGCAACTCTTAAACCTCAGGACCGAATTGTGGACACGAGCGTGGCAAGAATGCGTACGTGTAACCCCTTAGCCAACATACAGACACGCGACTACGAATTGCGCCCCGTCAATTATTAGAGGCATACCTGGGAAGGCCTGTGCGCAAAGATGGAGGCAGACAAAGGCGGCTGTGGAAAGCACAAATTAGCCCAGGCTGGAATCCCGGACCTGGTCGGCGGATCGAGGGCTGGCTTCCCCCACCCCCCCACCCGGATTCGCTCTCCCACAAACCGGTGCCCCTTCGCACGGCTCTTTAGCTTTCGTAGTCGGCGGATCTCCAGGCACAGGCAGGGGCGAGGCCAGCGATAGAAGCAGCCCCAGGTATTTCCTCGGTCCTTACCAAGCCCACCGCCTCCCAGCCGCCCCCGAGCGAGTGGGGCCAACGCGGACAGGAACCCGGGGTGCCTGTGGAGTCCGTGGGTCAAACCCACTCGCTCCCCTCTCTTTCCTCCCTGGGAAGAAACCCTTCTGGCAACTCCAGAGCCAGCCAGGGCTCCGCGCAAAAATCTAGAATTTGGAAAGCCGGACCGGTTTCCCTTCTCTTTCTCCTCCGAGGGAGGCCGGGGACCGGGTCGTGGCGAGTCCCGCGGCCCTCCCGACCACGCACCGGGTTGAAGCCCCGCGCCAGGGGCCCCTGATCCCCGGGGATCCCGCCTCCCCCGTTTCTCACGCGCAAACACGCGCACACCCACTCTCTCCAAGGCTTCCGGATTCCTGGCCTCGCCAAGAGAAACGCGACACTAACCTGGACAGCCGATCGCTCCTTCCCCAGCACCCCAGGCGCCGGAGCCCGTGAACCTGGGCCGTCACGCGTGATCCCCGAGTCCCGCGTGGGTCTGCTGCTGCTGCTGCTGCTGCTGCTGCTGCTGCTGCTGCTGCTGCTGCTGCTGCGCCCGGGCCCCGAAGCGGAGGAGATGGAGAGGCCGGAGCGTGGCGCATCCTCCGAGCAGCCAGCCCAAAACGCTCTGACCTCGCCGCTCCTCCTTCGCCGCCGCCACTATCCGCAGCCCCATCGCCACCGCCTCCGCCTCCTCTTCCTCGCTCGGGCAGGGAGAACGGAGCTCTTCCGGGTTGGAGCAAAGGCAGAGGCGGCGGGGAGGGGGAGCCAGCCAGCGGAGGCCTTGGGGGCGCACCCTCCCCCGGCTGGCAGGTGGGGTCCCGGGGGGAAGGGGAGGGGCGTCGGGGCTCTGCCTTCCGTGGGTTAGGGGAAGGCCAGGTCACGCCAGCCCCCCCCCCACCCGCCTTCGGCTCGCCTGTCAAAGAGAATTGGGGGAAATCGAGAGCAAAACGGAGGGGGGGGGGTGGCAGCCTGTGACACCCCCCTCCCCTCCTAATCGTCTCTTTCCGCGAGGAAAGCCGCTTTGAAAGTTGCTCCCCGGCTGGAAGATCCTGGAATCAAACTTTTGCACGCAAGAGCTGGGTTCCCACGACCAACTTGAACTTAGTTCGGCGGAAGAGGCGGCATTCACCGTGTCCGGAGCCTGCTTAGGGTGAACTTTGCTTCAGTTAGTTTTCTAGCTGAGCAGGTGGCGTGAACCGGGGACGTTTGATTCGTTTTGTGACCGACTGTACCTTAAGAGGTCTGGCAAGGGGGTTAATACACGGAGCAAAGGGGAACCTTTTGTGGGAACTCGGTCAAGGAAGGCGAATCCGAGTCGTTAAGCAGAGGCGCTAATCGGTGGCCTGATCTTTTCAGGGTCTCCCCCCCCCCGTTGCTGATGCCCCTCGCAGGTCCCCCTTCCACACGTTAACCAGTAGCAGGCCTGGCCGGCTGGGGATGATGAGAACTGGTCGTTTCAACGATTCTAGAAACTGACAGGCGAAAAAACCCGAGTTGGGGAGGAGGGGGGAAAGGCCTGGAAAAAAAGGGGAGAAGCGAAGGAACGAAGGCGCAACACCCAGCCGCGTTCAGACATAACAATGCAACTCGGGGAGACAAAACAGACTGACATCCAGCCAAATGCAAAGCCGAGAAGTTGGACTGAAATGGGTTGGACGGATTTGCCGCCCACCGACCCCTCCCCCCGCCTTACACACACACACACACACACACACACACACACACTTACTTGTGATCCTCCTTGTAGCTTTTACGTCTTCTCCACGTGTCCTGGCTTGGCTTCTCCGGCCACCACCTACGTTAAAATTCAGACTCAAACCGACCAAGCCTTTTGATGTAAGTGGAACGCGTGGATTGAGAGTCGCGCTATAAACGCCCGCCTGTCGTTCAGGGATCTCCCCACCCGCGGCAGGAAAAATCCGGAGAAATCTTCCTCCCCCCCCCCGCTTCCGAGCGACGCTCCGCAGCCGCCTCCTGGGTTTGGCCGCCGTTCTTCGGGAGCCGGGAAGGCGTCGCGGTCGCGCGTGGCGCAAGTTATGCCCACCTTGCCGCCGTGTCTAGAAGCAGGTCTTTGAGCGGGTTCCTCAAAAGCTATGGGCACTCGGGACAGGGGTGCACCCAAACGCATCGGAGAGGCCAGGCTGGCCTCCCTTTTTTTGCAAAACACCCATTTTCTGGACAGTTCGAAACGTTTGCTACACCGGAATCCGTGGAATAGATCGAATTCAAGCCCGAAGCAGCCTTCTCCTCCTATTTTTCAGGCCTTTCCAGAGCCCCAGCCGCTGGGACAGCGTCCTTTCCACCCTTTAAAATCCCAACGTCTTTGCGTGGGAATCAGACCCTCTCCTCTTTGTTCCCCAACTCAGAAAGAGCTGGGCAAAATCTCAGCGGATTCGCCCGTGTGAAAAAAATAGATTCGTGGCGCCTCAGAAGTTAGGGTGAACCGCTGCCCCTTCCTCCCGATCGGTATCAACGGTTCTTGGGGGGGGGGGGCGTTTGATTTGTTTTGGATTATTCAGGTCAAGGAAGAGGTGGGAATGTAAATAGGGACACCCCCCCCTCCCTTTTCTCTCTCTCTCTTTCTCTCTCCCTCTCTTTAGGGATAATGTTTTATTTTTATTTTTATTTTAAAAACAGAGAGACAGGGAGGGGGGGAGCGTCACCTCTGTGAGGACGAACATGAGGGTTCGGGGGGGGGAT